>WBNO01020566.1:250716-358697 GCA_013400575.1 Peucedramus taeniatus | reverse complement strand
GGCGGAGGGGCACGGTGGGAATGGAAAATGGGGGATCCCGGGGTGGAGGGGCGCGATGGGAATGGCAAATGGGGGATCCCGGGCGGAGGGGGATCTTGGAAGGGTTTGAACAGCAACTGGAGTTGTAGGCAGCCAGAAGTTAAACTCCCGAAGTCAGTCAGACTTCTGAGGTCATCGAGCCGAACCTATGAGGAACACCACCTGTTCAATAGACCGTGGCATCGCTGCCACATCCAGTTTCTCCTTAAACAGCTCCAGGGATGGTACCCACTCCCCACCTCCCTGGGCAGCCATTTCCATATCTAATCACCCTCTCAGTGAAGAGATTCCTCCCAACATCCAAAATAAACCTCCCCTGGCACAGCTGAGGGCCATGTCCTCTTGTCCTGTCTGGTTGCCTGGGAGAAGGGACTGGCCCCCACCTGGCCCCAGCCTGCTGTCCCGGGCGGGCAATGCCCAGCTCTGAGCCCCCGCCGCGGCGGTGCTCGTGCGGGTCAGTGCCGCCGGTGCTGGGGCTGAGCCGGGCACGCCGCAGCTGCTGGGAGAGCTTGTGGGAAGCTCAGTCTAACACCAGCGACAGAGAAATTTGTGATTTGTCCTCTAGGAGATTGGACATGGAATGGGGGCAGTGGGAGAAAAATAAGTAGATTGGAAGTTTTTTACGTCCAGACTGAGAAATTGTGAAGAATGTCATCCAGCGATGTGCCATTGCAGCTACACGGGGATTTGGGATGATGGCTTGCAAGGATTGCCTCTGGGCTAGTGGTTACTCTTTGGTAAGATTTAAAAATACAATTTCCTAATGTCCAGCACAGTGTACTTCATCTCAGTTATGATGAACAAGGAAAAGCTGATCATTGATGGGGAAATCACGGGTGTTGAGATACACGTACATCAGTCATGGTTGGTGGTGTGAAAGTAGCCACCTTCAAGCCAAAGGATTGCGTTATGCTATGGAGTTCATCCACATCTGTCTTTCTTGCATGAGTATTTCTGCACAAATGCTGCCAACATGCAGCAGAGCAAAATATGCTTATACCTGTAGAATTTTTCAGGGCTGTTACTCTAGATGCTGTAAGAGGACTGTCTCGTGAAAGTGAAATTGGACAAAAAGTTGTTCAAGCCAAATGTGGGTATTCTAATGGCACAAGGAAAGTCAGTATATAATGAAAACATGTAAATGAAAATAAGTAAAAATAATTAATGTATAGGTTGGACAACATGGCTGGTTCAGGACAGTTGAAAGATTTAAAATACTTGAAGCCATAAAGGATAATGGACAGGAGTGTATTTATGTCACAAACAAGATAAATGACAACCAAAGCTAATGTTTGACAAGACCATTGCTAGATTTAGAGTGAAGTATAGAACAGAAAATGTGCATCTAAGAGATATCTGTTTTTTGAATATTTTGCATATATTATTTGGTCTCAATAATAAAAAGGTAATGGTCTGTAGCAGGGAACAGCATTGTGCAGCATTCAGTGTCATGCAACAGTACTTTGTAACTTCCACCCAGGAGTCTTAAGAGTAACTACCTGAGGTCTGTGAAATGCTTCTGTTAATTTTTAACACACCTTGGGATTTGCCAGCTGGGGGATATTGCCATATATTGCCATGGGTGTTGCTTTATTTAATATGTATCAGGAAGATAGTTCAACAAGGTAGATCTTCTCAGATAAATGTGAAGAGTTTTCTTGTAAGTTAATATATCCGTCTGTTGGTTGTACCATGTTTACACCAGATTTATCTTGGAAGTTTGTGAAACTAACATGACGAGATGTGAATGATTCAGAGGAGGATGGTGTAGTCATCATAGAAACTGATGTGAATCTTCTTAATAGTACCTACAGGTACTTTACTGTGACCTTAGGACTTAATGGGAAATGAATAATCATGCAGAAATAATGTGACTTTGTGGCTTTGTATTTTGTGACTAAAGTATTTTGGACTGTTTGTGTGTCTTCTCAGGAAGAATATGGAAATTTCAGAGGGATTTTAAAGGAGGACTAAAAGTAATCCTGGAGATACAGAAAAAAATTCAGGATATGGGGCTTAAGAATGTCAAGACTGAGAAGTGATTTTGGATGTAGCAGTGATACATGAGTTAGTTTGGAATTTAAATGTATCTTCTATGAAATCATATATCTCTGCTTGCTGTAAATTGAATACAGCCAATTTCCAACCAGTAAACCTCATATATAAAATTAATATTTTTTCATGTGTCAATGTCTCTACACATTGTTCAAAAGCTAATTTGCACTACAAGCACTTGCAGAACAGCAAAATATCCTGTTGCTTACTAGCTAGCTCATCTCTTAGCAGCTGTCTAGTCCCACTACATGAAGCTCACCATGGGCTAGCAGATCTGTCTGATGAGCAGCAAGTGGTTTAGTGATGTAGTGGGAGAAAAACTAATTAATTATAAAAAGAACCCACCCACTCCCCAAACAGCAGCTATTGAGTTTTACTTAATCTGATCAAAGTAGAGCTACCTTGCTATTTTCTGAACTGCTTCTATCATTTTTTTCTGTATTGATTCTGTAGAGCCAGACCCATGGCCCTTGAGTAGCATTGGGAGAGAGAGCACAGAGCTCCACACTGCAAGGTCTCCCTGCAGGGCTACCAATATGGCTTGAGAGAAGTGCAGTTTCTGTGCTAAAGCCATTCTGAAGGTGGGCAATGAGGTGATTGGGCATCGTGGTTAGCATAGCACACCTCTGTCCTGCACTGGCCCCAAACGTTGAGATAAACAATGCAGAAAATAAAATTACATTTTCATTCTTCTTCATCAAGGCAGTTGATTGACATTTTATCTATTGCATCTGCTCAAAGGACAAACTCATGAGAGGTGTATTTGGGGCTTACTTGTTTAACCTGAAGGATGTACTATATTCTGTAGATTTTCTGTAATGAAAGATGTTTTATAAGGAGTCACTAATCTTCTTTGCTTGACAGTACTTCCTTTTACATTTCAGCCAGAAATCGGGATTCTTTCTTCAGAGAATTTTGGATTAAGCCCTTTTGTAAGTCTGCAAATCAAATAATACAATCAAGGAGTCAAAGGACAGGTAAAGAAAAGAAGTTGGCCACTATAGACATCATTTTAATAGCTAACACTGTGGCTTTTAAAAAGTTAACATACAAAGACAGCAAAGATAACTTACACATTTGGAGAAACCTATGATCAGATCCCCTATGTCTGAAGAATACAGGCTACAGAATCAGTACAAATGAATCCTCTGTAATAAGATTTCGTTGAGTATTTAAAATTGGATTATTGGGGAGTATTTTTGATACTTAGCTGATAAACTCCTGAGTCTCAACTCATGACCCTCAGCTTCCATCAAAAGGGAGAAATAAGCACTCCAAAGGTGAGATTCATCTGACCTAGTTAAGACACCTGTCTTAGGACAAGATTATTGTCTATATGAGTTCAGACCCAGCTGTCTAAATATTAGGTACCTGTATTATGACAGCCAAATCCCCTGTTTCTGTTAGAAGATCAAAAGGAAAGAAGGTGATGGACCAGTGACGAGGCACAAGGGCTAAGGGGCAGCTGAAGTTAAAAAGCTGAGGGAAAGCAGAGAGGACTGCATTTATAGTTCAGCACTGCCCTGTGCTCCCTAGGGAGGCTGAACTCAAAGTGGTAAATCACATATTTATGCACAAAGGACTTTGTACCAAGAGGGCTGTACTTCTGTACTGCCTTTATTGCAGCTCCCACTCAGACATCAGGAATGCTGGATCAGTGGCTATTGATAGTATGGAGGTGGAACAGGATTAGGATTGACAAAGGAGGAAGCCAGGCTGGGAATTAAATAACAGACCAGAATCAAAGTGTAAGGATTTTGCACCCCATAAAGAGGCCCCTGAAGATAACAGTGTGCCTTATAGCAAGTCCAAAACTTCTCCAGCCTGAACCAGTCTCACTCTCTTTTGGTGTACCTATTTGTTTGCCTTTGCTCTGTACCAGGATAGACTGAGAAAGCAGCAGGAGAAAGCAAAACTGAGGAGAGCAAAGGAGCTGGAGCACTGCTTGCCCCAGCCATCAAATTGTTACAGGAATAGAACAGTAGCTCACAGGATTTGAGCAGCCTCCTGATTTTGAAAAGCTTCATGAGAAAATATAAGAATTCCTTTCCTTCCCTCTCACTGAGCCTGGTTCTTGCTTATATTTTCAGTTATTCCTTTCTCAAAAAAAAAAAAAAAAAGAAAGTGTAGTCTTCCAGCTGGATTTATTTACTTTCATTCTAAAGGAGACATTGTTTAGCAATTTTATTTTTCAACAGGAAATGGTAAATGTGCTGATTTGTTTAATGAAGTTGAGATTCACTGTAGGAGTCCAAATTCCTTTTTTGTTTTATTCTCTGTAGAGCTGAATGTCTTATGTAGATAAAATCTCAATAAAGATAAACCATTCAAGCAGATGTGAGTAAAGAGCCGAGAATTTCTGGGCAAGTGCAGAGAAAAATGCCTCACAGAGTCAGTGGTACCTCATGCTGCTTAACAGTGGTGTGGGGCCTTAATTTTTCATCTTGTGAACATATTGGAAGAAATAGTAGGAAGAAAAGGTTGGATTTTGAAATAAAATAATTTTATTTTTGAATGTTGGACATCTGAATGATACACAGCATAAGCACTTGAGCACAGTTGCTTCTGACCTCAATAGAAGTCCTGAATGCTAAATACTTGTGAAAGTTAGGACAGCGTCCAAGTGTTCATGTAGGAATGTTATTTCTGTTATCTTCTTTTGAAACAATTGTCATGTTGTGTATTGATAAAATCACACGGATCTATTAAAACATGTTTCTTTTGTTTGTTGTTTTGTTTTGTTTTTCCTTTTTTTTGTTGTTGTTCTGCAGTGTTCTGTTTAATCAAAGACTGGTTAAGACAGTGGTGCAATTTGCCTGAAGCAGTAAGGACTCACCTGTGGCCTTAGAGCCCAAGATCTGCTTCCTTGGGAGATCTGTAATTTCTTAACACTGGCCTAGAACACAGTGAAATCCCATTAGATGTAAAAGATACTGGAGAATTTATCTTACCATTTGACTTTAGCAAAAGTAGTTCTATATATGACTGTAGTAATTGCATTGTTCTCAATTTTCTGTTGTCATAGAAAATTTGAGACTGCAAGAGAGCCAAGATTTTACCCACATGGATTCTGAAGTTGATGATGATTGTGGATAAGGTCAGGTAAATTAAATGAGCAGGAATCAAGGAAGGTTACAGGTAAATGGGCAACTTGTCTGAAGGAATGCTAAATTTTATATCATTATACATTGTCCCAAGATAGCATTCAACTCGTTTGACTTAAACCCCCTACATTTTCTTATTCTAAGGCCTTAATTTTACACTTAATTTGGTTTATAAGGGTACAGAGGTCTGTTGTAAATAGCAAGATTAGTATCAGAGGCGTAACAAAGTTAGTGCAGGAATTATCCATTGTATTATTAATTTTAAAAGTTCAAAACAAGCATTATTAATAAAAAATGGTTGTTTTGAACTCAGATGTGACCAACTTCATAGGCTTCATATTGACAAACCCTTATTCAATTGTTTAAAAGGAAGAATTTGCACCCCCTGCCCCAAGTATTTCCACTTGATTATCTCGATGGGAATGAGTTTTTGATTAGAATAATAATTCTGTTTATTACCAAGAAGTTTGTAAAAAGGGAAAATACTTTTTGTTGTTGCAGTAAATTGCTTTATAGGGATTGTTCTCCCTCAGCTGTCATGAAGACAATTGACAAACATCTAATGCAAACCCAGAGAAAATACATCCTCCCATAATGTCCTCAACAACTCCCCAAGAAGTAATTTTTTGGTTAAGAAGAGCAACTCAGCAAAGAAGTAAAACAAAGATTAAAGGTCTGATTTTACTAGTTTCATTTCTCCAAGCTCAAGAAATGCACAGAGGAATAAATCATCATACTTACTCAAAAAAAAAGCTGTAATTTTCCTCTTTGTGGCACTTTAAGAAAGCATTTTGTATGGACTAACTGGGAATGGAAAATCTCAGAACTGTAACTGTATTTTGGTAGTAAATAATAACTCACTAAAATGTTTTAATATCTAGATGAACTATTTTGAACAAAAGAAAATGCTTTTAATCCTGAAAGGTAACAAAGTTTTTATTCCACATGTGCTTTAAGCAGTTTTCCAATTTTTAGAGAATTGTGTTTGCTACATACCTGTGCCTGTGTTAGCTCCTGTTGCTGTGCTCTAATGATATCCCTGACTGATATGGATCAGTATTGGTCTGAGAAAAAGCCTGGTGCACATGCTTCCCAAATGGTAAGCTCAGGCTTTTGCAATCTGTGGAAAGTTCGTGCAAATACTGTGCTCCACTTCCTTCCTCACAGTAAGATTTTGAAGTTCTGGTTTTAGTCTTTCATGTCAGATCAGGAAATGCAGAAAAAAAAGAAGTCTCATGTTTCTCTTGTGGTGTGTAGGATGAAGTGATGAAGAGCTACAAGCAGAAGTCTAGATATCTGAATATCTAGATATGTAAAGTAACACCATCTAGAGTGATGAACAGGGTTCTCTACTCTCCCTATTATTTGTTTTCTAAATTTTTAAGTTTTTTAATTTTTGTGGCCTTCAAAGTAATTTTTAGGGAAAGGGGGAAGAGCAGCAATGTGCCTTTATAGATGTTTTAGGTGCAATACAGGACAAGACAGAGTTTTCTTGGAATTTAATGGTAGCAGAAGATGGGAGTTTGATAAACTATGAAAGACCTAGAAGGAAAGGTGGTGGGGGTGGTAAGGCACAGGTGGACCACTGCCTTCCTGGGCTGCTTGCTGACATGCTGACATGAAGAGCTGTTCTAAACCTGGTTGAGGCTTATTTACAGAACTGCTGTAACTGAGTCCAGCTTCCTCATACAACTTGTGTCATCACACATGGTTTTCTGACCATCTCCTTGTGTAGTACATGATGGTTGGAGCTGTATGTGTTAATTTCTGGTGGTTTTAGCTCTTCATTGCCACTTGTTTCTGGGTTTGGCTTTACACTCCTTTTAGTCACACTCTTTGCTCTGAGCCACATCAGACTGCTGATTCCATCATTGCTTGCTGCCTTGTCTGCTGGGAATTCTTCTGGGAGCCAGGGAAGAAAGAGAAGACCTAGGAAAGGAGTGGGGAAAGGGGAGGGTGGGGAGAAAAAGGAAGCAGATCTCATGTAATTTTTTTCTTTACAGCATGTTGCCCTTGACAGTTTCCATGCAATACAGCCTGTCTCTTCTTGTGGGCTGTATTCCAGGGAAGGATTTTTCAAATGGTCTGTTAATAAATCCTGATTGAGTCACAAAAGTTTGTAGTTTGTTGCAGCTCTCTAAACCTGGCAAGATTGGGGTTTTGTTGTGTGCATGATGGACAGCCTGGTAAGGTCACATGTTGGTGACCAGCCCTGCTCATGGCAGGACAGTGGGAAGGACAGTGCCAAGGGCCTGATCCTGATCCATGGCACAAGGTGGAGAGGAGTGGACTAAAATGGGCCAGGTCTGTATCACAGCAAGGGTTTTATGTTTTAACATTTACAGGAATTTCTCTTGGCCCACCAAACCAAAACAAAAAGGAAACCAAAACAAACAGTGAAGTGTTTTCAGTGAATGTCAATGGACTGGTTCCCCTGATGTCAGGGAGGAGCTGATGAATAAAGCTGCTAAGTCTGAAGGATGTGTGCTTGACTTCCGTGCATGCTGCACACATCTGTGTGCCCAATGTCAACTGAGATGTGCCTGACACTATATTTTATGGATTAAAGATTAGTGAAACCAGGCTATAAGTACAAAAAAACCCCAGTGAAATATGAGTACTTGGGGGTAGGAGGGAATCTGAGGCAATTGGCATAGAGATTGTAATCTCTCTTTTCCTGCTGCAGGATATACATCCTTAGTTTTAGGGTCTCTTTTGTAGTTCAAGGCAATCTATATTAAAAGCTGACAATGAATGTACTGTAATCTAGTGTAGAGGGCCAAGTATGATGCTAGATACAGTGGGGGGACTGTATAGGATGTTGGGAAAAGGGAGTCAAATCTGTATTCTGTTTACCTGAAAGGGAGCCCTGGATGTAGGTACAGACTGTGGAATAAAATGCTGGAAAGCAGCACCACAGAAAGGGACCTGGGGGTCCTGGTTGATGGCCAGAATGTGAGTAAACAGTGCCCTGGCAGCCAGGAGGATCACACATGTCCAGGGGTGCATCAGGCACAGCATCACCAGCCAGGCAAGGGAGGGGATTGTCCCCTCTGCTCTGCACTGGGGCAGCCTCACTGTGAATATTGTGGGCAGTTTTGGGTGCCAAAATATAAGAAAAATATAAAGCATCTAAAGGAGGGCCACGAGGAAAGTGAAGGGCCTTGAGGGGAAGCCGTGTGAGGAGTGGCTGAGGTCACTTGGTTTGTTCAGCCTGGAGAAGAGGAGACTGAGGGGAGACCTCATTGCAGTAACAGCTTCCTCATGAGGGGAAGAGGAGGGGCAGGCACTGATCTCTTCTCTCTGGTGACCAGTGACAGGACTTGAGGAAACAGCGTGAAACTGAGTCAGGGGAGGTTTAGGTTGTAGATTCGGAAAACATTTTTCACCCAGAGGGTGTTTGGTCACTGGAACAGGCTCCTCAGGGAAGTGGTCTCAGCACCAAGCCTGTCAGAGTTCAAGAAGCATTTGAACAATGCTCTCAGGTACATGGTGTGACTCTTGGGATTGTCCTGTGCAGAGCCAGGTGTTTGACTTTGATGGTCCTTGTGGGTCCCTTCCAACTCAGCATATTCTGTGATTCTAATAAAAAGCTTTGAAACATATGCAGATTTTTTATCTTAGTGCATATTACAAAGATTATAACTTGTGTTGGAAAAGATCTTAAAGTTCACCTAGTTGCACCCTCTCTCCCCACTTTTCCTGCCCCTGCAGTGGTCAGGGATACTTTCCACTAGAGGAAGTTGTTCAAAGTGCCATCCAGCCTGGCCTTCAGCACTTGTAGGGATGGGGCATCCACAGCTTCTCTGTTCCATTGTCTCACCACTCTCACAGTAAAGAATTTCTTCCTGATATCTAACCTAAACCTACCCTCTTTCAGTTTAAAGCCATTCTCCCTTTTTCTGTCACTCCATACCCTTGTAAAAAGTCCCTCTCCAGCTTTCCTTTAGGCCCATTCAGGTACTGAAAGGATGCTGTAAGCTCTCCTTGGAGTCTTCTCCAGGCTGAACAGCTCCTTTCTCAGCCTAGATAACATCTAAAAATAACGGGAATGTTTCAGTGTAGCTGTTTGGAAACAAAATGATTTAGAACCTGAGAATTAATGCCAATGTAGAACTTTATTTATTTCAATTAATTCACAGTCAGTAGTTAAACCTACTAAGTAGATTTAACGGTGAGGTTTTACTGATAATAGAAATGTAAATATGATGTAAGACTGTCTTTGCTTGAAACTTATATATTCCCCACTGGTAAGCCTCGGGACCTCAGGCAAATAGAGTGTGGCATTAATTTATCAGTCTGTTTCAGTGAGCATTAGGAAACAGTGAATGCAGAGTGATGATTCCCTGTGCGGCTCTGGCCGCAGCGGTGCTCTAGATGGCACTGTTGGTTTTAGTTTTACTGCTGCCTCTCCTCGGGAAACTTGTCTTAATTAGCTCCTTTTGAAAACAAACATGCTGTTTCAACAGAGGGTCAGTGTACACTGTTCTGGGCTGCTGCTTTTATATTTATAGTCATGTAATCAATATGTTGGAAGGGTAATTAATTTTTAACTTCAAGCCAATTGTAGATCAAATGCCACTAGAGTTACGGGGTGGAGACAGTTTAATTTCCTTTGAAGCAATGATACTGATTAGCTGTAAAGGGTTTTCAGTGAGTTGCTAGAGATCCAGAAGACCTTTTGCTTTGAAATACTGGTGTTAGCTTTAAAGTAACACCATTACTGTGATACAGATTAACGAGTTGTGGCATAATTCTGATAAAGTTCCACTCATGTACTTGCTATATTTTGTCAATTCCTATTTCAAAGCAGCTTTATTTTCTTTGACTATTCCACTCCTATCAAAGGAATGGTACAAAGTAAGCATTAATTTGATCAAACTGACTTTCTGCTTTTTATCCCTGTTCTCTCATTATCTGTCTTTGGGGACTCTAGAGGCCCATGGCTAAGGATGAGATGTGACCATCTGCACTACAGTGTATAGGAAGGATGGCATGAGAAGCTGGGGTATTTTTTGAAATCTCTCCAACCCATGCTTGTCAGACATGCTGGTGTCCCTGGCCTCCTGTCCCTTTCTCCTGTTGTCTAGGGCAGCTCTGTCTGTCTCTCAGGTTCCTACCTTGGAGATACTTGCTAGCTTTCAGTGCTCTTTCAGTGCTTTCAGCCCATCCCCTTGATGCATCCTTGTCCCCTGAGCTAACCTTCCTTGATCATATTTTCATCTGTTCACTCTTTCATCTTCTTTGTGTTTGTTCTTCAACATCCAAGCAAACTGGAATCTCAGCACTCAGCTCTCTATCCCTGTCTTACAACTTTATCCCCTTCCTTCTCCTTTTTGTAATCAATAAATGAGCCATTTTCGTGGATAGGCTATTGATCACTTCTCTGGCTGTTTGGATTCTTTCTGATCTTGTGTCTTTGCTTTCCATTACATAAAAATTTTACTACAGGCTCTGACTATCCACTCTTGGGCAAGTCTCAGAGCCTCTCTGCTGTCCTCATCTTTGTTGATCTCTTGGCTGACTTGATACTTGGATTGTTTAATTGGATTTCATGCTGAGTAAAACCATGGGCACTAGTTTAATCTGAAATTAAACTTATGTTTAGTCTAACATTAAAAAATAAGGTCAATTTCAAAACAAAAAATATTTCCGTTTCTCTTTAAAAAGCCAGCCTCTTGTATTTTTATGTTTAAACTATTAATTTAATTCAGTCTGGCCTGAGCAAATATTTCTGTCCTTTCAAGTCCTACTTTTGAGTAAATCTTATCAATTAATGGAACTTTGTTACTGAGCTGGGCTGCAAATGTCTCTGATTTCTGCTGGAACCAAGAATAGCCCTCAGCATAGATGGACACAGCCATCAGATATTGAGACTTGTCAGAATTTTAACCTTTTAAGGAAGACAAAACATCATAATTAGGAGAATGATCAGCAGAGGTTAGGGTCCACACCGTTACATTTCCTGTCAGAAATTAATATTGTGACTAATAAAGGCAGAACTGCAGTTACTGCAGCAGACTGTGCTGTAGACTGTAGCCTACAGCTGTTTGTAAGATATTAGATTAAGATCATGAAATTTATTCTAGTTTTGAGACAAACTAGAGATGGATATATGCAGCATACAAGAAGACTGAAAACTCAATTATCATAACCACAAGAACTGAAAAGAAAAATCTGTGCTGTCTTTCTGTCTGCCGGTTCTACAGGGTCCATTTTTCCAGTGATCTTAGTCACAGTGCTTCAGAGCAGTACTTTTGTCAAATTGACCATTTTGGTCAGGTGGGGTGGCAGAAGAACATATCCCAATGTGTTTACAGTAGAGGGAGCTGATGTTCAACGTGCTTAGCTGTGAGTTTTAAGTGCTGTGCCAGTCTTTGTACAGAATGGGGCATTACCAGTGTGTGTGTGTGTGTTAGCACTGCTGAAGAAACAATTTCTCTCAGGAGTTTGAGTGAACTTCATCTCTTGCCCACTGGCTGCAGTCTCACAAAGCTCTCTGTCAGGGTCAGTGGCTCAGAGAGCACTTCTTAGAAGGAGACACCTCCCAGGGCCCTTGGGCATTTTTCCATGCATCAGGTTTGACATGAGGGAGAGAGAGCAGGAGGGCTGGTAAAACACTGCAAACGTGGAGCCTCAGTGTGTCTTCTCCTTCACCTACCCAAGTCTAATGTTTCCATCTTTCCAAATATCATAACTTCCTATTGCACCATGAACAATATCTCTATTGTGCTTTGCTCTGCTTCCTGAATCTGGCCTGTTTTCTGCCTGACCCATCCATTAATAAGTATTCAAGAAATTCCTTTTTGAATAGTTGCCTTTTTAGAAGCCAGAGGTTTCTCATTTGTTGGTATTACCTGGCTGGATTATGCAAGTTATTAAAAGTTAATGGATCCAAGTTAGTTAAAATAGAGACAAAGGAAGTGTGAAACCACTAAACACATATGAATTAAAAATATGTATTATGTAAAATGAATGTAATATTCTTTCAATGCATGCTAAGGGATGAAGGATTAGAGTTAAAACTTGAGCTCCTGCTCCTGGCTTTGCTGTAGCTCCTTGGTTAAAAGTTGTCCTCTTGAGGCAGCTTTCCTGTGTGCAGTGGTTCAACTAAGGTAATCACAAAAAAATTAGTTAGGGGAGGGACATAATCTCAAGACAAAAGAGGGACAGAGACTTATAAAAAAGAGGACTCAGTGTATTGCAGACCCATCTAACTTGTATGACCAGAAAGATCCTCAAGCAAGTTGCTTATTTGCCTTGTTCTCACCTAGAGCCGCAGTTCTCAATCTGTTTGTGGGAAAAAACCTCTAAGCACGTAATGTGCTGTGGTACATTGTTTGTCCAGGCAACTTGGGTTATATTATTGGTGACTTAATTTAGCCATGAGCAACACAACCACTGACCTAATTACTGTATAAAGTGGTACATTTTGAGAGTACCAAGTTTATCTTTGGCACCACACTTTAGAGGGAAAGAAATAAAGATGAACTGGGAAGAAACAGCAAGAAGAAAATATGTCAAGAAAATAAAGGCTATGATTAAGAGATGAAAAAAGCTTTTTAATCTGAGAAAAAAAGAGATTAAGATAGGGCATCTTTGCTGAATTTTTTTTCTATAGATAACCTGGCAGTTGTTTGTTGGCCATGTAATCAGTGTTGGGGCAAAAAGAAGGATATGGGTCTCACACCGAGTGAGAAAGATTTAGAAAATAAATCCAGGAGAACTTTTTGCATTATACCAATAATGAAACCTTGAAATCCTTGTAGCTTGTACAAGTGAGATTTTTAAAGAGAACATTAGACAAATGTTTGCCAAGGCAGCTTAAGTGTGTTCACCCTTAGTGACATGGGTTGGACCAAATAATCTGATACATCTTCCAGCCCTGTATTTCTGTGCAGGTGCTTTGAAATGTCTTTATGAAAAGCACTCTCTCCAAGCTAGCTAGTAGTATTCATTATAATAAAGGAAAACTCATATCTCCAAAATTGGTTCTTTCTGCTAGTTCTCTGGTCAACTTTCCTCCTCAGGCCTTGGCACTAGGCATTGTCATTTTAGGCTGAAATTTTCATTAGCTGTTTAATCAGAGGAGTGTTTGATTAGAAGCATCATCAAAGGAAACAAGGAAGCTTTTATGAAGACACATACAATTTTCAGTATTTCCTAAACACAAATAATTTTGCTAATAATTTCCTTAACAAGTCTTCCTAAGAGTGATTGATTTTTGAGCTGTGTGCTGTGATCTACATTACTCGTTAGAACCTTCATGTTGAACAGTGTACTGATGTTAGCTGATCACAGAGGTAGGATGGATTTGATGCTTTTTCAACAGCTTTTTATCAGTTTTCCCTTGTCTTGAGTTAAAAATGATTGTAGGCTGAGGAATATCATGTTCTCTAAGTGTAGCTTGGCTCTGTGGGAAGATGTGGTATATTTGCAATCTGTACCTGAAGAAAACCCACTGCACAAAATCAGTGTCTGCATTTGTGGATACCTTTCACATACTTGAAAAATGCAACACTGGCACTGCAAAACATAGATAAGCCAAAGCAGCAGCCCTCCTTGTTCAGATCCCCTGTATCTGACAGCTTACTGCTCAGTTCTGCTTTACTACTGAACAGAAGTTCCCTTGCAACTGTGCAAATCTGTCACTTTATGCTCAGATATTTGGAACTTGCAGTACATCTGGGAAGTGAAAAAATGCTGGGAAGCATTTCAGATCTTGCAGTTGAGCACTTCAAACAGATGGCTTTTTTCCAGAGAGAGCTCTTCCAGCTTTTAAAATTACTCCTCATAAAATTTGACCTAGCTGTTTAGGGGTATTATTAAGAGTGGTGGGGAGAGTGGCATTAAACTTGTAGAAAATAGTGTTGGGTACCTTGAGCAGTAAAATCCTTTGATCTTCTTGCAGCCTCTAATTTCCTGATTGTGGCCGAATGTAGAAATGATGGACGAAGTTTCTATAGTCTCATTCAGGTGATAAAGGAAGTTTATTGGGTTGGTTTTTGTTGGTTTTTATTTCACTGAAATGAGACCTTGTTAATTTGAATTCAGGTTGAAAATACCAGAGTGTTGATCCTGTATGTTGTACTTTATGAATGAGTCACGAGTCTGTTTTACACTAAATGCTTGGCAGACTAGTGCAGAAGCATGATATGAAAAATATGATCTAAACCAAGCATTTCATTAAGCAAAGACATTTGTTATTGGCTTCATACTGAAGTATGGGCCATTAACCTTCATGGATGCTACTTTCCCTGCAATGAAGTTACTGTTTTAACACCATTCACTATTTTATGCAGTAAAATATATAACTACATAAATTTTATGGTAAGTACTATAAGGACTTTGGAAGGGGAGTCTTGGGAGAAGTGCTGTGTCAATAATGATTTGTTCATCACAGTAGTAATAATAGAAACATATTGTTCATCACCATCCAGACCTTATCTTCCTATTTAGAAATATCTACAGAGAATAATATTGGGTAGGTATTTGTGCACAGAACCTCCATGTGATGATGCCTTCTTGGTAGTGTGAAGATAGTAGAGGCAAAGACACAAAACCTATTCCAAGGCTCCCAGAATGGTCAATAGAAAAGAATTCCCTTCATTTATCCAAATGAATTGGCAGATACATTGGCAGAAGCTCCTAGAAACATGACATAGATTTAAACATATTTTAGAACAATTTACTTTGTATTTTTGTGATGGTCTTAAGAAAATCCTGCTGATACAAATTAATAATAAGATTCCTAGCAAATGTATTTTATCACGGTTATTGAAGATGTACAGTATTTTTTGGATGTTTTTGAGTAAACTTAATATTCATAAAAAGAAGAGGAAATAGTTCTGATATAGATGCTTTTTGTTTACCTGCATTTCATACAGCAGGCCAGGTTACACCTTTCAATGAGATGAGTTTGTTTTCATCACTTCAGTGGTGTGATTCATGGGAATTGCACAGGCCTGACAATTTTTTACCCTCTTCCCCTCTGATTCAGAGCTACTGTTCAAAAATTCTGACAGTAGCTGCAACAATTTGGTGCTCAAAGCTATATGGAGGACACAGCAGTGCTGGAGCATTTTTACAGTTATTTATCTTTGAGGGAAATATTTCAATGCTGTTGCAGTTCTTGTGGCCAGGTGGCAGATACATCATGTAGGCATGGCTAGTGATTTAATAGACTAGGTAATTTCAATAGATTCGTTTCCAGTAACTGACAATTAAGAAGCTGTTAATTTAATTACATTTCTCTACAAAATGCAAAAGTCACATGGTGAAAGTGTTTTTAACTTCTGATGATGGTTGTCATTCCTGTAGCAGTCTTCTCTTCTAAGGTTTGCTTAAAGAAACTGACAACATGCAATTGGAGTTGGATGTGACTCACTCCTTGTTATGTTCCACTTGCTGACGAGGGTGTATGTATTGTCACATCTTCCCATATGTTTGCCATCAATTCCCCACCATGAGCTCCAACAGGCTGCAGCCCCACTGTCTTTCTTAAATTCCCTTTATTTTATATTAAGCCACACAAGATAGAGTGTGGCTCAGTATACCACTGTCGTCTGGAGAACTTTTTTCCTTCCTAATTAAATTTCAAACTCTATTTTTAGCATTTGCGTTCAGTTCTGTCACACTTGCAAAGCGTGCCAACTGCCCCAGTGAGCTGCAGCCTCCTGGCAGCTGAGGTATCCATGTTTGGTCATGCACCCTAAAGTTTTTGGCAATAACGTTTTTCACATCCTAAAGGAGGAT
This sequence comes from Peucedramus taeniatus, assembly GCA_013400575.1. NCBI lineage: Eukaryota > Metazoa > Chordata > Aves > Passeriformes > Fringillidae > Peucedramus > Peucedramus taeniatus. Next base: position 342,744 of record WBNO01020566.1, on the reverse strand, counting down.
ATTCAACTGTCATTTGTGCCAGAGAGGATCTCAGTGTGTGTTTGGTAATTAGAAGCTGGCAAGTGTTAATGCATGGTGTTTGTAGAAATGCACGGAGCCTCAGAGGCCCGAGCAAGGATGACTTTGCTGTTGAATTGTAATGAATGTAAGAGCACATTTGGCAGATAGTGATGAACCTCCAAACAGCACCGGGCTGCATCAAAGTACTTCCTACTGAAACAGAAAAGCACATGCAAACCAGAGGGTCTCCCTGGGCTGAAAAAGGCAAGGATTTACCTTCTGATGAGGGTCTCTCCCCAGGCATTGTGTGTAGTGAGGAGGCTGCTAGTTCTTGAAAGGAAAGCACCAAAATGAATAGTAACAGCACCTAGGGAAACAGATTTTCTTACAAAAGAGAAATCTTTTCTCTTCTGTCCCCCAGGAGGTCATGGAGTGGCTACAAGTGCTTAACCTTAATCAGAAAAACCCTTTTGGTATCCTCACTGGAAGTAAATGTACCTGTAGTGTTAGCAGGTGGATGGGGATTGCACAAGGAAAATTCAGGTTGAGTGTTAGAGCACAGTTCTGGAGTGAGAGACTGATTTCCACTGGGCTGGTGTCTGTTAAGTCAGTAAAGTTGTTCTGAGTTCTCCCTGTTGCCTGTGAGATCACAATTTCTTGTAAATGTTTTCACTAATCAGTTTGGCACAATTCTAAAATTTCCTGTGTCTTTCTTTCATGCTCGGAATACTCAGTTCATGACCTGTTTGTTAAAAAGAATGGAAATTGGAATTTTCAGGAATAGATGTTTTGCTTAGTAAGTAAAAAAACCTATTATGATTTCTATTTCATCTATCTGCTATGACCTTTTCCTCTGATATGGTTATTATGGCTGAATCCCAAAAATCCAATTTCTGAAGGAAAAGTTTCATCTTTAGGTATAAAATTATTTTGAGGCCCTTTTGCAGTTTCTCATCTGTTTTTTGCCACTGCAACCTCATAATTTTTTTACATAAAGCATGTAGGTCTCTTCTTCATGACTGACTTTAACACCAGAGACAGAAAATTAGCAATATGCTAAGCCTTAGCAACCCAGTGGTACCGTGCACCATTTTCCTTTGTTTTGGAAACCTTTAATATTGTTGGATGTATTAAAAATCTTCCTTAATAGAGGCAAGTTGCTCTCAATGGATTAAAAATCTTCCTAAATAGAGGCAAATTACTCTCAATGGTTGAGTTAATAGTGCACTCTAAAAGTTGGTGTGAAATCAACAGGAAAATTTCTGAGGGGTGAGGATATCCCTCCCTATTTTTCAGTCTCTTGGCTTTTGTGTAGGGTGTTTGTTATGCAATGTTTTGAACATGGGCCCCATCAACTGTTAATACTCCTGTGGTGGGAAGCCTGCCAGTGTAAGTCAGCTGCAGATCTGCTGCAGTGTGTACCTGGTATAATCAAAATTACTGGGACGAAAAACTGAGCATGGGAAGCTTGTGATTCTGTTGACCCTTTCAAAAATGCAATATATAGCATCCCTGAGAAATCATGAGAAGTAATCAGAGGAATGTGTTACAAATCTGGTATTTAAGTTCAGACCATCATTTGACTGTGTGTTATGCTGGTTTAGATGGAAGACCCTGGTATTAATAGCAGACTGTTTTAAACCTTGGAGATTTTTTACTGACTTTTCAGGGAAATCCTGAAAATGTATCGTAAAGTAAATTAAATATAAATAATTAAAATAAAAATGGATTGGTCTTGTGACATAGCAGAATGTTTTCATTCTTAGCTAATATTTTCAATGCATTTTTCACAGAATAAAAGAATACTTAGGGTTAGAAGGGACCTCTGGAGATCATAGAGTCTGAACTATTCCCAGAAATATACTTGGAGGTAAAACTAAGCATATATATTTTTTCTTAAGAAGTAAATGTGTCTGGAGAAAATGTGTTTTGATGTTGGGTTTTCCTGATATTTTGAAATGACAACAGCATATAAATGCTGTTTTTAATCACTTGAGATCACAGAATTAACTAGGCTGGAGAGTTTTGAGATCATCTAGTCTAACCTATGACCTAACACCACTTTGTCAACTAGACTATGGCACTGAGTGCCACATCCGGTCTTTTTTAAAACACCTGCAGGGACAGTGACTCCACCACCTTCCTGGGCAGCCCACTCCAATGCCCAGTCACTCTCTGTGAAGAACTTCTTCCAACCTAAACCTCCCCTGGCCCAGCTTAAGACTGTCCTCTTGTCCCATCTCTGGTTGCCTGGGAGAAGAGGCCAACCCCACCTGGCTGCAGCCTGCTTTCAGGTGGTTCTAGAGTGATAAGGTCTCCCCTGAGCCTCCTCTTCTCCAGGCTAAACAACCCCAGCTTCCTCAGCTGCCCCTCACAGGTGTTGTGTTCCAGACCCTTCACTAGCCTTGTTGCCCTTCTCTGGACACATTTCCTAACATCTTTCCTAAATTGGGAGGCCCAGAGCTGGACACAGCACTCAAGGTGTGGCCTCACCAGTGCCAAGTACAGGAAAGGAATCACTTCCCTGATCCTGCTGGCCACGCTATTGCTGATCCAGGCCAGAATGCCATTGGCCTTCTTGGCCACCTGAGCACACACTGGCTCACGTTCAGCCTGCTGTCAATGAGATGATGTGCACTGAAAAATTCTTGAATGAGTTAAGTATAAAATATTTCCCTGAGATAAGATGCTGCAGAAATAAGCTTGTAGGGTCTGACTTACAGAGGTACAGGACAGTATGTATTGCAGTGTTTGTGGGGTACCCACTTAAAATACACTTCACAGAAGGAAGATTGTGAATTAGTGGGAGATATCTCATGTAACTGGGAGGAAATGTGTGGAAGATGGGTGGGGCTGGCTCCTCTTGCTCCAGAAGAACCAAGAACCCCACGGATTTTTGCCTTCAGGCATCACAGATACAAAACACCTTACAGACATGAAATGTGGGATGGATGACCCTGAGGGACACAGATTCAGGTAATTGAAAATGCTTGTGGATCATGGCTGATTAGGGGCTTGGATACCAAACACAGGTGCTAGCATCCTTGTTGGGCCATGCAGATACTCCCTATGATAGCTAAATTCCAAGCTTCAAATGCCACCCCAACTCAAGAATCGTAAGGCTCTGCATGGGTAGAGCCTGTGGTAAGGAGAGAGGCTTCCTATTCAAACAAACTATGCCATAGTTGTTGACAACAAATATTTGGTATCTTTCTCTGACGTAATAATGGCTAGGAGGCTGATGAACTGTGTGTATGATTTATTGCTGCACTCTCTATTTTTAGGTTTCTGAGTTTTTTCCCCTCCCCCCACAGTTCCACAGGTTGCTCTTCTCATTTTAGTCAGAAGCATACAGACAGACTTGCCAGATTAACAGTCAATGTGAGCAGTAATTCTAGCACAAGGAGATAACGTATTACAATAATTCGTTTTAATAACATGTTTATTCAGTCATGACAACAACTATAAACATAAGTACCATTCAGCTCTTTGCAGATATATGAAGTTACTAACATCAAATCTTTACCAGAATCACATATTCTTACAGGTGTCCCAGACACAACATTATTAAGCAAAAGTTCATAAATAGTAAAAATGTCCTCTGTTTCACATTGCAGCGTTCCTTAAGCATGTACGTACAAGTCTGGAGTAACTTCTCCAAATCTATGTGTCATAAACTTCCTTAGCTGTTTTAACAACCATAGAGATGATTTTTTTTTGCCTGCAGCAAAGCCTTTTGTCCTTGAGCAATCTACAATTAGTATCACTCTCAGCAGACATGAAAGTTCATTTCTGAAATGAAAGTGGTGATGAAACACAATACAATATTATCTGCTCATAGCTTGCCTACACACTCTGCCCTCATTATAAATCTTTCAGTTATAACACAGTCTCCTAAGGATAATATATCTCCCTTATATCAGTTCTTTATCTGCATTACCTCTCTTTGAAGACCTTAAAATGGTTGGCCTGCAGCAATGGAGATATTATACTTAGGGTGGAGTGTGTTTACAGTCAGTTCTTTTCCTTTTTAATATTTACACAGTATTTCTTAAGGTTGTTACAGTTTATGAATCATGTACATTGACATACGTTTTCTGAAATGTTCACAGTGCAGTATTTTGTGGCCTAACCAAACTTTGTAAATGTCATTAAAAATAAACTTTTTTTTTAATATAAAAATAGAATACTTTATGTGTTGACATCAGCAAACCCAGTTCTATCCTATTCTAAACAAACTATACAGTAGTATGCACAGAATTCCACAGGAACAGAAATGACATGTGATGTTTGCCCTAAAGTTATAGTACTCTTCCCCAATGAATAGAAGTTTTACTTACTATCTCTTTTCAAAATTGTTTCTCTGGTCATAACTAAGCATTAAAAGTAGATAATTCACTGTGTGTGATCCAAGAAGAGAGTAAAGAGGGCCTAAAGCCATTTCTTCTTTTGATGCTTCTCTTTTCAGCTTCTCTGCTCTTCAGGGCTGGTATGAAGAAGTTACTGATATGCCTGCTATGGTGGTGTCTTTTTAGGTCAGGGCTGCCTGCAACACCTCTGCTCCTTACTCACCTTTGTTAGTAGCTCTACCCAAGGGTAGGTGGCAGAGCTTCAGCTGCTCACCAAGTGACTCACCAGACAGCAGCCTTCAAGTTTTAATTCCCAGAGTGATTCACTGTTTATTGAAAGAAATGGAGGCTTTTCATTTTTCAGCAAGAGATCTGTTGCTGTAGACTGTTTGACTCAAATAAATGGCTGAATGTTGGAATAATGTTGACACCAGGAATGCTTTAAGCTAGATGATTTTCCCTTTGTTTTTTGTACCGTCTGACTACACCAGAGAACTGGTAAGACATAGAATCAGAGAATCATAGAATGGCCCAGGTTGGAAGGGACCTTGAAGATCATATAGTTCCAGCCCCTCTGCTATGGGTACATTGATGAATGTTGAAAATTCCAGGGATGGGGCATCCACAACTTCCCTGGACAACCTGTTCCAGTGCATCATCACCCTCACAGTAAATAATTTTTTCCCAGTATCTAATTTAAACCTACTGCCTTTCAGTTTAAACTCATTTCCCCTGTTTTGTCACTACATGCCTTTGTAAATAGTCTTGTTCCATTCTTCCTTCAGGCTCCCTTCAGGTACTGGAAGGCTGCAATTAGGTCACCCAAAGCCTTCTCTCTTCCGGGCTGAACAATTCTAATTCTCCCAGCCTTTCCCCACTGGAGAGGTGCTCCAACTCTCTCATCATCATGGTTGATGATAGATGTCCTTCCTGTGATGGGGCCCAGAACTGGATGCAGCACTCCAGGTGGGTCTCACTGGAGTGGAGCAGTGGGGCAGAATCCCCTCCCTTGACCAGCTGGCCACGCTGCTCTTGATGCAGCCCAGGATACAACTGGGTATCTGGGCTGGGAGGGCACTTTGCCTGCTCATGTGCAGCCTCTCCTGCACCCCAAGTCCCTCTTGGCAGGGCTGCTCTGGATCTGTTCATCCCCCAGCCTGTGGTGATACAGGGGTTGCCCTGACCCAGCTGCAGCACCTTGCCCTTGGTCCTGTTAAAACTCATGACATTCCCACCAGCTCTCTTCTTGAGCTTGTCCAGGTCCTTCTGGATGGCATCCCACCCTTCAGGTGTGTCAGCTGCACCACTCAGCTGAGTGAAACTAAGTATAGGTGTCATCTGCAAATTTGCCGAGCATGCACTCGTGCCCCTTGTCTGTGTCATTAATGAAGATATTAAACAACACTGGTCCCAGTGCTGACCCCTGAGGACACCACTTGTCACTGATGGCCATCGGGACTCTGAGACATTGACCACTGCCCTCTGGATGTGACTGTCCAAAAAACTTATCCATCTTACAGTCCACCCATGAAATCCATCTCTCTCCAGTTCACAGATGAGATTGTGGGGGCCCATGGCAAAGCTTTACAGAAGCCCAGATAAATGACATCTGTACACCTCCCCTTGTTCCCTGGTGTAGTCACTCCATCATAGAAGGCCACCAGGCAGGACTTGCCCTTGGAGAAGCTTTGCTGGTGTCTTGAATCCTGGTGAAAGACTGCCTTGTCCTTCATGTGCCTTCTAGGAGGATCTGTTCCATGACCTTCCCAGGCAAAGAGGTGAGGCTGACAGGTTGGTAGTTCCCAGGGTTGTTCTTTGTTCTCTTCTTGAAGATAGGTACACTGTTCCCCTTTTTCCAGTCACCTGGGACTTTCCCTGACTGCCATGACTTTTTGAATATGATGGAGAGCAGCTTGGCAACTGCATCAGCCAATTCCTTCAGGACTTTGGGATACATTTCATCAGGTCCCATAGACTTGTGCACATTCAGGTTCCCTGGGTGGCCATGAACCTGGTCTTCACTTACAGTGGGAGGGGCTTTGCTCTCCCAGTCCTCATCCTGTTGTCCATCCTTTTAAGATGTGTGGGAAGAAATGTTGCCATTGAAGACTGAGGAAAGAAAGTTAAGTACCTCAGACTTCTCCTCATCCACCAGCACTGTTTAACAGAGGGGGAACACCTTCTTTGGCCTTACTTTTCTGATTCACGTATCTTTAGAAGCCCTTTCTGTTATTCTTTGCATCCCTTGCCAGGTTCAGTTCCAGTTTTGTCTTGGCCTTCCTCACCCACTCCTTAATCATACTTTTCTATATTTATTTTACTGCACACCATTTCTTGATTTTGATTTCTGTTATGACACCATGAGGCTGGCTATCTTGGCTGCCTAGGTTCTTAGAAACCTTGTTGATATAGTTCAAAAATCAAAAGTTTTCCCCATGTGGGATGAAAATACATTTCAAGCTCTTGTAATTCTCATTGCATTTCTTGGCCTTTTATGTGAAAACTACTTCTGCACTGCTCATTATCCTTAAGTACATGCACAGTAACAGTCCTTCCAGCCATACTGATTGATAGTCTACTTTCATGGCACTTGTTCTTGGGTCTGAGCACACATTATTGACAGTCTGTGGGAACTAACTCTGGATGGTAGCACACCACATTTCCATTTGGTAAATTGATGGTGTTCTCCAAATACTTGTAAATTACTGCGATGGTTTATGGAATCCTGTATCCTTAAACAATACGATAGTGTGTCCTTGTACTAGTGCAACTTGGGCAACAACAGAAACATGTGCAACAGTGTTCTCACAAAGACCGGGCAGTAAAAACTAGTGGACAAAATGTTTTGCTTTTTGTTCATACAACTAAGAATGGATTTTCCTTAACTTCAGACATACTCGTCATGTGTCAACATCCACGTCTGTGTTGTCTTGTGATGAGAGAAGAGAAGGATAGGGAGCAATGCACTTGACATTGACATAAGTAGCATTGACATGAACATAGTGTTCCCCAATAAAAGTGGAGAAGATTGTTGATATTTTTGAAACAAGTTCAGAAAATGCTGGTCGCATCTCAGGTTTCGGATGCCAGCACTTCAGCATGACTTCATACCTGCCATTCAAATAGAAGAAGTGTTCAATTATGAAATCACATAAAAGGAAAAAAAAAACCCAACTCTCTCTTTCCTCCCACAGTCTCAGTTACTATACCAGAACCAGAATCAGCAGCATTTGCCTTTGCAAACTATTTACTTACAGTGGATCAGGACAGTATTCAGGTTGCAGCAGCCTTCTTCCTTGTAGTAAGTAAACAGTTATATCAAAAGAATTTACATCAGGATAGGGTGGTGCCCCTCGTGTCATAAGTTCCCATAACAATACACCAAAGGACCACTAAGAAAACAAAGAAATAAGTAAAAAGTTAAAGGGTTGGAGGGCTTTACATTCCTATTTTAGAAGATGGTTTGACAGATTTAAGCATTCGACTGCATGGATTTTCCCTTTGAAAAGTTGTTTTACTGCATTCAGCTTTCTTTTAAGTGGGCTAATAAATGCTGTAGGGACTTGAGGAGCCACTTAAATAAGAGCCAGAGAATCTCAACTAAGTAAATGAAAGAAAATAAAAGCCTATAGGCCTGCTACTTTGCTGGTATAAATTGGCAGACTTCTTTTGAGGTTAATGGAGCTCTGCCAGTTAACATGGACTGATGATCTGACTAACTCTGTGTAAATATGTGCTGAAGACAAGATACATGGTGAAAATTCTATGCATCACAGGTCAATCTGAATATGGATTGAACAAAGAGCTAAAATACAAAGCAATCCAGACAACTGACTTCATTGTAACATTTTTTTTCTTTATAAATGGCCAGGTAATACTTGAGATTGCTTAAGCAGCCAGTAAGTATTTATAAAGCAAATAAAGTATTTTGGAGAACTATTAACTTTTATGAGTCTCCAAGTTAACCTGTTCTGTCAAGCTTTCCAGAGCCCCTCCTATAGCAGGGTTCTTGGCTTCTTGGAATGTCTTCACTTTCCCTTGGAACAGGGTTAAACTCCTAATTCTTTCCTGAGCAGTAAGATATAATCAGGTCAGAAACTTCTTGCTTAGTGATTGGGACAAATACACTTTCTGGATGTAGAAAGACTCTTTTATTCTTATGTGAACAAAAGCTAGATTCAAATATCAGTTTTCATTTGGAGTTGTTCATTAATTAAATACTAGAAAGATGCCTCAGGCAATATAAAAAGAATAAATAGGTGATACAAATACATTTGTACATTACCACATCTGACTTTGTTGTGAATTTCTGAGTCTGTAAACTTTCTAAAGCCATCCATTTCACTGGCAGTTTAGCTCCTGTTTTATTGTGCACACTGTAGTATTCTTTATCATAGACATCTCTAGCAAGACCAAAATCAGCCACCTTGACAGTGAATTTTTCATCCAACCTAGAGAAATTACAAAAGGTATTATTTGCAACTGAGCAGGCAAGATTTACCTTGTTGGTGGATTATAATGACTGACTTGCATTTTTGAGACTGTGACTTTGGATGGCAGCACTTTATTTGGGGTCTATGAACTAATGCAACACTGAAACAAAAGTGCAGCAAAGTATATTTGACACCCATTTAACACAGTGAATGAACTCAGGAAATTACTGATATTGTTTTGATAATACAATTTGAATTACAGTTATTTTAAAACAATTGCTATGTATAAAAAGATTCTTTGCTAATAGCCCATACATCCTGATTGAGTTCTACATAATTTCTTCCACAGCTGTTTTTTCTTCTGTATCCTTAAAACCTCTCATTTTTATTTCGAAGTTCATGCATCACCTTTCCTACTTTCAGTTTTGATTATCTTAAATCTCAGTGACTTATCTCACAGTGACTGCCTCTATGTAATAGCATAGTCCTGTAATTAAGGATGAGTTTGGTGTCTGTTCTGGGGGAAAATTATGGCGTAACAAATGTTCTGCTGTGGTTACAGCTCAGCCATACTAGAAGAACTCCTTAGCTTTGCTTCTCCTAAGCTTGGTATTTGTTCTGATAGGTGATATCATTGTTACAAACAGACAGAGTGTGGGTGTGGGCCTTTTCAAGCCTATCCTTCTTTACATGAGCAGACCTAGTCACAGCAAGCACTTCCTTTTGGGCTTCCTTAGAGCATCACAGAGTCACAGAATGGGCGTGGTTGGAAGGGGCCCCTGAAGATCATTTAGTTCACCACTATCTCCCCTGCTCAAAGCAGGGTTCTGCTACTGCAGGTTGCTCAGAACCATGACCAGGTGGGTTTTGAATATTTGCAAGGATAAGGACTCCACTACCTCTCTGGCAACCTGGGCCAGTGTTCAGTCATCTGTACAATAAAAACATTACTATGTTTAAATGCAATTTTCTCTATTTCAGTTTGTGCCCACTGCCTCTTGGCCTGTCCTTGGGCACCACTTAGAAGAATCTGGCTTCCTCTTCTTTAATCTACCATATCTGTTATTTATACATATGGATAAGATCCCCTTGAACCTTCTCTAGGCTAAATGTTTCTGTCTCTCTCAGTGTCTAAACATGACATTTCCCTGTCTTGAATTTATGAGGTTTCTGTCTGGACAACTCTGGTCTGTTGAAGTCAGTGCATGGGACGGAACCATCTGCTGTATTTACTGATGTTGTAACTTAATCTGGTGAAGGGAGTAGGAGGGAACTTTGATGGGTCAACAGGAAACAGTTTATGCCATAGCAGGTTCCTGCATCTCTTCCAGGATAGTGGAATAGAGTTAAGAGTCCCTGAGGACTATATTTGCATGCTGGCTTCCTTTCTGATAGACATCACCAGTGCAGCAGGGCCTGTACTGAGTGTTGGATTGCACATGGCCACTGGGAAAGTGGGTCTTGTGGCAGCAGCTCTCAAGGCTCTGAAGCGCTGATCCCTATAGAAGTACAAAAGCAGTCATTCAGTGGTCATGTGAGACACCCTGAGAGCTGTTCCTTCCTCACCCAAGGAAGAGACAGTAGGCCAAAGGGAATGTCCTGTTGCCACCATTTGGACTTTGATTAGATGAACTAGGTCTTTTGTTCAGTAACCCAATGTGTTTCTTCTTAGGAAATCTGAAAATCTGCTTGTGGCTTTTTTCATCCCTTAAAAAAACCAATACCTGGAAATACAAATGTTCTTTTTCTGAGGCTGTTCAGCTACACAGGTGTGTACCCTTGAAAAAAGAATAAGACATCTGATGTCACAGGTTAATGACCTTTTTGCAGCCAAAGTTCCAGTTTATGATGTGCTAAAAATAAACTTTAATGTTTGAGGCTGTGCCTCATTAATTCACAACATCAGTGATAAATCAGCATAATCATATTGGCAACTCCTGTATCACTTCGTCTTTGTGGGAACTGAACTGTCTGGCTTCCCAGACACTAGTAAGATTCTTTGAATGTTAATTTGTGTGCCTAGTTGAGCCAAAGTAAGCTCATACTCATGTAATGAAAGACTATTGTCAAGAGGTCTCACTGGTGTTTCTTTGTGCTTCTGTTTTTCTCACAAAGTTCCCCTGTGTTCCTCTCCCTCTTGGTTAGGTGTGGCAGCAGAGACATGCTGCTTCTGAAGAGGTTGGGTGGAAGCACAGCAAGTTGAGGCAACAGCAGTTTAACTTCCCTTAGGAGATGCCTTTTAAACTCTAACCAATGATTTTGAGAGGCTACACTTTCACCTCACCTTTCTTATTTCTCACACTCAAAAAAAGCTTGTGTAAGAAATGAGCCCTTAGCAAGATGAGTAGCTCATCAGAATGCAAGACAAACATCAGTGTAATTGCAGAGCAATGAAAAAACCACCATATTTTTACTAAAAAATAGCAGTATCCTGGAAACTTCAGTTTATCTCATCTCATCTCACTGTTTTACACAGAAGAGTGTGGTAATGTGGCTGAAAGTAGATGTTTGTACTTACATACAGTTTCTTGCTGCCAAATCTCTATGGACAAACTTTTTACTTGCAAGGTATTTCATTCCTTTTGCAACCTGAAGGCCAAATCCGATTAAATCTTTTACTGTTGGATTCTGTAAAATACAAACATTTATGATAAAATGAATGCAGAAGCTTAAGGATTGGACTGCTTTATGCTGTAACTCTTTAGGTTTTATACACTTCTCCTGCCACCAGAATGATCAAGAAAGGTTGGTGCTTGTAGTGAAACTGGTTTAAGTTCAGGTCAACTTCTTACCCCCAGTGAGAAAACATGCTATAAGAAAACAAAAGAGCTGACAGTCTCCGGAAGAGTAGAGTTTGCAGCATAAGCAGCAAAACCTGGCCTGAGAAGTGGAACAGTATGCTGAAAGCTCAGCATCACAGATAACACAAAAAGTCACATATGTGCACTTAAGTGTGATAGCATGTAACTCAGAAGAAGGTACTAACTGTGAACTGGTAGCTCATCAGCTGGAGATGACCAAGAGAAGAGAAAGTCCTATTTGGGACTAAACAGGTGCATCAGTATGATGTCATGGAAAAGGCAAATGAGACCTTAGCAGTTACCAGAGGAAGATTTTTGGCAATGATTGTTAACTCTTTCTTCTTGCCTACATGGTGAGATGATACTCAAAATGTTAAATATCAAAATGAGTATAAACATAAAACTGTAAATCTTTAATGGCAATCATATGACTTGTAATAGTAAGGATCCTACAGATATTTGTGGTTTTGACATTGCTCCTTATAATTTTCTTCTGTGGAACAATTTGATTCAACTGTGGTCATTATTCTATTTATTTTAGGAAGGACTGTGGCACTATTTGCAGACAAGAGCCCTGGTGCTTGTAGAATGAAAGAAGCTCAAATGGGAGCAGGTCCCAGCCTCAGAAAGCTTAACTCTTCCAAAAATTTGTTGAAATGAATTTTTTTAAATTGTACTGGCTATTGCTGATTGCCATAAAAGCAAGAACAAAATCCTATTGGCTCAGAAGTCACTTTATAATGTCCTAACACTGTGAAATAGGTGAAATACTACATGTAAAGCGGGCTTACACTGCCTGAGGTAAGATCTGTGGTCTCCTACTTGAGAGAAAGCAGTGAGGCACATTTGAGGAATCTACAGTCTTTCAATGGAAATGGGGAAGATTGCTGATAAGAGAGTATGCATAGCTTGTATAACAGTTCCTGTTTTTCTTTCTTGAGATAAGAAGAAAAAATATTGATAATAAACATGGTGTGACACTAGCTGGACATGGAGTTCCCTTACCTAGGAGTTGGAAGGGCAGATGCTGATGACTAGCACAGATGTGCTAGAGTCAACAGAGATGTGCCAGTTTAACCAGCAGATGACTGGGCCCCTGGCTGTAGGTCTCATAAACACATTGTTTATAAAGAGGCTTATGGATGGGAAATGAGAAAAACTTATTGCTGATAATTTCTGGGAAATATTCTAGAGAGGAATTTGAGGGGGAGGGGAAGGAGTGGCAGTGCTGTGGCTGGGCTCGATGCCAGCCTAAGCAAGTGCTAAAGGTTAAGGTGTAGTAACAGCAGCAAGTTGCAGACGCAATGTAATTATGAGAGCTTGTAAGGTGTGGTGTTGGAGCAGGGCGTGGCCAGACTTGCATTACCATTTATACCTCACCAGGTACTTACATGAGTCTCATTCCTAATGAAGTTCCGAAGATCTCCATGTTTCATGTATGGAAGAACAACTAATGGGGATCCTTCATTGGGCAAACAGATTCCCAGGAGTGACAGAACATTGGGATGAGTGAAATCTTTCATGATTATTCCTTCTTTAAGAAACTGAGCTACTTCTTCCAGGTCTGTAATCCCTGAGAAATCCAGTAATAAAATGAGTTAATTAAAAGAAACAGAAAAAACTAGGGTTCATTTCTCTACAGCATGTCATTGCACAACAAAGTGATAATGAGACAAACATGCTCTCCAGCTCCCACATTACAGCGAGGTTATGTGCATTGGTTTTCCTACAATGACCATATACAGGCTGTTGGTAATTTTAATTCTGTTTCTCCATTTCTTATTTTGAATGATTTAAAACTGAATAACAACACTTTGAGTAAAGTCCTTAATAAATGTTGTTATAGTATCTTCCTGTTTTCCCAGCAGCTTTGCCCACTCTTCAGCAATTTAACTTCCAAACCCAAATCTTCAGTACTCAGTAGAAGAAAAAAATGACGCTACCCTTCTCTTATTTTCCAGAGTTTTTTTTCTTTGCAGAGGAAATATATGGACATTTCATTTGATGTAAAAATATATGCCAATGTGTTGTAGCAATTTGGAGTAATTGGAATTGCTCCAAAGATAAATCTGATTCAGCTGCAACTAAGAATCTTTGTTTGTGAATGTATACTTCACTGGAATTTATTGGTTCACCTCAGTTATCTTTAGAATTAATAGTAATGTCTCACTATTAAACATGTAACTCACTATTCAGTGACTTCACAGCACAATGAATTTTCCTGCTATCATTATCCAGCAATGTCCCATGGTACACACAGCCAAAATGTCCTGTATGAAAAAATGAGCAATATTAGCTTTAAGAAGTAAAATTAGCTTTCTGGTATTTTCCACTGGGCAACAATTATACTGTAAGAAAGTGATCATACTCCATTTCTATCCAATTCCCAACACTTGTAATATATACTTCCTAATGAACACATTAAAATAAATGGAATCGGACCATTACATAAAACCACCATTCATAAAATCAACATTACATAAAACCACCACTACATAAAACCAGCATTACATAAAATGAAAACTCTGCTTGCAGCATAATTGGTATTTCTTGACCTAAATGGAGAGTATAAATAATGACAAGGCTGGCGCCACAAATATTTTGTCTTCTTGTAATGACTATGAACATGAAACCCACGCCAGCCCATTCCCATCATCTTCTCCTGTGACATGGGTGTCAAGGGAGGACACCTGGAAGGCACAGGGAGCAGTTAGCAGCTGACATGACCACTGGATTGGTGGCTCCCAGTGATCTGCAAGCCCATGCTAAGTGGACCACTGGACTGTACAAACTTGCATCTGATGCGTCTGATGGAAAGAACAGCCACTCTGGGATTACAGTTGCTCAGGTCTTGCTATTCCATGGAAAATTTTTAATGTTAAAAGTGATGTGTTGGCTGTGGATGGTTTGGGAGTTGCTCTACTGATCACAGACTGATGACACCACTTGGCAGTTTTTTCTGTGGCCCAGTTCCAAGTATAAAATATTACTAAAAGATGATGAACAAAATTTGCCTTCTTTCTCATGGTCTAAGCAGTGAAATGAACTGCCAGGGATAAAGAAATCCTGTGCTTTCCTGCCAAGCAAATGATGTTGTCTACCAAAACTTACTATGAGAAGTCAGGTTTACCAGTTTGGGAAACAGTGAAGTTTGAGCTCCAGGGTCATGCATTAATTTCTCCAAATCAAATTATGAACGTGCAATTGTGGCTTCCTTCATAGATGAACTATTTACTGGACTTTTAAAATACTAATATTTGCAGTTAGAAGGCAAATTCTTTTTTTCTTAAGTGTGAGCTCCACAAAGAACAAGACTATCTCATTAATTTTCATAGTTCCAGTCATAAGCTCTGGTCAGAGCTCAGTTGGCTTTGCTTTTGGCTTGAGGTAAAATTAATCCAAAGTTTGTTTTATAAAAGCAACTAAAATCCCATCAGACCACAGATTGCTTGGAGCCTGGGCACAAATCCTAAAGCTTGGATTGGGTGTGTCTAAAATATTTTGGGGTTTGGCCCATTTCTGGTTAGAAAGGAGAAAATTTAAAGCGGGTAATTATCTTGGTGTCATTCCAGATATTTTTCAACATTTAAAAAATGGGAAATAACTTGTAGTTTTCCAAAACAAAAAAGAAAAGAAAAAGGCCCACCCTTGCTTTGGGGATCATGAAGTATAATACATAGAAGTGAAATATACTGACTGTTTGTTTGGTTTGTGGCTCTTGTCCTGCAGAAGAGGCATTAAGAATATAATTTATAGCCAATTTTTTATCAGTATTCTGATACTCAACAAGAGACCTTTCATGCATGATCTGTAGAAATACTGAAATACAGTTTGTACTTTGGTTACTAATAGGTACTCAGTCACACAGAGTTTAAAAGTGTCCCTAACTGAAATACTGGCTTGGGCTATGAAAGGTAAAGGGAACTTGCATATGAAGAAGTAGAGGAATAGGAGTGATGAGAGAAATTTACAAAAATAGGAGACTTGCTAAATCAGGGACATAACTAAGGGGAAGTGAATCAGGAGCTACATATTTCTGCAGCTGGCATGAGAGGAATGAGGTGATATGAAGAGCATTTGCTGGGAGGAAACAAGCAGCAAATTCCTCAGAGCTGGTGGAAACTTGAGGAGGGAAAAGGGGTGTGGGCATTTCACCTGGGCCATGGGGACTTTTACTGTATACACTAATGACTGCAGAAGTCTCCTGTGTCATGTAGCAATCCTGACAGATAATAGGCTCCAAGTTTAAGGTCACTTGTGTTCCTGCCTCAGCATCCCCTGCCATTTAGGTGTGTGCCTTAGGTTTCACATAATATCCTGCACTAGGTTCATTCCCATGCCACAGCCTCATGGATCAGAAGCCCTGGCTGAGCTTTCTGTAGCCTGGAAAAGGGTGAGAGTGAGGCAGTTGGAGGGGGACCAGCAAGTCCATCAGTTCAAAAGAGCCTCATTAGTTGGCAGACTCCTTCCTCCTGATGGTGTCTTCTCCAACTGATCAGATGCACTGACTTCAAAGGAAAGCCCCTTCATTCCCCCCTTGATTCAGTATACGGCATGCAAGGCTATAACAGCTAAAAAGCTTGAAAAAAATCTCTGTATAGACACCTTATTCAGAATGGTTTATAAGGAATGGGTGCAATGTAAGAGTTTGCAGTACCCACCTCTTCCTATTACTTCACTGAAGTGCACAATCAGACTGTCAGCACCAATAACCACGTGCTGCACTTCTTTGACCAGGTCAGGATTTAAGGCA
Source organism: Peucedramus taeniatus (assembly GCA_013400575.1). Lineage (NCBI taxonomy): Eukaryota > Metazoa > Chordata > Aves > Passeriformes > Fringillidae > Peucedramus > Peucedramus taeniatus. Next base: position 326,408 of record WBNO01020566.1, on the reverse strand, counting down.
CTGATGTCTATGTGGACATTAGTCTGGAGAAGTGGACTGGCTAAATCTGAGTCTCCACTGGACAGAATCGGGGAGAGGTCAGAGTGAGGATACTGGGCAGGTCTGCACGATCCATTCTGAGACATGCTGGGAAACTGATCTGCAAAATGAACAGAAGGTGTTATAATCCTTTCAAACTTCTCCTTGAAAAATGAAGAGTTTTATTGCACTGGTAAGAAATGTTTGATTTTATCAGTTTGGAAGTGGCTTGGCTTTACGGAAGTTTTGGTCACAAAGGGAAAATGAAAATATGCATTGGTAATCTGACAACCTCCAGGAAAACCATGTCACTAGAAACTTATGCTTGTCTCAGCTCTACTTTTATGAAAATAAATGGCAAAACTTCCAATTTTCTGAGGGGATGGAATGAAGCCTTGTCACTCCTTGCCAAATAGAGGTTATAGCATTTCTAGCAATTGAAAGTAACAAGATAAAAACAGAAAAATGACAGCAATATGGGAGGAGGAGGTAGTGAACAATTAAAAACATGAAGCTTTTTATTATAGTCATGCTCTAATTTGGTAGGGAGCTTTACACTTCACGAAGGTTTCCAAAGTGCTGGTGACTAGCTGTATTTATCCAATGGTAAATATTCAACCAGGGAAATGCCTAGAGGTGATTCATTTCCTGTAACTGCTGAAGATATTACAGTTGGTGCTACTCATGAAAATAACATGAGCCATCTGATATAGCAGAAACTAAAATATTTCAGTAAATACAGGAGTATCTATTTGAGATTTTTTTTTTATCAACAGCATGTTGTTCAGGTATTTCAAACTGGTTTTGTTTAAAACCTTTTTCCTAGCATTTTGTATGACTGAATGAAAGAACTATGTTTAATTTAAACCAATTTCAGTCTGGAATGATTTCAGTGGAGTCAATGAGCTGAATTTAGTCCAGTGTCAAAAACAAAAAAAGGGGAGTAAATTTGCCAACAGAAATTATCAGGTATGTTATTACAAAAAGTATAAAATATTGTACAGACATGCTTTATTAATTTCTGCATAAAATTTTTGAAATTTTTATAAAGTGCTTTTATCACTCTGGGTGCTGAGAAATACTCTGTTATTTTATCTAGGAGCAAAAATACCAAGTCTTACAACTTACAAATGAGTTTATTTGTAACTAAAGGTAAATATCTATTTAATGAACAGTAAAATAATTTAGCCATGGCTGCAAAATAATATTAACAGCTGCGAAATGTAAACTTGCATGTTTTCTAATGTTTCTTTTATTTCATTCTTTGATAATATTGACATTGACATTGCTACAGGAACATTAGATGAACGCATGCCCTTCTTGGATGTACTCTCCACTGTGCTTTGCCAGTACACAGTGGCTGCAGCACCACTGGGGATTTACCTTCCACCAAGGGTTTTTACACAGTTTTGTCTCATGTACCACTTTCCCTTCTAATCAGTGGCATGGGCTTTCCTTTCCCTTTGGAAATTTTTCAATCAAGAGACTTCCTGTACAAGCTGGTGGCAGCAATTAAAGAATAATATGGGGAGCTGGGAACAGGCCTGTGTCTCATAGCTCTGTGACTGGGGCTTGCAAAGGTGGAATAAAGATTTGGAGTTATTTCTACTGTGTTGTATACAGCAGCACCTGAAATAGTACAAGACTATGTTTATACCAAGACTAACAATTACCTGTGATACTTCACACACCATAATGGGGTAACTCCTAATAGATAAAGGCTCTTTACTGGTAATTACAGAACATGGTCTCCACACGTGTTAAAGGAGCTTAGCATGGTATAAGTGTAGCAGACTGCTCTTCTGAAGAATACCCACTTTAAAATCATATTATACAGCACAAAAATATATTTGGCATAGGATTATTCTTCCCTGAGACTGGCATAGCGGTGCACATGGACCTCCATTCAATTTGTCACAGTCTTCATATCCTTTTAGCTTAATTTTTAAAATTAACATTTCTGCATTATACAATGCCCCTCCATTTTACAGGAAGGGCATTAACAGATAAAAGAATATCAGTTTAGAAAACTCCATGTCCCATGTCGGGCCAACAGAACTGCTTTATTATAACGGTAGGAAGTCACTGGGACACACTAAACCTGCAGCCACCCAACGTTATTGTTAAAATCAGCCTTTTCAGAGGGGATTTGAGCATGGTGTGATGGATCTTATGACAATACAGAATCACTATATACACTAGCTCCTAATAACTTGTGGAGCATACTTATAGAGAGTTTTTACTTATTTTAGTTGATTTATTCCTTCAACCTGAGTAAAAGTAAAAATCCTATGCACCTTAATCTTGGGAAGCACCTGAGAAGCTCAGTTAAAATAGCAAGCCTGTGAGCACATGAGAGTCCCAAAAATGCAGACCCAGACAAATCAGATGAGAAACTGAAATTAGGGTACTGATCAAAATAGCTATCATCTGAAGATATATGAAAATCAAATATCCTCCATACTGATTCCTAATAGAGGCGTACCTTCTAGAAAAGTTGATCTGTAGTCTACAGATTCGCTTGAAACCATTTCTGTTGTTGGACTTACACTCCTTGCACTCACCAGCCTGTCCAGGTGAGGAGTGTGCACTCTGCCATCATAACGAACTAGGTCACTTCCCAGATCTGAAGGGGAAGGAGAAAGCAATATTAGAAAATCCTCATGCTTTCAGTATGCCAATATTGATTTATCTATTTATTTAAATTCAGATGTTCTGCTCTGCTGGGAAGAGGGTTAGATTCTTGCTGTGACAGATGTGCAGGACTTGAGCTATTTTTAGAGTGCAAGATTTTCTGAAAAAAAAATCTTGTGTTGAAGACCCACTCTTAGCTATACTGGAAGATCAGAGACTGCTTTGAAGACTCTAGGGCCAGCTTCTTGGTCTGACTGTGACAGTGCATCAGGACAAGACTTGGTTATACACTAGCTCCCCTCCTCCTCCCACCTTACATAGTGTGGCAGCTCCCACTGGAAGGAAACCCAGACACAGGGGCCAGAGAAGAACAGGAGTCTGACCAAGTTCCTGGTTTGGGGTAAAAAAAGACCAGGAGACTGCAGCATTCTGTGTCTTGCTCAACTCAGGCACAGCCTGGAGGAATGCAGGGCATTCCTGGATGAAGCTGAAGTACTTGTGATTCCATGCAGGTCATTTACTCATCCCCTCTTCCAAAGCTGATTAGGGAAAAGAAGTTACTAAGTTTTCCTAATAGCTCAGAGTTCCTCAGAAATCCTTCTGCTTAAGGCATAATGTGGCCCTTCACCCAGCTCAGGCTCTTGCCAAGCACTGAAATGCAACTAAACATTGGGACTTGATTGTGAAACCTCTGCTGACAGGTTACTACAGGACAATGCATGGCAGTTAAGCAAAGCATAAAATTATGTCAGTTTTTAAAATCTAAGATAACAATGGAATTATTTGATGAGATTGACTATGATGGACCTTTAATTTGTTTCTTCTTCCTTCTCCAGAAGAAAACCACCAAAAAGATAAAAATTACGATTGATGTTGAAAGAATTCCAGCAATTAGTCCCGTGAAATTCTGATCTTGACGGATCAGCACTTTTCCAATAACTGTTGACAAAACTTCTTGCTTCCACTGAAATAACAAGGAAAAAAAAAAATGTAATGATTTCCAAAGACAAGTAAGAACTAGATTATTAGTACTTAAGTATGAGCTGATATGTCTCATATGTATTAAATCTTGATTTTGTGACACTGTACTGCAATAAGACACTGAGAGTGGAGAAATTGTTATATTGGTGTACATGAAAACAGAGCTACATGTTTATGACTCATTTCTCACCTTCAAGAGCTCTGGTAGTGACACAGCTCTGAATTTGATACACTGCACACACAGCATGCACTCGCACTCTGGATAACAGGGCTCCACTGTTACCAGATGCTAATTCAAAATGTTAAATTCATACTTTTACTCATATGGTGCACGGAATGGGCCTATGGCTATATGAGCTGACATGTACATTAAAAAAAATAGCCCAACTGTCTTTAATGTGTGTCCTTCTGGCATAAATATGCTGTAACATCAAACTCACTCTCTTGTTGACAGCATGCTTGTATTTTAGTTCCCAAGGTCACGTGAGCCTGTCCCTTGCCAGCTTCTAGCTTGCTGACAGTTTAAAGAAACAAAACTAAACAAAAAAACCAACCCCAAAAACCAACAACCAAACAAGCACCAAGCAGCTAACAGGGAAAAAACTGTTTTAGGTCACACAGCACTAGCTCAGTCAGTTGGAATGCATTTGGCCATCTTTTCTCTTCCTCCTGTGGAATTTATCCCTCTGGGTACTGTAATGATGGATTTGCCCGTCAAAAGAGCAAATTTTCTTCTTCACTGGGCAGACTACAATTCCTGAGTCTCCTTGCCAGTAAACAAGTAGAAACCTTGTTTAACCCCTTTATGTTTTGTTCTTTTCTGTGCATGAAACATGTCACACATATCTGTTTCTTAGAAGTTAAGAAAATATCACAAAGTATAACTAATTGAATGAAATGTTAATCCTGGGTGCATATGTAAAAATACAACATATTAACTGAATGCAACCTGTGCACAAGTATTATATGACACTAGGCAGTTAGAAATCTGGGAGACTACACCAAAAGAAGAGCTGCATCTAATTCTATAGTTTGCCTGATGTATCCAAGAAAATGAATACTTACTTTAAAATGAAATTAATATTAAAATAAATTACTAATTACCATATTAGTAAGTAAAATCAGTTATAACTATTTACTTAGATTGCAGTAGCACACAGGAATATCATTCACAGCCCAGGATCCTGTGAGATGAATGTCATAAAGACATTGAAAAAATAGATGTCCCAGCTTCAAAGAGCTTAAATAGACTTTGATCCTAACCACACTTACATGACCAGCAAAGTCTCCACTGTTTTCAGTGAATCAGAGTGCAGTTTCTTAGTTTAAAGGTAATCCCATTCCAATTTCATTTTTTTTATATCTTTAAAAAAATACAAATGTACTGAAAGATTTATGTCTTATTCTATAAATCAGTATGCCTACAATTTAAATTTGCAGTAGCACACTGAATGACTCTAATGAGACCACCTTTAAAGCAATGACTCAATCATTTGTCCTAAGTGCCTTCTTCTTACAAAAAGAATTGAAATGAAATTATAAAATTCAGACCAAAAAAAATCCTTCAGGAAAGATTTGATCCTCTTGACTGCAGCAGAATGTTTTGTTGAAAAAATGTCTTGTGAGTTCCGAACTAAAACTACTCCATTTTAGCTTCTCATTCTTCCCCACGTTTCCTTTTGTGTTTGGACTAATAACTATAATTTTATTTCTGTGCTTAGTTCAGGTCCTGCTTTGTGCCTAAAGCTCCAGAAAGTCTCTGTACAAACAGATAATAACAACAATGACAATCATATTTATTTTAAAATACCTGGTATTATTTGAATTTCCAACCCATACAAACAGGGATAGAGATATCTCTGTAAGCACAGGCTTAGGCTTAAATTTTATTTAGGCTTAAAGTTTATTGGTTCAATAATGACACTGTCAATAATAATAAAAATGGCATTAATAGCTCATGTGTGGTGTAGTTGCCTCACCTCTATATTTAGCTCACTGTTGGATTTCAGGAGGTCGCTGGGAACCGTACACAGAATCGATTCTGACTGCAGGAGAAGGGTTTCACAGCTTTTGTTTCCAACTTTTAGCACCTCGCCTTTAACAGCTTCGGAATCAATATAATTTCCCTTGGAAAAAAAAATCAATTTCATATTACATAACCATCTTATAAAAGTTAAGTAGTTACAAGCTTGGAAAATATTTTTAATGAAGAATAAATTGTGAAATAAAAGACTCACGAGAATTTACACTGTCCTGTCAATATGCATGTATAGGCTTATTTCATGTAAATGCCACTTTGACAGAGAGGCCAGTGTAGGATGGTAAACTTTGCAGATAAAATCTGCTGTCACTCATACAGTTCATACAGACTTTTGAATCTGTAAATGTCTGAGGGATTAATCCTGTTGGTCCTGTTTGGATTTTTGCATAATTTGTTCAAGAAAGGACACATTATGTAACGCTGTTGTTTACACAAAACTGGCATTATATTATCCACAAACTAAAGGCATCTCAAACATTTTGTTTTGCAAGTGGTAATGGTAGCAGAAATGAAGCTTTCAAAAAGGAGTAATTAATTAAAATAACACACAAGTCTGTTAAAATCATGTTGCGCAGACCAAAAAGGAAAAACCTTGGTAAAGATGAGGCATGAAAAGTACACTTCTTACCCAGAAAACCTGCTCTCACATCCCTGACTTGGATGAAAAATTATTGCTTCTGATACTGTGACAGTATCAGCAAAGGCCAAGTTTAGGATTGTTTGTGCTCTGGAGTGCTTCTCTATTTAAGAAGCTGCCCCAGCCCATGTACAGCCCAGCTCAAGATGAAAGAAGAGGCATATTAAGTGGGACTGAAGGAGAGAAGGGAGTATGGGACAAACACAGGCTGTTTATATGGGCTGGATCTGGGAGTTTTCCATGAGAAGGGAGGAAAGCATCACAGCTGACACCACTATGAAGCCTTGTATATTGGAAAGAAAACAAGAATCCCATTCTGAGGGGCAAAAAATAATCTTACTTTGGCATATGTTTTAGATCTGCTTCAGAATAATACTGAACCCTGGGAAAATTGTAATAAATGTAGAGGAGAGCCAGCTTAATGTCCTATTTTGATGGCAAAGCCCCATCCCAGGTAAATGCTTTTAAATTGCTGGCCATAAAATTCCATTTTGCACTTGATCTTCTGTCTAGTCTAAGCCATTCTGTTTGGTGTTAAGTAAGAAAATATTCCTGGGCCGGGGAGCATATGAATGATTATTGCTTATTAGTTTGGAGACTTGTGGCAGACTGTGAGCCATTCGTGTTCAAATCTTTCCTCTGAATTATGTACCTCAAAAGATTTGAATTTAATTCTTCCATCTTCAGGATAAATATATTATCCTGGAGAGTGTGGTTGAGTGGTCTCTTCTACACCGAAGCCTAGAATTTTTTATCCATCAAAACTGATGGAAAAATGGGGGAAAAAATCATACTGATATTTCCTAAAGTGGTCTTTATCCAGTTTTAAAGATGGTAACTTTTACTTACTACTATGACCATTATGTTACCATTAATAAATTATAGTTTCAAATATATTCACTATGATATTTAAATATATTAAGAGCATCAAAACACTTTCAGAAGTGGTTTTGCTCTTCTTGGGACAACAGAATTTGCCTACAATTTTAGGAAAAGGAGGAAACTGGCTCCTGTGAGAACTGGAAAGAAATAGTTCCTCTTTTCAAATGTGTATTATCCCCTTCTTGGTGAGCAATGCCCTTGAATGTAAGCTGGAGAAGTTAATCTTCAAGCTGTACTGGGTAGCTGTTGCAACCCAATCTGATAGCACAGCCACCTCACAACTTTTAGAGAGATGGGAATAACTTGGGTAAAAGTCTAAAAGCAGCAGAACAGTAAACTAATTAAGGTGTGGAAATTCTGAGACTGGTGTCAGAAGTATTTTTGAGGCTCCTAAGCAGAACAAGCAGGTTGACTTGGGAAGAATGAGGAATTACTGCAGCTGCAGAGGTTCCTCTTCAGCTTGCTCAAAAATACCACAGTTTCCACATTGCTCTCTTTTGAACCAGGTTTTGAGGGTAACAATTCCCTACGCGATGTGAAAGAAGACTGACAATAGAGTGACCTATAAAGAGGCAAGAAGATTTCCTTACGATTGTCTCATAAAGAAAGCGTTGGACTGGCTTTAGAGTAAGCAATTTAGTAAGCCTTGTCCTACTCTGAGTTTTAAGACAGAGGTGCCAGAGGACAGCCAAGATCTCAGATGTGCTGTATACACGTGTTGTTACACACTGAATTACAACTGTGCTATGTATTTCTCTAGTGGAAGATTTATATTTGTAAATATATTTTAGTTTCTGGTGGCCCATGCCTAGGCCTCCCCTGGAACAATGCACAGAGTCCCTGGACCATTTTAGTTCACAATCACTACCAGAACAGACCAGGCCTCTGGGTTAACTGAAGAAAGATGCTTTTCTTATTTATTTATTTGTTTCTTAGGTTTTTTTTTTATTGTTTGTTTGTTTGTTTGTTTTTTTCTGTGTGTGTGTTTGTGGGGTTTGTTTGGTTTGGTTTTTTTCTTTTTTTCCCATAGCGAGGATGCTCTCGGCTGTCAGCAGCTCAGCTTGCAGGTCTGGATCATTGGCTTCTGGGGGAGGCAGCAAGTGGACTATGTCCTTTTCAGCAGACTCAGCAGTGAAACACCAGAATTTCTCCTGCCCTGACAGCTTTCCATGTTGGCAGGAGATGGGAGCCCTTCTGTAGTGGTGTCTTCATGGTGTAGAAGCAGAGAGTTCTCTGGTACCATTCTGTCATGACCCCTCTGACTGGGGCATGGTGGGCACCAAGAAACTTGAAAGAGCCACATTCTTGGCAGAGGAAGACAGTGATAATGTGGGATGTTGAGAGGCCGGCACTGAAGACCAGGAGGACTGGCATTTGTGGCACACAGTGCCCTGACTGTGTTTTAAATAGAAAACCTAATGTTTTCTTGTGTATAACATTTTCTTACAAAAACATCTTGTGGTCATCAGGGGAAACCAAACAGAACATTTCAATCGGTACCCACTGTCATTTGATGAAAGCCAAATATGTCATACTAGATTAGTTAGATTGAAAAACTTGTGATAAAAGCTCCCTCCACCCCTCTGAAACTAATTAAGAAAGAGATAAAAGAACTTTGGTTTGGTAGAACAGACTGTTCACTGAAGCAAGCTGCCATTTAATTTCATGCTGAGCTTGCTTAATTACTACACAAAATATCATCATGAGGCATGTAAACTTGTGTGTGTGCATTTTTGAATGTGGGTATGGGGCAAGGGAAAAGTGTTGCCAATATGGCTTGTGATGCTCTTTTGGCTCCTGACTATAACTTATGAAAGTTGTCTCACAGTTTTGATAGAAGCACCCCACTATAATTAATTCTATTTAGAGGAAGATGTTAAATTGGTGCCTGTCCATGCTTTGTTCAAGCAGACCAGCTTTCACAAATGCAGTTCTCCAGCTGGTTGTCAGGAAACAGCCAGGACATTAGGCTTAGGGAGACATCTGCCTTGGGTGCCATCACTACGGTCAATACTACAAAATTGTGACTTTGGTCAGTTGTCACTATGACAATCCTCGGTCAGCCTTTCTTATCTAAATGTTCTTTTCCCAGCAATAAACAGCACCAGAGACTTCCTTAGGGAGAATAAAAGAGTAAACAAAGTAGAGAGTTAAAAAACCAACTAATTTTTGACCCTCAGTGTCTCTGAAGATTACAGAGGATGCACTGAGTCCTCACGGATGCACTTCCAGGTTGAGGAAGGACAAGAACACAACTGGGAACAGCCAGCACAGGTTTCCCAAGAGTGTATTTTGCCTGACCAGCCTTCTACACAGGCAGGACTGGCTCTCTGGATGAAAGGAGAGCACTGGACAAGCAGACCTTGGTTTTAGCAAGTTTTGCAACACAATCTCTCCTGGCAATAAAAAAAAACTTAGAATGGTATGGACTGGATGGATGGTATATAAAATGAGTGAAAAACAGATTGGACAGAGATCAAATCTTCATTTGTCAGTGGCTGATAGTGGAACCAATACTGCTTAAAATATTTTGACAGCTTGGACAAAGGGATAGGATGCACTGTTTTTGAGCTTTTAGATGATATCAGACTTAGGAAAATGACTGATATACTGGACCATAATGTGAATTTAGGCAGCTGTATGCCACTTCGGCACACATTTTAGCAGCAGCAAAGCCAGTAGATTAAAGGTTGACTGTTCTGCTCCGGTCAGCACTTGTAGAGCCACGCCTTGAGAACTGTGTCAAGTTTTGAACCCCACAGAAAAAGAGAGGTACTGACAAACTGGATGAAGTACAGAAGCGGATCACTGAGCTAGAAGGGGAGCTCCAGCATAAGACACACAATGCAAGGCTAGTGGAGCTGAGCGTTTTGAAATTGTAGAATCTCCACTCTTGGAGATTTTCAAACTCATTTACACAAAGCCATAGGCAGCCTGACCTAATTTTTAATTTAGCCCTGTTTTGAGCAATGGAGTTAGACTATGAAGACCTCCAGAGGTTCCTTCCAATCTACATTATTCTGAAACTTTTCCCAAATTAGTCCTCTTTCCAACTGGTTGATATGCATGACTTGGAAAATACTGGAAAACACTGCTGTCATTGCACAGAGGCACTGAGCCATGCAGCAGCTATATATTCCCAGATCTGTTGACCTGCACACCACAACTCTTTCTAGCGTCTCTCCATAACTGAGCAAGAGTTTGCTTTGCACTGAGGAAGAAGTGATTGCATGGCTAAGAGCTCCAAGTAGAAAAAACAACGTAAAAAGTAAAAAAAACAGACCAATCATTCTTTGGTATTTGCTGAAAACACTTTGCAGAGATGGATTAATATTCAGAGTTTGACTGGAACTCAGCATGGCTGACAGAACTCTGAAGTAATCCTTCTGAAGTCTTGCAGCCCAGAAGTTGGACCCACTGGACCATGTTGGATTCAAGGACCTTAGGGCCTCAAGAGTTCTTCATTGTGATGGGGGAAAAGCTTTGGCTTACAGAGCTATGCAGATGTGACAAAAAGAGATGACCTAAGCATTAAGACTGATTATCTTCCATAAAACATTTTTACCAATTATATTTTAAATAAATTATAGATATCTATGTAAATAACATATAATACCAATTAATTTTTAAGTGTTCAGTGTAAACTAGAAATAACCATATTTATACCTTTTCTATTTAATACTCAGAAAAAGCTAGATTTTAAGAAACTGGACTCTCACAAAATGGATTTAACTTTCTCCACAGCACTGTAGTGAGAGCGACCTGTGCTACTGAGGACCCCAAATTCCTAAGAGATGCTTCTCAGTGCTATGTAGGCTATTCTCAGTGCACTTTGAAGAGGCATTCAGCATCAACTTTGCATTTTTCATGGATCCATAAATATTTAGGCGACAGCAGTGACTGATCCTCATGAGTGACTTTGTGTGCAGGCCAGAGTTTCCCTCAGCTCCAGAGAACCGAAGAAGCCAGACCACATCTTTTGTGAGGAAGGACTCATAACCATGTGACAGTAAGAGCCAGGGCTCATACACAGACCACATACTGCAGGTTCTGGGCTGCTGGCCATGTTTAATCCTGAACTGGTGGTGCAGCTTATTGCAATCAGAAGCTGATGCAGCATGGTCCTCCCATGAGGACAAGGAAAGCCCCTCTCCCACTTCATCTGATGACAACAACCACCCTGGTACACATATCTTTGGTTTCAGCTCTGCATCTTTTAAATGGTGACAACGGGGCTCGGGTGAATGCAGTACTGAACACAGTGCTCCCTCTGCCCTCGCTTCCTTGGGGCTTCCTTTATTTCATCAAAACGTCTGTTCCACGCTGTGCTGCTGATGTGCACTTGCGAATAATCGAAAAACTTATTTCAGCATTTCTTACCTTAATTTCCAGAACATTTTGGTTGCCTCTTGAGATGAACACTGTCTTTTCAAAATGCTTAAATACAGGATTATTTACGTAATCAAAATCAAAGTACAGGGAGCTGACACCATCAAAAATAAAGAACACTTTGGTTACAAAGGGTGGTTGGAGATTGAAATCTTTCAGTGAAGGTGTTGTACAGCAGATTATCTCTGAGCTAGAGCGGTGGCTACACGCCTATAAGAAAAAAAAAGAGGTAATTGCAGTATGTATATGCACAGGAAGTCACTGATTAATGCAACTTTCTTTAACAATACATATATATCGAAAAAATAAACACCAAGGGTCTTGTTCTTCTTTAACCAAAGCAAAATCCTGATCAGTGCTACACAGCATTTACGTAGAGCTGGGAGAAAAGTATAAAAACTTCATGTCGATGGTGTTTGCACTCTTGTTGAGGAAATGTTCAAGTAAACAAGCTTCCTGGCCTGATTGTTCACAGCACTTTTAAAGTAAATATTTTGCAGATAATTAATGGAAAATTATTTCCAAAGCCAAGGACCATCAGGAGGCTAGCCTCGTGTACCGAGCAGCCATAGTTCAGGTTACCCAGCCTGTCACGCTGACTGCAACATGGATTTCTCTTTTTTTTTCACTACCAAAGCAATAGTAAGGAACCAGAGGGCAAGGTAAAAGCCAACAATTCTAATTGGGACAGTGGAAAACAGAAGTAAATAGCTACACTGTTTACCCACAGTGTAGCTAAGCTGCTATATTTCCAGAAAGGCACTGTGGAATCTGTGAGAAAGGGCTTTAGAGTCAAAGCCACTGCGGATTCTGGGCCAAAAAAGCTCAGCAAAGTGTATCTTCTTTCTAAAAATGTATCTTTAAGGCCCCAGTTGTGTGGTGCCTAGGTACACAGTCATGCAAGCTCCTGCTGAGCATGTTGCCTGTGGGACATGCTTTGCACTGTATCTCGGACCAGCAGGGATAAGATGCTTCCCTTCACTGTAGTGCAGGAGTTGCCTGACAACAGGCACGAAGCCACACTTGCCCCTCGCTCTGCCACTACTCCTCATGACAGCCTGCACTGGGGAAAAGCTGCTGGTGCACCCCATGATCAGAAGACCTTCCAGAGGATGCTCTGTGCTATGGGGATGTGATCCAGCACAAAATGCAAGACTCGTCTGAGCTGCCTTCCCAGCTGACAGGGGGACAACAGCTCATCTCGAGTGGGTTTCATCTGATCCACTTCAGACAACAATCTAATCATTAATTAGATTAATGGTGCTCTAGAAGAGTCAACTTTGTCTGGACTGTGAAGGTTTCTACAGGAGTACTTTGCTTATAATGTCAGCAGCACATCTACAAACACCAGTGGGAGGCACAGTGCATGCTGGACTGCCCCACACAGACTGCAGAGCGGCTTGTTTGTCACTGTATTTATTGTGTACTCCCTTCCCTGAGCCTGCCTTTCAGGCCGCCTACCAGCGATACGGCTCAAGGACTTCTGGCACAAACAGAGTTGCTTCAGCTCCACAGAAGTATTTCTCTTCCAACTCTACAAACCTTCTGTAAGTAGTCCCCTGTGCACTGTGCCCTAAGAGCAGATCAAACTTTTTCTTTTTACACAAAATATAAAGGAGTGTATCTGACATGTGTCCCAGAAAGAATGGGGCTAAGCTCCTTGTCATCATAAACCTTACATTTGTTCTGCAAGACATTTCCTTGGAAGATCAGCAGTGCTCTTGAATACCTTTGTGCATCCAGAGAAGGCCAAAATATATATTTTTCTGTTTTGTTTTTTCAAAATAAATTTGTTCTCATTATCACATGCTGCCTGAAGGAGCTCTGAAATTAGTTTAAATTAATGCAATGCAATTTTGCTGTTTCAAATCAGTGACATAACAACTCAGGCTGTATCAGCTATACACACACTAGCTTGAAAAGTGGGATTAAATTAGCTATCTGCAAATCAGGGCTTTTTGTTATCACCACAGCAATTCATGTTTCTGTGAATAATATTGTGAAATCTTGAATCTGCCAAGGGAAACATTTTCAACATTCTGAGCATTACAGTTTTAGAGCTCCTTCATGTCTGTGAGCTGTGAGTTTGGCACTCAGTTAAATAACTTGGTGGAGCTCACTGTGATGCTATTGAAACTTGCACCTGTGTATCTAACAGTCCATTTATATTCCTAGCAGAAATTCAGAAATATTTTTGTAACCCCCATGTCAACAAGGTAAACTGTGGGACACAAGGCAAGGCAGATTTTTGCTCCATTTGCTGACAGTATCAGACTGTTCTTTTAAATACCTTGTTATACCCCACTGACCATATCTCAGGCTTTGTTATATCACATAGATCTAGATATTAATTTCAATTAGTATGGAAACAATAAAATGCATCATTATTATAATGGATGATCAAGCCATACTTTTCCATGATGTATGAATATTCGTTAAGATATCTATCATATTGTGTCAATTCTTAAAAAGGATTACTAAAATATATATAATTATAAACCCAAGTATGTCCCAAGTAATCATTATATTTATTTGATTAATGTAAATTCATTAGACTCTTTATCTACTGTAGAGTAGTGATGTCCATTAAATGAATAGCAGTGGTATTCATAACTTCGTTTGTGGCTATCTATTAGAATCAGATACTTTACTTTATCAGGCTGGTCTCTGAAGCAGAAGCTTTCAGAAAATGATAAAAATCTAATAATACTCTTTGGAGGGGATGCAATGTGACTGATTGGTAAGGTCAAGAAAAATCTTATTTGCAATGCCCTTATTGGTACATGATTTGACATGACATTTTTACCCTGAAATTGGTTTTAGCAATTGAAGAATATGACGGTTTAGTTTTCAAGAAATATTGGATTGAGGATCTCCAAGAAAACCCCCCTAATTCAATCTATTGCCTTCTCAATTAAGATACTGCCTATCACCCAGCACCTTTAACTTTTATTTAATTAAACTTTAAAGTACATTCACTTTAAAAGCTAAGCCTACATTTTTCTTGTGACAATAATCTACATCTGAAGACAAAGAGGAAGAAAAAATATAAAGATTATGGAGCATTTCACAAGCATAAGTAAATGCTATACCCCAAAGGGAATAATAATCCATTGCACAATGCATATGACTCATCACTTAAGGTATGTATTCTTGTTCCATTTGTAAAATATGACCCTTGAGGCAATTAATTCAAACCTGACCTACAGAACCTGAACTTCAGTGCCCAATGCAATTCTTTTTCATCTGATAGAACAACAGGAAAAGTATGAGGGAGGATCTCTGAGTTCCAGAGGTCTCCCAGCAGCTGACCCAGATTAGAGAGGGGCGGTTGGATGTGTATTACAGGATCTGCAGCTGTCAGAAAGGAGAAAAGGGCCAATTTGTTCTTTCATAAAAAGTAAACTTTTGGAGTTCCAGTCAAGAATCAAAGATGAATGAAGTTTAAGACAGACCTGGAGACTCTCCAACCATCCTTGCCAAAGGATGATTTCCCAATAGAAAGAGAAGAAAATACAGGTCCAACATGAAGAGAAGCCCATTCATAAGACTTCTGTGTAAAGCAGGGACACTCAAGCAGGGTATCCTGAGGGTTTTTCAGTGAATTCATTGCCTTTTGCTGCCTTTTCGGGTGGTACAATCAATGATCCCAATGGATTGGTAGCTTTTTTATTTTAGTTTTCTTCTTGGATGAAGGCATGAGAGATGATACTTCTAGTCTATCAGATTATCAGACCAGAAGGGAGAGTACAAAGTCTCTTGCTCTTGGGTCTGAGAGCCAGCCCTTTGCACAACATCAATACTGACTGGGAGACCAAATTCCTCCCTGGGCTTGGGATGGTCAATGTACCTTGTAGCACTGCATCCCTGGCAACCTGGTGATTTCACACAGTGAGTTTTCCCTGACATCCCCTGCTGTACCCTTTTCTTGGCAGGAGATGTGCATGAGCTACAGATTTGGCACAGAAAGAAAGATGAATTTTCCCCTTTGTGGGGGAACTCTTCACTGGGCTTCTGTGACAGCTTTGTGCCATGGAGTCAAGAGAGATAGAGGATCCAAGCCTAGGTGTTTTTGGATAGGGAATCATGAATATCTTCAATAATCACACACTCACTACCAACACTTTACAAGGAATTTGTTTTTTAATACATCTAAGGTAGACACTCACTGCTGAATTCTATTCATATTTATGAATATAAGTATGGATTGCTTACAGACTTGCAAACGTTGAACAACATTTAGAGCATTTTAAAATTCTCCTGTAAAAAAGCAGGAAATGGCACCTGGCAGGGAGAAATTACAAAATGCTGAAGAACATTCAAAAGACTGCTTACTGAAGAGATAATTAAAAGTCTGTGGAAAGAGAAGATCTTGCATAGGGTCAGTTGTTGAAGATCATATATTAAAAAATGCTTCTTAGTTTTGCAGCCTTGCATATCTTGGGACATTCACTATTAGAAGAGATTAGGCAGTGGGAATATATATCCAAATTAGTTAATAGATGAAATATTAAAAATGCTACAAGAAAGGATCCCCAGATAACCACTTGTTCACTTTGGGGGAACCAGTGCAAACTACAGGCTTTCAATGAAAAAAAGCAATATACCCAAGTGCTTCAGAAGCAGAAGAATCATCTAGCATGACTTACAGCACAGGTTCCTGATCAAACACCATTCCAAACTGTGCCTCAGGCTTTTTTACAGGCACAATGAAAGGAGGGAATGAGCTGCTTCCCTGCTTGAGCACCTGACACAGGAACTGGATACGTGAACAGAAGTGAGAAGGTTTCTGTATTCTTATACATTCTCTAGAGCTCTTGAGAATTTATGCAGCACTGCCTGATTTCCTACTTTTTTTCCCGAGTCAGAACAAATGATCAAAAGAATTCAAGAAATAGAAATGAAAAAGAAACACATTGCAGTTATTGAAACATATGGTTCAATAAATTTTTTTCACTCATTGAAATAAATTCAAAGAAGAAAAAATGTATTATTTTGACAGTTTTAACATAAAATGTAATATAAACACAAGTGTGAAAACAGTACTGAACAATTTTAAGGAAATTTAAATAAATATGGAAAGAATACTGTAAAATGGAAACAAGGCATTTTTTGCTCTATAGAAGAAAAATTTTCAGAGATACTAAACAACAAACATGAAAGCTGAAAAGCTCAACTTAAATGCTTCTTCTACAGTGGGCTGGCATATTGTGCCCAAAACCTTTCAATCTCAGAGAAACCGCACTTCTTATAGGAAGCTCTTCCAGAAAAACTTTTGTATCAGTTGTACCACTCACCCCTACCACAGGGATGGAAAGAGGCAGAGAAAAGCAAATGCCACAGGGCATGTCTGCTGGCTCTGCTCCCTGAGACTCTGGGATGCAGAGCACCCCCAACAGCTGCTGTTTACAGAAATGACCCTCCACCTACACTGTGACTCCATCAGGACTCTAGGCCACAATTAAACCTGAGGACAGAGAGCTGACAGGAAAAGGTGAGACCCATTTTAAACTGGGCACCACCAGTTTTAGGCAAGTGGGAAAGGGTCTGGGAGGTAGGGGAAAGAATGAGAAGAGCTCTAGGAAACAACATTTATCAGGAGAATTTGGAGTGGTTTGGTTGGTTGAACTGGAAAAGAGAAAGGTTGAATCATCATTTAGTGCATATATATAAAATTAGCAGGAGGGACTGATAATCTGTTGCTTGTATCCACAGAGGGTTAAACAAGAAGATAGGTAATTAGCCACAGGATTTGGGTTAATTATTAGAAAGAAGTCTTTCCAAACCACTAGGTAAGCAGGTAGAGCAGCTCTCTCTAAAGCTTGTTTAAGCAGGATTGTGAAATTTCTTTCACAAGGAGCTTTAATAACAGCCTAAACAAGTATCTGTTAGGCAGTGGTCGGTGCATTTGCTCCTGGCACTGGGAAGTGGGCCGTGCTCGGCCGTTGTGGTCCCTCCCAGCTGTACTTTCCTTTGATGCTTTGGGATGTGTTTCAGTGCTGGCTTTGGTTTTCCCAAGAGCCAGAGTTTCTGAATGCTGACAAAAGCAGCTTCTTGGAGGAGGCTAGCGAGAGAAAACTGAAAAGAAAAAGGGCTTAAACAACAATTTTAAAAAATGACTCATTTAGCTATCCTCTCCCGAACTAAAGAAGCAAAAAGACACATAACCTCAGCTATAGCACTTCCTGAGCACTTCTTTGGTCTGTTCAGGAAAACAACCTGTCTTCTCCTTTATAAATGGGAGAGTTGGTCTGGACCTCTGCTGGAAATAGTTCCTCATTGTTATTTATTTTAATAATGACTGGATTATATGATGGGGTTTTTTTTGGTATATCCCTCATGCAGAGAGCCCAGAACTTCCAGACCAGGATGGGTAAGACTACAGCTATAGGCATCCTCCACCAGAAATTTCCTCAGTTACATAGTACAACCTTCTTTTGCCACTTATAAATTTTCCCTTTCTAGCTGAGAATTAATACTCTTCCTTTAGAAATATGCTTGAGGTAGAGAATAGTGGCAGAACAAATGGCTGCCACACAGGCAGGGAAGGCAACCAAGTGCCAGAAGCCTTTAATTTCAATAGGGCAAAAATATATTGCTTGGGCAATGTCAAAGTATAAAACACTCTGGATTATAATCCATTTGAGGTTATATTCCACCTTTTGTGCAGAGAGAATGAACTTGTGTACAGCTTCTCATACACTGGGGCAACTTCTCAGAGATCAGCAGTGGCAGGAAATTTGTGTGTTGGAAAATGTCAAATACACTGCACTGTATGAAAAGAAAAAGAATAAAGGAGATAATTCTGACTAAGTCCATGTCTTTTTTCAACAGCAGGTTAGAGGCACTATGAAAGCAAAACACTGCTCAAAGGCAAGGTTGTTCCCCAATATTTGGGGGAAAGAGTAAATTCTATGGTGTTTATTGCCTGGAGTTGCCAGTCACTTTTGGACAGTGGATTTTCTTTAGAACTTCAGATCTTTCAAATCTGTTCAGATTCTAAGAAGTCCTAAATATTTGGCAAAGGTATTCAGTATCAGGGCCTGAAGAGAAGCAATATTGCATATTCCCACAGGGGAATAGAAAAACCAAATAAATGATCTTTACACAAAGCAAAATCTCAAGACTTGATTTCAGCAATGGTAATTTCCTTCAACATCCTTTGTGCTTAGAAGTAATTATGCTCACATTACTGAAAATCTAATAAATTTTGAGTTTGGTAGATTTCATTGAAAGATTTTATTTTTTGACTGATTGGTAAAGTGACTTTTTGATAACGTCTAACACTGTGTTTCACTGGAAAGGAAGTGATTTTTTAGATTAAAATCCGAACCCATAAAATTACAAGCCACGACTACATGCTGCAGAAATTCAGGTCCTGACACTCATAATATTATACAAATTAGGATCATGAGGAATATGATGACCTTGAAGCTATAAAAGACTGCAAATTTGCAGACATACCATTTAAAATGCATTGAGCAAACCTACGTCTAATGGTTAGAATTCAATTCAGGAAACAGTGTATGATGATCATTAGAAATAAGCTGAGAATATGAACAGTAAGTAGCATGTCATAAAGAGTGTAGGTCAATTTAGCTTCAGTTAGACTAAACAAACTTTACAGGATAAGAAAATGTTGGAGGTACAAGACAAATGTGTAGACAAAAGCTTACAGAAGGCAGTTTCAGTAAAACTGGACAATAAATGCCATCTTTGCCTTAGAAGAATTAAAGCAGATCACATGGTCATACCCGTGTTTAGATTTGGACACTGTGTAGTGTCAACTCAGGAACAAAAAAAATAAAGAAGACTTACATTTCTGACTGACACCTGCTGTTTAAGCAGAGGTACCCAACTGCAGGAGCCCAAACCCATCTTAAAACTTAGTTACTGAACTTATCAAAGTTAGGACAGATTTCCCCCACAGGGATTTTGGCAATCAGAAATTCTTAAAAATAATATTTACTTTTGATTTTATGTATTTACTCTTCCTCTTCCTTTGATATATATCCACAGTCACCACTTGAGTATTACAGTAGTGCCTGAACATGTCATGTAATCTGACATGTCTATGTTGCACTGTTCTGTGTTTAGCCACTGAATTTGTATTGTTAAATTGAAATATATAAATCTTCTTATCAGATACTATACCAGCCTTATTTCTTTGGAAAAGTTTTATTGGAAATGGTCGTTTTATCCTCACCTTGATTTCAAATTTGTTTTGAATTTTTCCTATAGAGTGAAAACAGCCTTCACAGAAAACACCAAAATATCAGTAAAAGCCCCAAAGCTTCAAGGCAAAAGTCAAAGTATTTTGACTGAAATTCACAACCATTCAACACACCAAGATGAAAAGATAACAGATTGTCTTCTCTAAGACTGACTCACCACAGAGAAGTTCATTCCTAGTTTAGGTACAGTAATCACCATCTGAGGAAAGCACACTGAGTTCAAGTTGATTCCTTGAACTGTGATTGTACTTCCACCACTAGGAAAATTTACCAAAAGAAGAAAAAAAAAGGAAGAAAAAGAAAAAGAGAAGATAAGTGAGACAAATAACTGCTGTGATAATGTAATGTTAATTGCAAATTATATTTTAGAGTAAATGATAACATAAACCCAGAATTAGGGATATATATTGGGTAAATGCAAATATATAGCTTTGAGCAGTGACATAATTTTTCTGGGAAACAGATTTTACATTTACTATAATGACTAATCAAAAAAAGAAAAGTAAAATCATTTTTAAAACTGTGACAAGCCAGGGTATAAAACAAATGTGTAAATTTTAAAAGAGGTCCCTTTTTTTGTACTTTACATTTGCTAACTAACTTATTTCACCTATTGCTTTCAGGGGTACTGAAAAAGATGCCTGTTTTACTGCTGACATTTTTTTGGCAAAGGCAGATGGCTTGGATTAGAGCTACTGAGACCATAAATATGTCACTTGAAAACATACATATACTACCATACATATATATTCATAATGTTTATATAGCACTGGATTTAGACTATTTTAAAATCCATTTGCTCTCCTGAGTCTGCTGACTTGTCACATTAAATGATTTTCCTCAGCAATCAGTGTAATGTCCAGACACAGTATAGGAGACACATTTAGCACTGGGTATCTCAGCAGGACATCACAGGTAGGCTCAGCAGCAGCTAGGAGTGAAATCACAAAGAGAAAAGAGACACCCTTCCCCCTTCTCCTTCACCTCTGAAAGGAAATGATTTGCCCTCTGCAACTGCACCATAATAGAAACAATTGGCATGGAAGATAGAGATAAAAATGCAATTTCTTTTGATAGATTGCTGAGTAGCATAGCCGTTCTTTGTTCATTTGTTGCTTTTCTTATTTCTATAAGAAAATTTTACTCACCTAAGAAAAGATTTGGCTGGATGAATTTTTAAAACAACTGGGTCTTCTCTATATGTGAAATGGCTGCTTGTGTCTCGAATAGCTTCATCGATTTCCATTCTCACACGATATTCCTGGGGAATTTGCTGTGCTGGAGTGTAGCACTCCACAGTGCTCGACGATACACTGGGAGGACTGAAAACAGATTGCTTGTCACCATTATAAAACATGTACTTGGCTTAAAACACTGTCCTTCACTGAGCCCCAACATTGCCTAAGGATCTGTTTGTAAAAAAATGTCATTGATTTTCCTGCTGGATAATCAAATTGCAACAAGTAAGCATGACATAAGGTAGAAATTGCAACAGCACAGCTTAGGCTCAAGATTAATCTTAATTCAGTTGACTTGCACCTTGCCTGATGGAGTGTTGCCTTGGTACTGGTGACAACCCCATGAGTCCCTGAACCCTGCAAAGGCAGTTTCCAGCCTGGAAAACAAGAGCACACTCCTGCTTTAAGGAGAACGACCTGATCTGCTAAAACCAAAGGATAATGCTTCTTTCAAAGCCCAGGACTTTGTGTTAAAAGCCTCAAGTAAGGGTGCTTGTGTGGGATGTACCAGATGCTGAGGGGGCAGGCAGAGGGCAAGGAGAAAGAGGGAGAAAATTCAACAAGAGCTGGCTGAATTCAGCACATCAGCAGAGTGTCTGGGATATTCACCTTTCCCTTACTATCATGCTTGGCCATGGAAGTCCTCTTCCTCCTACACTGAGCTCAGTGGGTGAGTGGGCAGCAGGAGGATCCTGAAGTTTGAAGCACATGAAACATGGCAGAGGGAGCAGGGCACATCAGAGACAAGGGTGGCAACTGACTGGAAAAGCAAATGTAACTCTACCAGCTGGTTTCAGTGATTTGGGCCCAAGCACATCCACGGGCCATCCAAGTGAGGTCGTTCTCATAGAATGTCTCCAAATTAGACAAGAGGGACATTTGCTACAACTTCCAAAGCTTTCCAGGAAGGTGGGGTTCACCATAAGGGATAGTGATCCATTCATCTGTATCTGGAAGTTTTTTAACATCTCTTAAAGGAAAAAATAAACCTTGCTCTAGCTGCCCTCAGAACCGGGGAAAGCTGCCTGTTTAGCTAGAGAAATACTTGCCTTGAGAAATTGGTTAAGACCTGCATAGAAATCTCCAGGCAACCAGGCTAGGGAAAAAGCGGGGTGCAGGAGATGCTCACTGGGAAAGTCTCAGCTATTATTCAAAGTCTTCAGCTATTGTACCTAGAGGTCCACCTGACCAGCATCAGCATCTGAGCTGGCTAATGTCCCATCCCCATAGTAGATGTCTCAAATGAATCATTCCCATAAGGTTTATATATTTCTCCATTAGTTGACCAGTTGAGATGAAGACACCAAGAAATGCAACCCTAACTATTAAGGAACAGAAGTGATGAAGATCTTTTTAGCAATCAGACTTTAATATCTAAATCCTTTTTCTTGATTTAGTCAGGCTTGGCTGATTTGATCAAGAGCATACAATAAATCATTTAGCAGTAAAGAATAAATTTCATCTCTCCTGACTCTGAGAGTTGCGTTAACTAATACGCTATTGCTTCCCCATGGTCTCCACAAGTATGAAGTTTTACCACTATGACTTTCCATAATCATTAGATGATGCTCAAATTTCAGAGGAATTTATGGATATCCCATTTCTGGAACATAGTGGGCCAGATTCTGCCCTTGTCCGCAGAGGTGACAATTCTGGAATCACCCTACTGTAGCTAAGCACAGAACCAAGTAGGATTTGTGCCATGGTAGAATGGCTACCAAATTCAGAACTCATCTGCCCATAGTGGAGAATCTGTGCTTGGCATTTAATTTATATACAGCTGTCATTGAAGGTATTTCCACACAGAACACATCAAAGATTTATGACTGAGCTCCTACTGGATCCAGTACAGAGCCACAAGAAATTCTGGCTTAAACCTCCAAAACAATTTTCTAAATACCAGGAAAAGTATGATGCTGCCAAACTGATGCTGGCTGTGTTTTGTAGGTTGTTCTCTGATAGCAGTGCAGAAATAGTGCTCCTCTGCATGGGATTGACATTGTCAGGATTCCACCCAACCAGGCAGTCGGAAATGGTAACTTGTGCCCACTGGCTGCTCACTGGCAGCTGCTGCATGAACAGCAGCTCTTGCTAATACAAGAGAGGGAGCTGAGTGTGTGGGAATCAGGGTGACAAAAATAACGGGAAATAAGCAGTTTCTTGTCCATTAGAAGTTGATTTGACACTTCTCTATGCAACCTTTTAATGAGGTTAATGAAGACATTACAGAATAAACAAGACTTCCAGAGAACTGTAGTCCCTTCTAGAAATCTTTCAAATATTCTAAACTCAGGATACCTACTGCTTATTGTATAAATTCCCCAGTAAATGATACAAGGAGAGGAATCCTAAACTCAGGATACATACTGCTTATTGTAAAGGTTCCCCAATAAGTGACACAAGGAGAAGAAAGCAAATATTTGAGTTTGGTTTTTTAACTCCAAAGCTTTTGATCAAGACATTTCAGTATTAAAGGCATTGTGTTTTAGTTAGTACATTACCTTTTCAAAGTGCATGGTTGCTCACCAACAAAAATCCTCATGGATTTCCCACTGTCTAGGTATTTTCCAGCTACAGTCAGCAATGTTCCTCCAGATTTGGGGCCATAGGTGGGAGATATACTTGTTATTACAGGATTCTAAGGGGAGGTAAAAATAAAACCAGGGGATTATAAAATTATTTTCAAAATATAAAGAGGAGGACTTAAAACATTTGTTAACATTTCCATGAAGTAACAATAAAGCCAACATGAATACAGAATTTGTCATGCTGGACTGGGCTCATGAGAAGTCCCTAACAGTTAATATTGAAGCTAATTTTGACTATAAAAGTTTAATCACAGTGCTTACCACGTATGAAAATGTATGGAACAGTGTTTTGCCATGTCCAACAGAAACACTACTGGATATATTAAAACCTGGAGTTTTTGCAGCAGGAACTGTGCATTCCAGCCTTTAGAAAACAAGGAAAAAAATGGGATTACATTTTTTTTCTGATGGATTTTTTCATATTAAAATAGGACCACTTCAAACTCATAATAATGGGGAATCCATACTAAACAGATCATCAATCTATGTGCATCATGGACATTTCAGAAATAATAGCTAAAAGAACTGTGGCCCTCTTCCTTAATCATAAATACAAACTCTGTGGTCTTTATAACACTTGGCTATAGAAAATAATTTTAGTATATCATATACATTTCAGAAAAAAGAAGCATGGCAGAAAAACCAAATACCTCCGTTCAATGGCTGATGGATTTTTTAAAATTTTCCTTTAATATCAAATTTTGGCAGACAGTAGTGTTAGAAAAAATGAATCCTATACACAAGTTTGTTGTTAAAAATTAAATATTACCAAAAATAAAACTTGAACTTCTGCAGCAGCATGTGTCAATATATTATATTACATTCACATACTCTCATATATAATCTAGTCTCCTTAAATCATGTTTCCATTGAGACTGTTCAGAACAGCAGTTAGGAGAGTGCTCAACACTTCTGGAGCCTTTGCTGGAGTATCCACACTGCTATGTAAGTGAACAGGAAAGCTGTGCCACGATTTGTGCATCGCTTTGGTGGTAGAGAGAGGCTATTCACTGAACTTGCATTTCTGCAAGATAACAATCACAGTAACCTCTGCCTTAAACTTAACCCATTAGCCCCGTGTCTCAAAGTGTCTCCTCATTTCTGAGGAGGAGGAGGAGGAGAGGTGCAGTTGAGGGTCATAAGCTTCTGGATGACAAAATACCTGCATCTTCTCACACTTCTCTCCAGCAGCTTTGCAAATCAGGAAGACACAGGTGACATAACTTAGCCCAGCAGGATCCCAGCCAAAGGAACTGCCCCCTTCTCAAACCTTTGAATAGATTCATTCTTGCCAGCTTCCACAGATGTTGAACAGCATTTCACAAACAAGTCAGAAAAACTGCTGCAGGAGCTATTGGCATAAACTAGATTTATTTCATCTGCATTTTGAGCATTGTTTTTCTTGGTGAGTTTATGAAACCATGGGATTTTTTCAAATTTGAAATTTCAGAATCCGAGGTGATACTTATAGGCCGAACATTTGTATTTGCAAAAAAAATCCATACCACAGAAAAAACATCTGTATAAATGGAAATTAATATTTTAGGTTTCTTACCTATTTTTGTTGCTAGATTTTGCTTCCAGAGGACAAATTTGTCCTCCAATATGGACTACTGTATTTTTTAATTCAAATCTATAATTTTTGCTGAATCCAAAGTCCCATCCACACAGAGTCAATTTTGTCCCGCCTTCTAAGGGAGCACTGCTTGGGAGAATCTGTTAAAAAAATATTGTGTTAGTTGAATCAGATCTTCTTGAACTTCACCTGGAGCTAAAGAATGGGCAAAGGAATAATTTTAGAAAAGCATTTCTTTTGGTAGACTATGTCCTAGCATTCATCTTAATTGTTCTTCACCTTTTATTTGTCACATTATGAGCTTTCTATGACAGTAGCAATAAATAACAAAACCTATACTAGAAAGCTTTGAACGAGAGTGTTTAGGGGCACCGAACAAGCTGTGCATTGTAATAGTCTTTTAAATCCTGCAGTTCTTGTCTTTCACATCTTATTTCTGGTGTGTTAAACATACAATATACTTATTTTGTTAGAAGCTGAATGCTGAACACAAAAGAGCCCCCAAATGACCGTTTTTTGCCAGCTTGATGAAAGTTGGGTTCAGAGTGAAGTAGCTTCAAAGACACCATAATCCAATATTGCGTTGACTGTGATAAAGTTAACATGACTTCTGCTATTCTTTCCTTAAACGTTTTACATTTGGTCACCTCTAATTCCAAGTTAAAAATAAACTGCCCCTCAGAAACACAGAGACAATCTACAAAGGAAATACCTTTTTTTTTGGTGTGTGTGTGTGTGTGTGTGTGTGTGTGTGTATTGTAAATTGTCCTGTAAAATATAACAATGGTGGGAAAAACGTACGAACACTATAGAAGACTTACAAAACTCAGTAAAAGTACCCGTTAGTACTGTCAGTAAAAAAACCCCAAAACCCACCAAAAAACCAACCAAAGAGAAAATACATTAGTTCAGGAATTATGAGGACTTTCAAAATACTGCACAATTTTGCAAACATACCAGTACCACTAGACAAACAAAAAAGAATGAAAGGAATGAGAGACTGAATTTATACTTGTGATTATAGTGCCTAAGTATCTTAATGCTTTAGTGATAATAATTTTGCCCCTAAAATGCAATACAGCTGTGTCCTTCAAAGGACCCGGCTTAATTTTCAAGCTGAAAGGAAAGTGTTTGAGTGATACTTGGCTATTATTTCATCTGGAAATCCAGTAAGACAGCACATTTCTTTTCAGCTCTCTTGTAGCTATACTTCAAGACTCTCACAAATGAACTATTGTAGATAGAAAGGCAGCTGAAGAATACTTCAAAAGAATTTCACCATATACTATATATGGGGAAATTTACTGCCCTCATTAGAAACCAGACAAAGAGTCTGACTTAAAATGCGCTGAAGCCAGGAGGAACCTTTCCTGTTTTAAAGAGCTTTGAACCAGCCCTCAATGAGGAAAGAGGGAACCTATGCAGGAACAGCACTTCTGTACAAATCTGTAAAAAAGGAGTGATACTCACACAGCCCCCTGACACACAACTGCAGCTATGAGCTTGGAGCCATTCTGTGCCCACAAAATCTGTGCTATTCCCAAGTTTAACTTTTCCTTGTTTCTTTGGAGTTTTCTTCTTCAAAATCTGGATTTGACTTCAGATACTAGTTTTCCACTCTGTTCAATGTCTCAGCACATTATCTATTTTTGAAATAACAAAACCCTAGCAGAAACTGAAATTGCTCTGTGGGAGTACAGGATGCCCGATGTTTTGTACAATACACTGACATGTGGCATTTGAAGAGTTTTAAATGTAATCCACAAGTCAGCAAAATAAGGGCTTCACAAAGCCATACAGAATAAAAACTGAAGGTACCAAACACGTTTTTAGTGATCTTACATGGCAAAAGAGACTTGTGATAGCAACCTTTGTGCCTTAATTGAGAGCTAGCAAGTATTTAGTAGATTCTGTCAACAAATTTAGGAGGCAACACCTCTAAGTAGACAGCAAAAAAAGAAATAAAATCTTAAAGTTTTGTGTTTAAGTTCTGCCAAACTCCCCCGTTTTTATTCAAGATTTATTTTTGTTCCATTTGTTCTGTATGATGAAATGTCTGAAAATCAAATGTGGTTTTTCAGACTTTTTCTTGGGAATGCTGACAAGAATGGACAGCGAACCTCCTGGTCTTTGAACTGAGGTATATGTAGGTCTCTTCTGTGTACTTACATTGCACTGGTAGTAACAAAAAACAATCAAACCAGTCATAAATGCTATGAAATGCAGGATTCAAAAAATATCCCATTATGGGATATTTGACAACATGGAGCAAGTCCACTGCAAGGCCTGTCATTCTGCTGCTCTCTGAACTTTTGGTTATGGGAGGAAGTTAACTTTTTGTTTTTGGAAAATTTTAAAGCATTGTGTTTTCCTTTTATTTATGTTGACAGCTAATATCCACTTATATACTTAATATATTTTGGAAGAAAATACCTATTAATTTAAGTTTCATTAGCCCATTCATTTTAATTCAAAGACAAGAACGTGTACAACCACATGTGAAATTTCCAGCAAAGCCTCCAACCTAAACAGGCAACAGAAGGCCTGATGTTCTTGATACGTCTTATACAAAAGCCAGCTAAAATGACTCACTTTAAAAACAACAACAAACCATGTCCGATTTTTAACCACAACAAAGAATCAGAGGGGAGATCAATTTATTTCTTCTTTTACACCCTTCACCTTTCAGCGTGACCTGAACGCCACGCGCAGATGCCTGCAATTTGTTCCAGCACCAAGTGATCTCCAGAGAGATTCCCTCCTGGCTTCCCTCTAGAACTGCTTGTCCAGGCTGATGAAACTCCTCATTGTTGGCAGAGGCAGTGGATGGGAGCAGACTGGGAGCTGGGCTGTGGAGGGGATGTCCCCCAGCATCTGCCCTACTATGCTGTCTATGTCTGGGCAGACCTGACTGCTCCTCTCAGACCCACAGCTCCAAGGGAAAGTGCTTAATGCAGGGAAAAGAGACAAAGAATCTGCTGGACTCCATGGGAAAACACTGGGTTTCTTCTCTGCAGCCCTCCTGAGAGGAATTTTTTTTTTTCTCATTGTACACTAGTCTGTGTAATAACCTGGGAAAACATCACTGAAGACTTAGTTAGCTAACATCCACTGGACCAGACCCTCAGGGAGCAATCTGTTCCCCTCAGGTTAAAGTGATCATATGACATATCTCAAGCAATGTGTCCCTCTAAAAGCTGCAAAATATTAGGGGGAGGTTTGGACTGAATTTCAGATACTATGCAGAGCAGGTCATCCTCCATTTGTTAGGAACAAAACTAGCTTTTTTCTTACATTCTATGCGAGTTTGAAGACAGATCAGAAGACGATGAATATTTTGTTTTATGTTTTACATTTTTTTCAGTAATCATGTCAAATGTCATGGTCCAGTAGAGCATGAAATTCGTCTTAACAGCTAGCAATCCAATGGATTTAAGTACCCAGCTGCATGTTTTTCCTTACAAACCTTCTGGAAGCAGCTTCTACCAACGCCAGCATGCAGTAATTCGAGATTCACTTTAAGATCCATCTGTGTCACAGATCCATATTCATTACAGGGGTCGACTGGGCTTGTGCTGAGCAGGCTGGGCTGAGCCACATGGGGAAGGGGAGCACCTACGCAGCCCCATGTCTAAGGTGTGCTCCCCTCCCAGCACTTCACAGGGACTGCAGGGGTCCTGGGGGGGATACACCTCTTGATCTAAGTGCCTGTGCATGGGATCCAGGCTCTTGGTTCTTAAAACTGCTGAATGAACACATTCAAAACTGAAATTAAAGAGGGCTACATGAGTTCAGCCCCTCTAAACTAAGCAGCTCAGAGCCTGAGGAATATTTTTTGAGCTATGGAAATATACAGCCACTGCTGGAAAGTTTGCCAATTAAAAAACATTAGGGTGCTTGAATTCTAGAAAAGATGAAATAAACTGTGTGGGATAGGTGAGTACCTTGGGCATGCAGAGGTACAGAAAAATATATTAGTTAATTCTTACTACATACCTCTGAATTGGTGATTCAGTTTCATACAGACTAAGGCTGGAAAGGATTATTTCACTATCTAATATAACCACTTTGAAATAAATGTGGTTTTGTATAAAGTAAAAGTAAACTGTTCACATTTTGCATTAGCAATTTTTGTACTTCTCCTTTGCCCTAAATAAATGGCCATAGAAGGCAAGGCAAACCACCCCTCCCCACCTTCTATTTTCCATACATTTTAGGTTTGATTCCTTTAATTCTTCATTATTTTTTCATTGAATTTTGCCTGTGTTAATTCTAAATTTTGTGTCTGAAAGGTAAACATGAAAAAACCAACCCTGTAAACATTTTTCTATACTTCTTCCTAGATTAATAGCAGTTTTGTCTAAAACTTTAAAACTTAGAAATATTGTTGTACATTAAATCATATGCCTGGATGAAAGAAATGCATTATTTATTTAAAACCCACTTTCTTCTTCCTTTCTTTCTTTTCTCTGTTTATGAGTCGTATTTTAATAAAGGAAAATGTATTTTTAAGTACACAATGTAGTAGTTTGAATGCACTAACACAAGTGAATGTGTAAGGAAATGCTACCAGAAAGTTTTATGCTTGCCCTTCCCTTAGATTTCTAGTCCATCAACTGCCCTATAAACCTCTGCCTTTACAGTCATGTCACACTTCACACGGGAAGATTTGGTCCCATGTACAGTACAAACCCTGCATTAACCATAGCTAAATTCAAACTGGACCATGCCAGTGCAGCTCTCTGCTCATCTGTGCCTTCTTGTTCTCACACACCCTTGATGAGCTCTGGCTGGCTGGCAGCAGCCTCTGGCTGCCCCTGTCCCAGGAGTGCAGCCACAGGCTTGCTCCCCATTGGTGCCAAGTGGACCCACAGGAACAAGGAGCCAGGGAGGGACAAAATGGAAAAACAACTTCCCCAGGAGCTTGGGTAGGGGAAAGAGGGGATTTTTCTCACAAAGAAACACCAGGCTTTCCTCCAACACTGTAGCCAGCACAGGGATGGATGAAGAGTGGGAGCCAGAGACCTCCTGTGCTGGGTCAGGCTGTGGTGGCTCTGAGCAGGAAGTGCTTTCCTCCACTTTTGTCTCTGAGAGAAGTCTAAGAGGAGGGATGCTCCTTTCTGTAACTGGCTTTCCTGTCAGACCCCTGCCAGGCTGGCCTAGACCCATCTTGTTTCCCCATCAGAAGTGCTCCGTAGGGCCAAGGATCTCCCAAGGCTGGCAAGGATGATCAGACAAGCCTGTCCATCCATGAGCATCTCAGCCCACAGTACTCAGGGAGACCATGTGCATCCAGCCAAGAGGATTCATGGACATAAGGCTGAGGGGAAGTTGAGGAAAGCTGACAATTTATCATGACTGAATGAATAGAAAATGTCTACAGAGTGCAGACTGTTCGTCCCTCAAGAGATAAATGTGAGAAATCCACCACTTTACCTCATAAACCCTAGGCAAGCAGGTGTCCTGGGTCCAGGTGTTGCTGGGGCACTCAGAAGACCTGAGGCACTGCTGGCTGCACCAGCCACACTGCATGAAGGCTGGTGCCAGCAGGCACTGGCTGCAGGACCTGAAGTGATGGCAGCCTGGCCCCTTCAGAGGGATCTTTGTTATCTGTCGAGGGAGAGACATGATGCATACATCCTTTTAATACATGCACTAAGTGGCAAGGAGAATCTCTATTTATGCACAGCATGCTGGTGCTACTCAAATTTCAGATGTGCAAGCCACAGTTCGACTTCTCTTTAGCTCAGTAATTATAGGATCTTATAAGTAATTTAACTGACATGATTTTAAATTCGCTTGGGAGAAACCCTAAAGGCATCTTAATGTTATATACAGTTACTACCAGCATCTGGTGTTTACAGCAAGATAGCATTTTTTGCTGATGGAGAAAGAAAACAGCAGCGTGCTCCTCCCAGTTCTGTATCTCAGTGTATCTCAGTGTGTCTTAGTTTATACATTTGTAAAAATAGGCATGATGGCTATTTAAGCTTTGGTGAGGCTGTATTAATATCTGTGGCACACTTACATGTGACTGCCCATGTACTTGTTTTTTAACACCTATCATTAAAAACCCCACACTTTACCTAAAATGGAAGTTAAAATTTATATTACTTAAAATATCAAGATAGCTATGAAATAGTCACTCTAAACATGTAAGAATTATTTTTGGTCAAAATATTAAAATCAATATATAATTACATTACTCTATAAGTGCCTCATATTTCTTTATACTTCAGGACTTTCCTTAAATTTATTTTGTACATTTTCTGAAGATCACTCTTATAAATAACTCATACATTTCTAGTAAATGATTAATAACAATCCTTATGGCTGATGTATTTCTGTAAGTCCTTATAGAACTCAACGGGTCAAATTATTGCTTACGATTATGGTTTAGGATTATCCGTACTATTATCTGCTGATGTTTTAAACCTATTCTTCAATGCATATCTACTTATGACAATAGCATATTTATGATAGCTCTTCATCTTTCATTAACTCTTTGTAGACTACACGCTAGAGTAAATTTCAGGCCTTACTGACTTACAGTTTTTAAGACATCCATATAACTCTTGCACACACAACCCTCCTTAAAAAGTTACAGTGCTATGATACAAACCAACAAAAGCCAGGAAACTGAGCACCATTCTTTTCTTAAGCCATTGTGTGTTTTGTCTTTGCAAGCACTTGAATTAGGGACAGGTTTTCAGCCTTAAAATTTGCATTTCCTGGCTTTTGTTGGCTTATATCACCAGCTCTTACATTATTTAAACATTTCTCAGTATTAGGCCACCAGTTTGTTTAGCAGGGGAAAAAATATATCTTGGAGGAAACCTGCACCCGCAGTGTTCCGAGGGAATGGCAGGGCCATGAGGATGCAGTGCAGAAAGCAGCAGCGTGAACAGCTGCTCTCACCGATAGCTGCTGCTCTGAAGGCAGGTTTACACAGGGCACAGGAGGATTAGATTATGAGCCACTCACCTTTTTCCCAGTCACTACCAGGGTATAGCCATCATCTGCTAATGAATTCTTGACAACAACCTGGGGAGAGACGGGGTGGGAGTCTAGCTGAAAGCTGACATGTGGAGCTGTGGATTCTGAACGGGAAACCACTATCTAAGAAAGAAAGAAATTTTGAAAATCAGCAGGCTGTACGTAACTCAAATGCATGCTGCTCAGCTATCTCATGTTCTCTGCTTGCATTAATTACTTTGCATTACATTGCATAATATTTTTCACGACGTTCCATCATAATCTGATTAAAGTGCTCTAAAATCTACTTTATTTAATACAGCAAAATCATGGCTGTTGGAGGATCCTCAAAATACACCATACTTATTAAATTATGCAGGAGTCACTGCATGTTTCCTAGTCCTTCAATTTCAGGTATTTATACGTCACCATAAAAAATGAAGATAGGTCATTTAGTCATTCCTATACATTTAAGAATGAGGAATTTTATCTACAATGTCTATTTGAAAGAATCTTCAAACTCCAGGTCTTCAGAAGTCAAAAACATTTCCTTCTATTTTCACTTTGGTCCTTCAGTTTGAAAAGCAAACTTTACCCTGTGTCAACAGCCTCTGGTCTTGCTGCACGTGGGGCAATTAGACTGCAAAGCTATGTCAGGCACTGCAGGTCGCCACTGTGGGCACTGCTCAGAGCCTCAAGTACCCAGAGCTGAACAGCCAGAGCTGCCCAGATGGCTACTGCTCTGACAAGCTCCTTGCAAGGTTTGGGTGGGCACCCTGAGCTCTGGCTCCTGTTGGTTTCTGTGTGAGCTGGGTGTCCAGGACTGAGCATTCAAAGCACTTCTTAAATTACAGGGAATGGTGGAGGCTCCCCTAGGAGATGCTCCAAAACAGGAGCCTAATTTAGTCATCCTGAAGCCCCTTTGCAAAAACCTTCCCTCTCTCTCTCTCTCTCGATTTTAGGAGATCTTAGGGAGATTAGTCACACTAGTATGAAATTCCCTCACTACTCATCTCTCTGCATCTTGAGTTACCTAAATTCTTCTGAGAATCTGGGCCCATTCCTGCAAACACACGCCTAACTTTACTACTGTAACTTTGTTGACTTTAACGGGATGAGTCATGGCTGTTAAGCAGAGGCATAAAGCATCTGCAGATCGGGGTGGATATTTGATAGCAAGATTTTATAGGCTTGGGCCTGCAATCCAGAAGGATGTGCACCCAAATGTGATAGCATCAGGCAACAAAGGCAGAGGATTGTTTACATGAGGGAAGATCATGTTCATGTTTCAAAAGCTGCATCACATGTAGTTTACTTAAGGAATTTAGATAATCAGCATTTGCTGAGAAGTCAGGATTCAATGGGGTTCATTATTTAAAAAGATTGAAGCTATTCTGGAAATAACTTGTATGTCAAACGTTTCATTTTTTACCATAATGAAGCTTTTCTTCTGACTCTCAAGGCAGAATCAGAACAGCCAGGACATTGACTTACACAATTTCACTGGCTTTTCATACTGCCAAGGCCTTTCAACAAGATGGCTGACTCCAAAACTAGACTTAGAGATGCTGTAATTATAGCTGATGTTTTGATGTAATTCAAGACTTATAAAATATATGAGCAGTTAATTCATGCCCATAACTGCTTCACATCCCAGAGGTATTTATAGTTTGGGGTTGCAAGAGGCTTTTTTTTCTTTAAAAATGAAACTGGCTTTGTTATGGGCTTTGCCATGGATTTATTTCACAGCACAGAAAGTACAGATTTTAGAAATCAATAAAGTATGATCGTTTTTGATGACACAGAAGTATGGTCTCTGACTCAGTGCAATAGGGCATGAGCTCTGTTTTTCTATTCAGGACAATGAAAAATAGAATGGACTGGAAAGCTGCATGAAAAAGCTTGATTAATGTTGGCATTACGGGGAGAGGTAGCACCACAGCTGCAAATACCTTTTTAGTTGATCATTAGCCGTGTCTCATCTCGAATACCCACTGCTATAAAATGCTAAGAATTCTTTTCCATCATTAATCCAGCCTTCCTCTTATTGCCAAGCATTCTTTCTGATTGAGCCACAGTGTTAACTCTTTAAACACATCTGCATTCCAGCCTCAGAGCAATACATGAAAATTTGGATTCCATCTCTACAATCTTGGAAAAATTACTCGGTACTTTAAACACTGACTGACCTTTATTTTACTGAGGTTGATAGTCAAATCACCTGCTCAAAGCCCAAGTGACTAGACTTTGACCTCATGACATACAGGGAGCTCGGATTACACTTACTAGCTCATGGAATAAAAGTTTGGATTTTGCTTAGAATCTACCAGCCTACAGTGCTGCTATAACAGATACTAGATGCAAAAAATTTCTTTTTGGTCCATACAACTGTGTGATTTTTGCACACATCAGCCCAGTCCTTGAAATTCTATCTTACCCTTATCCAACATAATCCTGAAAAAAAAAAAAGCAATTTGAAGACAGATTCTGCAGCAGGAGGAAGAGGCTACTTAGGACTCCAGTGTCGTTCTCATAAAGCTCTGATTTTTATGGCTTGGGACCGAGCTGGTATGTGTGCTGCATAAATTTCATCTGTCATGGACACACCAACATACAGGGACCACTACCATGAAAATGGTTCAGTACTACAGAAGGATTTCCCTCTGTGAAGGCTATAAAATCCTGGGAATATTGGGGGTGTCTGTTTTGGAGGGGAGAGAGTGGGTATTGGATTTTTTTTGTTTTATTTTCATTTTAGAAATTAATTTATTAACTATGCATTTCTCCAGAGCATAAGAGAAATGAAAGCTTATTTCCATGCCTACACTCAAGCAGTTAGGAGTGAGGGAAGGTCTAGCACAGATATTAACCAAAGGAGAACAAACAGATGTTAGCAGTAAATGGTCAGTGACTGCAACAGTAAGAAGTTACCAGAGGTGATCTACAAGCTGTCTGTGCTGGGGTCCATTCTGTTCAAAACACCCATAAATGAGTTAGAAAAGTGGTTGAGCAGTCCAGTGATAAGGTTTTGTGATGATCTGAAGGTATTCAAGGTGGTTAAGATGAGGACAGACTATGAAGGATGGCAGAAGGACTTGACAAGACAGCATGTCAAGGCCATAAAATGGCAGGTGAACTACAACAAAGAAAATTAATTTAAAGCAGTATATGTTAGTTATCTAACTGCTTAGCAGCAGCCAAAACCAACCTAATAAAAACATAGACATTATTAGAAAATGATTAGAGAACAAACCAGGAAACACCCTGGTATCATATAAATTCATGGCTTGCCTGAAATTTAAAATTTCGGCGCAGTTCTACTTGCCTCCTGGCAGAAAAAAAAAGAGCATGTTAAAAAGGGGAAAAGCTCAGAGAAGGGTAACAGAGATGATCAAAAGGCTGTAACAAACAATGATTGAGTATGGTACGTGTGGAATCTCTATGAAAAAGGAATAGAGAATCATGAGTGGGTAGAGAAAAAACATATACTCTCTTCTACAACTACCCAAAAGAGGGTTGTAGCGAGCTTGGGGTTGGTCTCCTCTCCCAAGTAACAAGTGATGGGAAAAGAAGAAATGACCTCAAGTTGCACCAGGGGAGGTTTAGATTGTATTTTAGGGAACATGTAGAAGTGGCACTTAAGGGCATTGTTTAGTTGTGGACTTGGCAGTGTTAGGTTAATGGTTGGACTCAATTATACTAGACATGTTTTCAGTCCTAAATGATTCTATTATTCCATGATTTAATTATAATAAAAATTCTAAACACCACCAAAAGTCAAAAAACAAGACTTGGGTTCAAGGCAAACAAAAGAATATGACATCCTAACAATATGTGATCACCGATGGTACTCTCTGACAAAAAGATGAGATTGCAAGAGAAATGCATATTCCAAGGGAAACTCCACAGCTGCATGAAAAGAGCTAAACAGACAAAAATCAATAGCTCAGGAAATTCCCAGAAAAGAAAATAGTTGGAGACTTGAAGCAGAAGGTAGCTATGTGTGTCTGGGTCACTAGGCATCCACCTGTCAATACCACTGGAGACAGAGCACTGAACTAGATGGACTCTTCATTTAAATACATGTGGCTCTTCTGATATCTTTTGAAAATTGTGCTCAATATCAGTAACTATGACAAACACGATATCTATGTCTATTTAGAGAAAAACAAACAATTTTCTTCCAGCATAGCTTCGACTACTTCCATGAAATACTTCCATGAAGATAACAGCCAACAGTTAATTAATTAATGAATATATTAATGTGTTCTTTATATTGGAAGTCAGCGATCACTTAGGCCCATAAACACTAAAATTATTAATTTAAATATTATTTCATTGCCATCAGCTAGTATTAATGTTAAATATGAAGACTTGAGTTTAGGTTTGTCTGCGTGTAATATGGCAAATTAAGACTGTAATAACTTGAGTTGAAAACCAGCATGTAACAGCTTATTTTAAAAATCATTCTGATGCTCAGTTCTGCTAGTCAGCAGGATTGAATTACAAATGTTACTGTCTACATGTTGAAATATCTTCTGCAAAAATGAGAGGCCTTCTAAAAGGAATCCAATCTAAGTATCATATTGTTATTTTTTCCCTAGATGTCTGGCAGGTGTATGCCATTATCCAGCAGAGATAGGCTCAGGGTTAACGATGTTGTGCAATGCCTCAAATGCCCTGGGATATGCAGCCTAGCCTTGCAAAGGGCATATATGTAGCTCTCTAAATGCTGTATATCATTCTAATCCATGAAAAATATAATGGATCTCTTCTGAAGAGTGTAAGCTTTTCTACTCAAACTGAGTATTAAAACATATGTGCTCTCAAACCAGTTATTCAGCACCAGGTGTTAATTTTAATTTGGCTACATGGATTTTGCATTATGCAGTGTTTGATACCTTTTTTTCCCTGGGAGAATCAAGATACATTCTTTACCACAGAAAGAACTGCTATCATAAATGTCAAAAGTTGAGCTACCGATATGAAACTGCGACCTATCAAGTTTGCCACATTTTTCTATTGGCTTAAAAATGAAAGATGGAAGGATTGCAGCTATTCACATTCCTATAAATATTTGTGTGCACAGTTTGCATTTAGCCTTAAATAGGTCAGACTGCCAGTATTGAAAAGCCAGATGAATTGCTGGGCCACTGAGATAGGACAACAGTGGGCACTGAGGACAGCCTTTGCAATGACTCCATGGGCATCCCATCACTCTTTCCTCCTCCAGGCTCTGTAGGGTTTAAAGTCCATGCTCATATATTTCTTGACCTTCTTGCACTTGCTTCAGATATGGCTTGTCACTTGCACGGGTGGGTTTTATCACAACTATATTTTTCTAGAGGGACAGGAACTAGATCAAGAGGAGTTTGATAAATTCTAAGGTGCATATGGCTTCTAGTACACTACATATAAACTGGATTTGACTGAGCACAGTGAAAGATGCAAAGCTCTGAATTTCTTTACTCTGTGTCAACTCATTTTGCTGACAGGCACCATGGCTCTGAGTCTTGATTCCTGGAGTGTTGAGGTCTTGCTGCTTTGCTGTTTGCAAGAGGAGAGCAATGTTGAAGACTTGGCTCTCTTGCTGAATTCTGGGACAAATTTTCCCAATCCTTGAATACAGTTACAAATAAAAAGCAGATGTGATTTTTTTTTTCACTGATTTCTGTAGCACGCATTATGTTCCCTGGCATGTAGTCTATGAAGGCAGCTACAACACATGCTAAGTTCTCTCTTTTTGGGTAAATGAGATGTGTGTTAAAGTTTGGTTGTGGTGTTTGTTTTTAATCATAACTATTCCTGGGAAATGAGTGTGATTATCAAGTGTTTTGTCTACTTGGATGTGAAAGACAACAGATTTGTGCTCAGTGTGTGAGAATTTCCCAAACCATTGATTTTTGAGTGCCCCATTCCTATTCCTCATCAGACGGAATCAAAGGCAACAAAAGAAATTATATGCCGCAGCAGGTTAGGGAAACCCCAAAAAGCTTTTTATCATTCAAAGCAGAATGAAATTATGAAAGTCATTGTCACAGCACACCACAGAGAGAAAACAAAAATAAATTTTGAAACAGTAAGAAAACTGAGGAGAAAGGAGTCCATAAATGACTATTAAGTGACAAATATGGGTGCAATTTTCAGCTCAGAGTATCTCTGGGTCACTAAGTGCCAGAAGCTGGGGGGTACTGAGAAAGGTATGACTGTGTGCTTTTACTTGTCTCATACCTCTCACTTATCCATCTTAGCCCCTGCCAGAACTCTGCTCCTTGAACCTTTACTATAACCCCATATAACCTTTCTTAGCTAAAAGTCTGGTTAAAAATACTGGGATATAATGGCTCTCTAGAATAAAGCTCACATTAATCTGTACTGTTGCACATCTAACAAGTGCAGAGAGTCCCCTGGGGGGATGAGTGGCCTGTTGCCTGGTGTGCAGTACTCCAGCAAGGCCTATCTGTACCATCACACTTTGGTTTTTGTGCCCAAAGCCATTTTCTGTCCAGAATCTGTTCAGACATGGCAGTGCATTACCATGTTTTGCTAATGCTTGGATTTTCAGCTAGAGCTGGCTCATGTTCAGCCAGATGGGACAGAACTGCAGCCAGCATGTGGCTGATGGTACCTCGGGGTCTATGTGTGCCCATGGGAAGACCCTTTCCTCACCTCCAGAAGCTACAGGATGGATGGATGTCCCACTGAGCCATGAAGATGAGAGGGCCCATGGTGGGGTCCCTCATTCCACACTACTGCTGCTCTGCTGTGCACTCAGTTTCACTGGCATAGTCAGAAGGATGAGGTGGCCCTGCTGCCAAAATTGCATCTACAGAGAGTGCTAGCCCTTTGTAGCTGCAAAACAAACAGTGAAAACTACTCTAGTCCCCTCTTCCTCACGAAGGTCACCAAACAGCAGTTGTGCTGCTTTTGCTGGGGTGCTACGTTTCTGAGGCCAGCTTCAAGTGTGGGAGCATGTGCACTATTCTGCTTCCAAACATACTCTTAGGCTGAAATCCAGCCTCTGCTACGTCAAGGGCATTGATCTCTTGTTCATTGTTACGGCCAGACCAAATGTGAGCTTTTAAGAATAAATCTTGGTAGACGTTCCCATATCCCACACTTCCCAGAGCTACCACAAAGATTTCCCCTTCCTGAAGAACTCATTTCATCATCACTCTAAAAAACACTCTCTGAAATAATGCCAATTTTAGGCAGAAAAAACCCAAACCGCCTTGAAACCAAGCAGAAAAAAAAAAAAAAAGGATATTTTATCTCAATATATCATGGAGTGGGTTTTTTTTTTTTTTTGACAAACTATAATTTCCCAAAATACTGGCTGGTAATGTAAGTGTTCTTTCCAGTTCTGAGTTGTATTCTCAGAGTAGCTTGGTAAACAGCAGAATAAGGCTGTTTTACACCAGCTGAAAATCTGATTCCCTCAGCTATAGCAGTGTGACTGGGTGCTGTTTTCTAATCAAATAACCACTGTGAAATACCTGATTCACTTTGCACCCAACAGCTGTAGTTACAGTCTGTGTTCCCAGTCACAGTCTGAAAACAAGCACAATAAGAAAGGCTGAAACAGCTGCAACTTCTCAGCCAAAAAAAAAAAGAGAAGGGGAAAAAAAAAAAGTTTGTTGTCAGGCTCCAGCTTAGGAAGGAAGTAAAACCATTTTTCTTTTCTGTCTCATGCATGTCAGCTGTCAGAAAAATTATTACTGGTCTGTTTTGTAACAGAAACTGCACAATATTTAGTAAACTACAAACTCCTATCTATTAATGGCCAAATACAGATTTGACATTTCTGAGGCAGCCAAAACATGCTCAGTATGTGAATGGGCTGCAGTACTTTTCAGGAGAGATCTGGAATTCACCTCATGGCCCTAATTATCCTCCTTAGAACACATGCATCTTCTGTATTTGGACCATCCAGATTGATTTTATTTTAGTTCCACATTTTGGCTAAAAAAACCCAGCCATTTAGTGAAGGAGGCTATATTTCCTTTCCAGTATTAGTGCTTTCCAAAGCTGTTCAAGTGAATAATTGTATTTTATCAAACTAAAAGCAGAAAACAACAGGTGAGTATTCCTTGGTTGGATAAAACATACCTGCTTTTGCATTTTGATTATTACTGGTTATTTAGAAAGCTTTTTTTTTTTTAAATAAGTAAAATGTGGGCTATGTTCTGAGTTGGGTTATTAGCAATTCTGATGGGTAATGCTATAAGCTTTGGGGGAGTCACTTGTAAAGTTAGGAACTATTCATTGTGATAAGTCCCTAAATACATCAAAACCCCAGAATCTGGTAGCCATCACCTACAGAAGGAAAAATGTACATGTTAAATCTGTTGAATTGTGCAGCAATGCTGTGCTATAGCCATGAGGTAAAGAGATAAAAATAGATGGAGATAGAAATGGAGTTGGAGACAAGAGGAATGCAGGAAGGTAGAAATTGATGAGTAGAAGAAAAGCAAAAGGAAATGGAAAGATGACAGGAAAGAGGAGAGAAAAAAAAAAGACTCAAGTGGTTCTCAAGTGGTTCGCTGCTGATTATAAGCAAGTATAAGAGGGCTATATGAGAAAAATTTTCAAATAAATTTCTTTCAGATTCAATAGCTTGCTGCTGCACTACTGGCTTCCACAGCACAGGCTTGGAGCTTCAACCAATTTAGATGACAAGATCACTAAATTTTCNACAACTAAAAGAAACCCTTAATTAATACAGAAAAAAATGTGACTCAAATCACATTGGTAAATTACTTTCACCAAACTGCTGCATATCTGGACACTTCAGGGTGCTGTTGTCAAAGACAGAGATACTGTGCTTCTTCTTTTAATCTCATGGATGGCTGCTAGTACTGAAATTTATGTCAAAAACCAAATTGTCTAAATATAGTAAGGTTTGGCATTTCAAAAAAGACACAAGATGAACTGGGTGCATTTGAAGGGCTGAGCTGATTTTCTAAATATAGAAAGCTATACATGAATATTTTTTATTTTGCTTTTAAATAGTTGGCATGATAATATGTTCTCAAAATACTAATACAAAACGACCAGTTTTAAAACAGGTTCCCTGATAGATAGAATTTTGTAACTAATTTTCTCTGAAAGCATGGCTGTGTCTGAAGTCAGCTTTGAATAGCTACAAGTTACAAGGAGATTGCACAGGAAAATTTAATATTTGCTTGTACAAAGACCTAAAAATATCAGTGCAAATGACTGTGCAAAAGAAGTGAAGAGCTGAGGATTCTTTGCGATATGTTCCAACAGATTTGTGAATGAAACAAAAAAGAACATTACATTTCTTTGCTAAAAATGTGTGGAAGTCTTTGGGGACATCTTTTTGATGAATTAAGACATTGTTATATTATCCTGATTTTTTTATCCATTTTACTTCAGTAATGGTCATATAATAGCTTAATTTTTAATGATCTAAATCTCATTGCTGTTAATAGCTATATTTCCATAGAAACACTACAAATCTACTTTAGTTGGGCATTTCCTAATGAACATGTTTGAAAGCACTCCTAGATCACTACTGGAGAAAAAAAAAAGTAAGATAACATTAAAATCTGCAAAAATCTGTGTCTTCTGTATCCTTCAGATCTGATAACCCTTCCAAAATCATTTAAGGACAAAACAAATAAAATTAACCTTTTATTTGGAGGTAGTATCATTAAAGGTAGTCAGCATGCTTATTCTCCTGCTAGCTGCACCCAGCCCTCAAAGAAGGAGCTCCTATTTAGTACAATGTGAGCCCAATGCTGACTTCCCCCTGTAGCTGAAGCCAGTCTGATTCAATGATGAGAATATTTCTGCTAATGGCCATGTGCAGTTTACACAATAGCCTTTTCTTTTGATCTGTAACTGAACCTGGAATGGGAAATGTATTCTGGAAATATTTAATTGTTCCTTGAGTTGGGCAAACATCTGAATGAAGTGTGTGCTGCAGGATTTGAATGAATAATTTAAAGACATTATAAGTAAAAATAATGCTCCCTTGTGCTTTCTACCAAACCTTCCTAAAAGCTTTGTGACAGCCCAGAAGTAATGCTGGGAGTAAGAGAGTAGTTGCTATTAATTGTATTTTGTAGATAAGGAAATTCAGAAAGGTTAAACAAACTGCTCATTTCGCTGTGTGAATCAGTAGGTGCTTCCAAGAACAGAGCAGTTTGGGCTCATGCTCAGTGTGTAGCTCTTAGCATTTGCCTTTCCTGCACAGAAGACAAACTGCAGCTTAAATTTACCAAGGTCATCACTGGAAGTTAAGGTAAAACTGGCAGGGTTGTCATTGAATGTTTTGTTAAATTTTTTTGGGGGAGGAAAGAGAAACGTGATTTTCTCTGCTTTTTCATCTGCCCTTTGTGGCAAATCACTCTGAACTCCTTGTCTGTAGAAGCATTACAGAATTTGCATTGTGCAGCTGGTTCTGTGTCCAATCTGTGCAGAAGACTGGAGGTATAGGATTCCCTTTATCCAGACAGAGTGCATATACTGAGAACAATATATAACCCTATGCACTGCATGTGGCAAGAAAATGAGGGGAAGGGAGAGAAGAAAGGAAAGGTTTAGTTCCATTGAAGGCTACTTGTGCCCAAGTATTTTCCAATGGAAGCTTATGGGAAAACTGGAATGGCACAGCAACTGATGGTCTTCTCATTAACTTTGATGACTCTCTATAGACTACAGAACAATAAGGCCAGAAGGCTGTCAATACTTCAAGAAGTTTTCCAGAAGACAAATAGTATTGGCAAACTGAAATAACACAGGTCCTTGGATGCAAGAAGGATCCAGGCTGAGATGCACATCCAGGCTGGACTCTGTGGCAGCTGGAGAAGCCAAGCTCTCCAAGGAAGTTACCACAGGACGATAGTGCTTGAAATAAGTTGGGTGAACTCAAAGTATTTTGTCTTTGTCTTCTGGTGTTTGATTTTGACTGCCAAGATCTTAAAAGACTGCTGCTTGTATGACTTATATTTATTTCATTAGTCACCTACAAAGAAGTCATGTATATAATCTACCTGTCAAGATTAGTTATGTACTTATAGGAGGGAGACAGACTACTCAGGAGGGTGATTTATCACTTTTTTATGAAAAACTTGTTTTAGGACAGGAAGAACTGTAATCCAAAAGAACGGAGTGAGATAGGAGAGAGCAAGAGCCTGAAAATCTAATACACATCCTGAGAAACTTGAAAGTAGGTGGAGAAGGCGCTAATCTCAATTCTACAGCTGTGAGTCATAGGCTGTGGGTACACTAGCAAGGAATTTGGTGCCATAGGAGTGGATCAGTATATAGAAACAACTAATGCTGAGGCTCCTGCTTCTACATTATAAACTGTCTTGGCATTTTACATTGAATAGATTTAATCTGATCCTCTAGAGTGTAGATACATACAAAGTGTATTTTTGAAGCTGTTTGAATAATCAGTCACTGTTTTAGACCTTTGTGCCCCAGCTGAGGTTGAGGCATATTTGAAGTCTATCCAAGACAGTGCTTTCCCTATATTATCTTTAACCAGTTTTCAGTCTTCTTTGAAAGAACTCTTGTTTGTATGGACCAAAATTGTTCTGTGAACTAAGACAGCTGGAGCTCATGGTAGAATTTTCAACCACTTTTTCAAACCACAAACTCCAGGTAAATACTTAAAATACTGAATGCTCCATTAGACACTTTATTTATATTCCAGAAACTGTATTTTATTTGGTAATTTCAATTTTCTAATGCCCTTTTAAACTGGGGTAATAATAATTCACTCTTTTCACCATCCTGCTAAATGCAAGTATTTTAATTGTGAAGTTACTGTGGTGACACAGTAATATTTACCTGCATGAAGCGGCCCTCTGAAGTTCCCAGGTTGGCAATGGTAAGGTTCCCTTTGGTGAAGACGGATATTGAAGTCAACAGGACACTGTTGAACTGGCCCATGAACAAATCAACCCTCTGCAGAGGAGTCGTAACTTCT
Source organism: Peucedramus taeniatus (assembly GCA_013400575.1). Classification (NCBI taxonomy): domain Eukaryota; kingdom Metazoa; phylum Chordata; class Aves; order Passeriformes; family Fringillidae; genus Peucedramus; species Peucedramus taeniatus. The sequence continues at coordinate 282,250 of WBNO01020566.1, read as the reverse complement.
AAGCGATATTCGTCATCTTGTGCTCTGCAGTACGAAGCATTTCTTGAAAAAGCCTGTTTGAAAATGAAGTACAGATGAGGACTGTCTTTACGAGTAGCAATAGATCTTTGTCAGAATGAAGTCATTTAGCACAAATGCATTCGACCAAAAGTATTTTAAGATGTTTCAAACTTAATTGCTTCATCAGTTATGATGTTCCATGAGGAAGGCAAAATCTTCTTAATGTTATGGGAATGTTTCTATTAACTTTTAAATTCACGTCTGCAGGAATAAGACGTAGGATCTTTATTTAACTAGATGACACGTGTATAAGCATGTATATCAAGGTATCCTTTCTCATAGTGACTTCCTTAATGCTGACTCTCCGAAAGTCTGAGAATTCTTGTACTGCAGAGCCTGCCCAGTGACACACCTACTTCTAAAACAGTTTCCTAAAAAAAGATTCTCTAACAACAACATGATTTTTTACATTAAAATAACAACTTCCAATATTCTTCTCCCTCTAGTTTCACCACCTTTTTCAGAGATAAGACACTAAAGTGGAGAAGAAGACAGAGAAAGAAAAGGAAGACAAGTTAGGAAAAATAGGTTTCTGATTGTGTGTTTAAATGAAACTAAGGGAAAGACAGATTTTGGTAATTACTCAGATTATTGCACTGATCATCTATGGTTCATGCACTATTTCATCTCATCTCTAGATGTCTTGATTGTACTAAAAGAATAGCTGCATTTACAGGATTTTCTCTTTCATTTTGTAAATAGAGATTGCATGTTTTTAATTTTCACTGGAAAAAGTCCTGAACAATACACTTTATCTCTGAAGAAGAATGTAACCTCCTAACAATTCAATAGTAATCTATTAACTGATAATTTCATTATTATTGATATTACATCACTTGTTTTGGGGACATTGTATAAGGAAAATAACCAGGAATCCCTTAAATTATCTTTAACCAGTTTGAAGTCATGTAGTTGGAAGTCATGTAGCATGTTCCCACTGTGACATACTTAATGAATAAACATTTAGGAAGATTATGAAGGATCTTATGGTGGTTCCCTCTGTTGAAATCAATAGTGAGCTTAATTTCTCCTATTTTTTTAATTGATTTGTTTTTTGTCATTTGTTTTTTAAAACATGTTTCAAAAAATCTTTTAAGAAGCTTGGATGAAACCTTATCAAGACAGTCAAGAGTCTTGTTACTAAGTCAAATAGATGTGCATCATACCCTTAAAGAGCACACAGGAGTAAATTTTATTGTCTTCTTTCCTAGATTCAGATGTTTTTCCTCAAAGTATGAAAAAGAAACCAATGAATGAAGAATTTCTTGTTGGCCTAACTCTGGTGAATTCTGGACTGAAACCCAAGGCATTGAAAATACTGTCAACAAAACGTTCAATCCAGTTGCTCAGACCTTTGCGGTTGAATTGTGATGTTTCCGACCTCAGCCCAGCGACAGCACTGGCAGGTGAGGTTTTCTGTGGTCCCTAGGAGTTGCAGTCAGCAATGGTACCAGCTTTTCTTATTGTATGTCAATTTACTGTATCCTTTAGGTGAAAGCCTACATCAGACCAAATGAACAGTTGAAATCTCTGTGCAGTGTCTTAATGATACAGAAAAAGGGCTTCTAAATTAGATCTGGTAGAGCAGTGACTTAACAGTTTGGTTATCTACATACTAAAGGTTTTACTGAATTAGTTTTCTTATTAACTGCTAATATACGTGTATTTTTTTCATCAGGAACTGAATTAATACTTTGAACTAGGAATGCTGAACACACTTTATTTTTTTTAACCCAGTATTTGACTGGGTTAAATCATCAATGGGCAAGTTTGGCTTTTCTTTGTTTTGGCCACCAAACAAGCTAAAAGCTGTATTCTGTTGCACTCATATCCTACCCAGTGTAAAAGTATTTCTGAAACATCTGTGCAGATTACTCATACAATGAGTATGAATAGTTCAAGCGCAGAAAGATGTACAGTTTTTCATGCTTTTTGAAATAAGGCAGACTTCTGATTTTACCCTCCCCCAACATGGGATCTTTGCTCTTCCCTGTAACTGCTTTTTTCCACAAGCAAAGACTTTGGAGAGAGATGTTTTTGTGCTAAGCTTAAAGTACTTCCTCCTACATAGTCATTTTTGCACAATTCAAACATCCTAACATGCTGCCTCATGAAACCCTGTTCAAGCTCTTTGGAAAAAGTGGCTAGACTTTCCTGCTTACCCTGACACCTTTCTAAGCTTCTCCAAAGTCAGCTAGCCACAAAGTCAGCTCAGCCTTCCTCAGAGATGCCATAATTTTGTCTATCTGCTGAAGAACCTGCAGATTGTTACACATATGGTTCTTAAAAAACCTGGCACTTCATGGATTAACCATAATGTAGGGTTGGCTGTTCAAGAAATGGGAAGGCTTTGATCTTTGAGTAGAAATGCAGAGATTAAAAGGCTAGTTAGAAAACTAAAGGAAGATTGATAACTGGGAAAACTTTGTCAAACATGCTGCTTTAAATTAACACTTTTAAGTCTGGTTCTCTCTCTCTCTCTCTCCCTCCCTCCCAGTATACACATAACTATCCATTTGGCTGTCAATGTGGAAAAATAACTGGTGTCAGATGATGCACTCTGGATATCATGCCAAGTTCCACTGAGAAATCACACAACTATTGGAATGGACGATTAGAGCTCGGGTAAGTGCCTGGGTTCAGCTATGTAGCTTCTCTTGTAGGACAAGAGGTGCCAATTGTGCCTGTGATTCACAGAGAGGGCTTTGTTACTGTTAAGCTGGCACAGGTGTGCTGCTGGAATGCAGTGAGGTGTGAGCAAGCCCTGCCTTACAGCTGCGTCCAGAAGGCTAGAAGATAATTAATGTTATCTTACTTGATCATACGGGAAGCTGTGGTATTCTGGAATTTACCCTTGATTTGGTCCACAGAAGACAAACATGCCAAAAATGTCTCTAGACGTTGCTGAGCTGAGCTATCAGGAGCTGTCACTGTTTTGCAGCTAACTAATGGTTTATATGTCATATTCAGTGAGCATAAGAATAAAATATTTCAGATGGAGTTGCACATTTGAAGCCAAAAGTGCAAAGCAGGGAAGGAATTCTTACAAAAACTTGTGAAAAATCTCAGAAAAACACCTGGACAGATTGGTATCAAAAAATGATCTAAAAGTCTAGTCTCTAGTATGAATACTATACCCAGGAAAAAAAATCCAAATATATTTTCGCGAGCTTTTCTCTTATTTGCAGTGACTGCAAATTGGAGAAACATTCCTCCAGGCTCGTTCTTCTAGAGCTGGTCAAAACCTGCTCTTAGTTAAGTGCAGTGCTCATATAGAAAGTGATATTATGTATAATGTCTTGATATTATGTTTAATGTCTTGAATAAACTGGAGATCAATGACTTAATCACTGCAGAACATTTCATACTGTCTTGTGAGCCATTTGGAGGACATCATTAAAATTAAAATTTAATTTGACAAATTGGAGAAATGGTCTGAAAGTAACTAGGTGATATTTCCCAGTGCCAATCATAAAACAGTGCAGTATGATGTAAAGCTCAATGAAAGTAGGAATATGCATGAGCTCTGTTTCCTGCTGGTTTGTTTATATGACTTTTAATTTGCTGGCTGTCAAGAATCAAAAGTCTAAGTATCAACATTTTTTTCTGCTAAGAACTCTGGGATTCTCCCTCAAGAGAAATGGTCACCTACAAGAGCCAACAGCATTTCTCCTTTAATAGAATCAAAGAATCCCTTAGGTTGGAAAAAAGACCCTTAAGGTCTGTGGCATAACATGGAGTAGGGAGAAATAAGCTATTTTTAAATTACCTGGATCCAGATATCTGCAAATGACAAAAATCTTTTTCCAAAGAAACTGCTGTAGAATTTCTGAATGAAGAGGTGATTCTACATAACAAATTGGTCACCCAAAACCATTAAAACCCAAGAGAGTGTATAAGTTCCTTGTCTCTTCTCTTATGGAAGTCAGTGAATTAAGATGAATAATCAAGCTACAGTTTTCAGAGTGGGTCCTATTGGCATCAAACACATAACAGCGAAGAATTTACATGTACAGCAAACTCTGAACAGGAAAAGTAACCATAAAGAACACAGAAGAACCTCATCATATTTCCCTCTCTAAATATTTCCATGTATTTTCAGCCAATGTAGCTTTGCTGTTCTTGATACACCTTAATTTTCTGGGTAGTTGCATTATTTCTCTTCAGGTGAGAAGTGCATTTGATCACTGCTTCTCTCCATTGAAAACACAAGAATGTAATTCTGGCCCAAATAATTCAGTGAAGCCAGGTAGTTGTCTGAGGTTGAGAGTGACTTCATCATTGTCATGGCAATTATGATTCTTGTAATCCTAAATAAGGGAAAAATGAATCATATTGAAGGGCAAAATTTTGCCAGTTCATGTGCTAAGCAGTTCCCATAGAAGCAGAGACACACTGCTTCTGGTTTCTTCTTGACTGGTGAACAACACCTTGAGGGTGTGTGGGTGCTGTGAGCTCAGCTCAGTGCTCATGCAGGACAGAACATGTCTGGGACAGGGGACTGGATTCTCTGTTTCTAAGAACTTCTGCTGAGGCAATGAAGCTTTACTCTAAAAGGTAGAAGAGTTTCTTCCTCTTTTTGTTTTAAACAAAGAAATGTTTCCCTCTTTTTCCTTCCTCCTCTTCCCAATACTCCTCATGTATTTGAAAGCAATTAAAAGATTTTTATATGGAATGCAGAGAAAGCATGTCCCTTTCTGAGAATAACATTTTAAAATTAATTTTATCAGGGTAAAATTTTACACAGTATCATTTCAGTAACTCTTAATACTTGTTGCTTTGATCTACTCCTAAAATGGGGTGGGGGAAGTCACTGTACTGATGCTCCACTTAAGGTAATAGGTAAAAGAACATCCATGTTAAATGTAATTAGTTAATACAAATTAAGATGATTTCATGTTCTTTTCTCAAGATCATTTGAAGAGTTATTTGCTTTTGTCATTGAACAGTACTGCATTAGTTCTCATAATCTGGTTAGTGCATTAGCACTAAGTAAATCCTATTGATTCAGCAGACAAAATGGACCTAAGTAATCTTTGTGTTTTGCTGATTTCCTTTATATTAATTTAGCATTTAACTCAGTATACAGGTTATCAAAGAAGAGGTGTTGACTAACTACACATTTTTAAGAAATAAAGTAATGCATTGGAGATATTGTGCTGATGAAAGCAGTTTTGCTGTACATTTGTAGTGTCTATTAGGTGCATTTTTCATAGAAGTCCTTATTGACATGGAAGCTGTGGTAAAATAGAAAAGCTGGGAATTCCATCTAGACTAGCTATCCAAAGATAATGCTGAGTGTGGAGACCCTTATTCCAACAAAACATTGCACAACAACTGCATGTCTAGCCAAAATAATGGTGCAAGACATGTGTGGGACAGAAAGAATTCAAGAAACTAGAAGAAAATCACGCAATCTGCCCTAATTTCCACAGGCTGTGTATAAAAGCAGGTGACATCTGCTTTAAGAAAATCAGGCTGTCATTATCACTTCCTACAAGATCATTTCTCTAGCATTGCTTTGTTTTCACACACCCTGTAGACAGCGCAAGTAATAATTTCATGTGGCTTACACTTGCTTTCTGAACCATTTATGCCATGGATCTTCTGCCACAACAATATTAATTTTTTTTTTAATTTACTGTGGGATTTGATTCTGGTTTTACTTGTATGTTTGGAAATGAGGAGTAATTCCACTCTGATGCAAAAACTGTCTGAGATCAGAAACCCACATGCCACCTAGAAAGTTTGAGTAACACAGCTCTCTCCTGGATAATAATTACCTACTGTTGCTTTAGTGAGCAATAATGATGGCCAGATGTGGTCCTGAGTCAGAATAAGTAAAGTAAGTAGAAAACTGCTGAGGTAAGGTGGGTGCTGAGTGAGCTGAAAGGCAGATGTCTGCTTTGTCAGGACTTATGTGTCTCTTCATTGTTTGGCAGCAGAACATGAGGAAAATTCATTGCTTGCTTAGATGTGTCAACCACCTACCAAAGCCAGGTGGGATGAATCCAGGACTTATATCTGCACACAGCGCGCTGCATGATCAACTTCTTGTTCCTGAAACTTGGAATTGTCCTTAAAGAAATCCAAGCAGATCTTTCAGAAGGGGCTGAGACGGTCCCATTGCAGAATAGTCATCAGCAGACCTGATGTGAACTTAATCTGGGATTAAGGAGTCTCAGAATTTGGTCTGAACCCAGGAAAAGAGGCTCAGATCTGAATATTATATATCTTCAAGGAGTGTCCTTAGTATTATATAAATACTAGTATACATTTCATACATCTCTTTTTGAGGGACAGTAAAATTTTTCTAATTTGCAAGGCTACATAGGATAAGAAAATTATACTTTGTTCAGTTCTAGTCTTTAGATTTATTTAAGGGCCTTCAGAAACTGAGACATAAAAACCACATGACCAGATATTCATTTTAACAAAATAAAAATTACTTTCTGCCTGAAATGATTTCTGTGCAATTCCAGAGAAGAGCAGCAGAGTCACTTTTCCACACTAATAACCAATAGGGAACCCTGTCTCCAGTGGAAGAATTTGATTAAAAAGTCTGGAAATGGAACATTATTAGTTACTCTGTCTGATAAAGCTGTGCCCTTTGCAGAAAATGGCAGTTCAACGGATACTACTTTTTCACAGAGAAATGCAGCTTTCATCAAGAAGATGATAAAATGCCAAGCAGCAGCATGGGGAAGCAAGGAAAGACAGGTCCCTAACTGAACACCAGGAGAAGGAAAACTGTAGTTTTTGCAGCCATCGGTGACTGAGAGGTTAGCCCCAAACTCCATAGCTCCTGGGGCTCGGAAGAGTCTGCAAAGGTATCTACCACCAGGGGTGGTGTTTTTTTCCAAAAAAACTCACTGACCTGCCTTTTTCTTTGTCTTGTCCTTTTCTCAGTAACTCCCTCATGAGGGTGTCCATGTGGCCAGTTCCAGAGATGGAGCAGCCCTCACCTCTGCAGCCAAGTGTTTGCTGAATCTGCCTCAGCCTGAGATTACCTTACCCAGAGCCACAGCCATGCTCATACCTCACCCCTACACACTCATAGCTGTGCCCCTCCCATGCAGTTTAACTGGAGACCAGACTCTCCCTGCAATCCCTTATGGCTGGCTGCTTGCCCCAGTGAGGTGTTCCATGGCCAGGGGGGTAGGTGGCCATGTACCCAGTGGTGGAGGGGAGCTGGCTGGTGAGCACACCCTGCCTGCACTCCACTGGTACAGGCACAGCGGAGACTCTCTGTACTGCCAGGACTCACAGCAGAGAGGCAGTGAGGGCAGAACAGGAATGTGGATGCAGCCTATCCCCTTGTTACTAATGTTTAAGCACGTCTTAAAGGGTGCCAGTGCACTCTGCCCATCATTCTGCCCTCCTCATTTATTGTTCTGAGATGTCAGAACCCCATAGAGGAGCTAGCATACAAATGGGAACAGATTTCATGCCCAGGCAGAGTGCTGTATGCCATCTGATATAGCATTTCCAGAGGAATAAATGACTGGACTAATCTAATGGATTCTGGTATCTGACTTTTAGGGAAAATATTCTGTCACATTCTACTCGCAATATAAAAACATCTCCATGCTGTGAGACTATCTAAGTAATTTACACCAACCCATTTTAATCAGAGATATGTGGTGTTATTTTTAAACCTGACAAAAATTTATGCCAAACGGTGTGGGTTATTACAGTTACAGGGCCTCAAAAGAGTTATTTGTCTCTGTTTATTTTATTAAATATTCTTAGACACAGCCCTAAGACGAAAGATCAATAAGTGCCTTTGCGGTTTCCTGATAAAAGGCAGCAATTATTTTCTTCCATTGCAATATAAGCATAACCTAATTTTACTCATCTGTCATGTGTGTAATGGTAATAAAGAAGCATCACCATGTGTTTATTTTACCCTCACTTTATTTTTTTGTTTTGGTGATCTTCTGTTTTCCTTTCATGTTTTCCAACTGTTTATGGCTTTCATTTAACAGGAGTTGTGACCAGTTTGTCTTGCTTTATGACACTTTCTGGGATCATGGTGGCAAAAGCCTGAAGGTGATTTCTCTTTTCCTGTAAGGTCTAAGTATTTTAGGCCTTCACTTGAACTTACCTGTAGAAAAAAGGCATAAGATCTTTACAGAGCTGAATTTTGATTTCATCATTAGAGGTGTTTTATCATGTAAGTCCATAATGATTAAAGTCAGGTAATTTGGCTTACAATTGTTTAGCATGTAAGAGATGTAGAAAGGACAAAAAAAAAAAAAAGCCTGTAAGATCCTGATCTATCTAATGACAACTGAAATCTAGAGTTGAGATTGTCAAGGCTAAAATCAACTCATCTTCCTCACTTGAAAAATCCCATTTAATCCATGGTAAAGATGCACACTACTGGACTATGTCTGCAAATGAAGTAAGCAGCATTTGTCTCCTCATCTGCACAAACCTCTACTCTGAGGATACCACACTGGGGCTGATAGTGACTAACTGACCAAATAAACTTTGCTTGAAGACTACATCCAGTTTTCTCTTTGTTCTGGGAGATTCCTGATCAGTGATACAAAACCCCCCACAGCAGCTACCTCTCAGATATCTTTGTCCTGACGCAAGCACTAAAACCTTCTTACTATTGCTTCCAATTTTTCTTTTAATTCAAAGCCAGTTCTGTTTCTATACTGCTGTCATTTTAGTGTCAGCCAGCTCTTCCCTGAAGGAAATTATTAGGCAGTACTAACTGGTCACAGCTCTGCTGAAGTACATCTGACATCAATCAGATGCTCCATCAGATTCACTTTTCCTAACCCTGACTTCAGTGAGCCCAGGTTTTGGCTTAATATGTATTACACTTAAACACAACTGGAAATGTTTTATTTTGATTTTATGAAGTTTTCCATGAGCACTGGAGTAAGTGAAGCAGAGTTATGTCTGGATTTATATCTTGTGGTTGGTTGACTTTGCTCTTCAACTAAGTTCTGATGGAGACTATTCCCATGAGTGAGCAATACCTTCTTCAGTCCTTGTGAGTCCTTCTGATGTTTAGAAAGGTACTCCTAAAGTTTCACCCGTTTCCATAGCCTGAGCCTATATAGGACCTGTCTCTGGATTCACACCTGAATTCACATCTTTAAGAATTCTTACTGCTGAGGCTGTAAGGATAACTAATAGAAAGACCTAAAATAGCATGACCATATAAACTTCATTCCTTTAGAAAAAAAGACCAAAACAGAGCAAATTTTGCCAATCACATCAAGATGAGTGGAAGTTTATCTTATTTTTGCTTTAAATATGAGAAGAAAAAGTTGAGGAAGTGTTTCAGATGTATCATTCAGCTTTATTTTGATCTATTTCTACCTTTAGAAGCCTCAGGTTAAACAGTCCTGAGGGACAGCTACTTAAAAAGATGGACTACCCGAAGTCCAACAAAATTATGTACAATTGTCTTATGGGACTTTTTTTGATAACATGAAATGGCTTTCATCAATCAGACTCTAACTGCAAATTATCAGAGAATATTTATTTGCAGAGAGTGCTAGAGGCTCATTTTTCTTTTTTATGTTGAAGTTAGTGGTATACCATATTCACTACTGGACTCTTTTCACTGTCCTATGACTTAATTTTGCAGTGGTCAGTGACTTTCACTTGCATGAGTGATCTGTGGTTTTATTCTCTTGACATCAAAGAGAAAGATCATCTTGGCTACATTACAAAAAACAAGTTTTAAACTTTGCAAAAATAAACCATGACAAACTCTCAGATTTTACAAAAGCCTTCTTTTAATTTGAAGGTGACTTACAAAAAGGGGAAAAATGTTTTATGCCCTCACGTACACTTTTACAATGTACAAAGAAGGGCCTAAGAAGAGTTGAGGGGTTTGAGGCTCTTTTTTTATGAATTATTATTTCATCTCCAGCAAAATCAGGAAAGACCAGATTTAACATTTTTGGGCCAAGCATAAGAAATAATGTGCTTTCCTTCTTCTGCCTGCTCCTTCCCTTCCTTCACATTCCAACCCTTCAGGTCCACTTTACACACCAGAGAAAAACAGGTGTATAAAGGATGGCTTGCAAATTCTCACCAATCTCTTTGGCTAGCTGAAACCTGAAAAACCTCAAAGGACAATTTTTACTGGAGCCTTAATGAGTCCTCTGGAATAAGGCAAAGGAAGTGGTATAGCAAAGCTTGACAGTCCTGATATTTCAGTGTTAAGCAAACAATCGGGACAAAAATTTCTGACTGCCTTTACGCCATTTAAAAGAATCAGAAGAAATCATAGAAACATTTTTCCCTTTATCAATTTAATGTAGCAGAACTCAAGAGCTCTGATGACATTTATTGACAATAGGCAACTATAATAAACATGTTGGCAGTACGAGACATTCGTTCTGATATGCAAAGCAGCAGCAAACTCTGGAAAAGCTTTTGAAACACTAAAGTACTTCCCAGCATGTGGAAAGCAGCAAATTATTCTGTCAATATTTTAATGGTGTACTTTGCTTTGAAGAGATCACCTTATGAAATGTGTGTATAGGCAAGAGCAGAATGAGATAAGTTAAAGGCCATGAGCTTTAAAGACAGTCATTCACAAATCCTATACCCCAGGAATATAGAATAAAATACTTTCAGAGAAGGACAATGGCTCTTGCTAAAAATGAACTGAAAAATGAAAAAAAAAAAAAAAAGAGGATATTACTACCTGAAATGAAAAATTAGGACAGCAATAACAAAGTGAAGAGAGATAAGCTACTGTGCTGAATGTTTGCTAACTTGTTTTTAGCTCCTGAAAATTGCCTGTCCCCCTCCCACACAAAAGGGAATTAAATGCTGTTTCTGTTGGGGCTGCTGTATCAGCATCCACTGGCAATGCCTACATCTGTATTGAACACCTGGAGCCTTCTGTAACCAATCACCCCCCAAATGCCAAAGCTGCTGTGGTTATGCTCAGACTGCTTCAGACCCCCTCTGAGCACATTCCTGCTACTGGGGAGAAGCCATAGGGTCTCTGTAATGGGTTCTCCTCCCCAGACTGCCCTGTCCCACCTCTGGCAGTGGGGAGCAGCCCTTCTCTTTGACAAAACAGACCCCCACCTCCAACCAGGGCATTGTGTCAACATCCTAACCTGATGCCCTCTGTGGAGCAGTTGTGCTGAACAGGACACTGGTGATGCTTGGGGTGAAGAAGATCTGTGGCTCCCACTCTCACTTTGAGCTGTCCCAACAATGGGATATGACAGACACCATCCACCTCTAAATGCAGGCTGAGCTGTTGATCTGTCCTGACACAGGCCTCATACTGGCTGAGCAGAGCCCCACCAGAGGCTCTGGCCCTCTGGTAGAAGACACTGTGCTACCTCTGAGCTCCAAATTTCTTGTGTTGGAGAAAACAAAGTTCCCCGGGTAGGATATTTAGGGGCCTGCTTCATAAGCAGGTGATTGAAAGTTCTAATGTTTCATGTTCCAAAGTAACTGTTCTAAGTACCTGATTCCCAGATTCTGTACTTCTTTCACAAAATCTAAAACCAGCATAGACGTTGGCCAGGAGGGAAAGGGAAAATTTCTGTGCTTTCTCTGCTCATAGTATTTCATATGGTTGGAGAGCAGCAACCTCCTGAAATCATGGTGTACAGAAATGCAACCCTCCCACCCGAGACCACCTGAACCCTCACTCACATACAGATTTCACTGACACTTTTTTGCAGAAAACTGATGTCAGTTGAACTGTTTCTGTACCAAGCATGAGTAACTACATTACAATCTGGCTCTTCATGTCATATTCCAAACCAGCTCTTTCATTTTTTTCTGAGAAGGACAGTGATTCAGCATTACCATACTTTTAAGTATGTGATGTTTTTCAGGGACTCTTCAGTGCACATGAATAGGACTGTTTATGAATACTTTTTTAAAATATTAAAAGAAATAACTGCCTAAATGTTCCATTTATTTGCATCATAGTTTCTCAAGCAAAAAACTACAGTTTTTAGCCCCATAAAGACCTCAGTGATTTTTATACTCAATTTACAGGAACTAATCCTTTTAGGGATTAGATAATCAACAGCAATGCTAAGCAATCTGCAATGATCAGGGACTTACATTTTGTAACTGAGACTGAAGGGGCAGATACCTGGCAATGGAATAGGCAAAGAGAGAACAAAAGTCCCAAAATGAAACCAATAAATTATCACTTACCCTGTTCAAGCAGTATTTGCTCTCTTTCCCGTAAAAGTGCTGGAGACATTTCATGTTCTGCTTGTCAACAATCTTGTTGAAGAACTCGTTGATGGTTCGCACGGAGACGGCGCAGACAGCAGATCGGTTGGTTGGTTCAGAAGAGTCTGGTTTGCTTTGTGCAAAAACACCATAGAGGATATCATCGTTGAGCCCAAGGCCCATTTCGTGTGCTAGAGCTGCACCAGGCTTGCTTACATAGGCAGCTTGCAAAATGTTGAATACTTCCTTTCGGATGGACCTCTTTCTTCGTTTTTCAGTAAAAATGCACTCAAGAGGCATTTCCATGTAGGAACGCATCTCTGAGTCTAAAGTGCAGAAGCGGATAATTCTAGTGTGAAAAGATTGTGAATCAAGAGTTTCTCTCTGTACAGTCAAAAAATAGACAAAGTGATCATTTTCAAAGGCATGGACATACCTAATAGGATACGAGTCACGGAACTGAGGGAGGATATCTATATAAGATTGATCTGTGAGAAACTCAAAACCATCCTGCGTTTCTTTTAATCTTCTAACCGATATTGAATGCAGCACATGGGGAGGTTGAAATGTAGATGTCACAGTATTTCCAACAAAAAAGTTGACAAACCTGTCCTTTTCAGTCACCAAAACTTTGGTTCCTAAAGTGCTAACAACACAATCAGGACAGTTATCTGCTTCTCCATCCGCCCGGGGTGAGTACATGCAGTGCACCTCGCTTTCAATGTCAGCAGGGTTGTCAGGGTGAATGATGTGACGGTGGCAGATGCCTCCGGACACACTACCACAGCTAATGAGCTGATCATCATAATAAGTTTCTAAAAGCAGTGCCATGTTGATGTTATCCTTCCATATGCTGTTAGATAAATTGGCTTTATCTCGGCAGTCTTCACATGGTGCACAGTCAGGGTTCTCCAAAACAGGCCCAGTCTTATACACAGAAATGTTCTGGAGATTTTCATTTAGTACGTAAATCTTATTGACTGCTCCAATATAAACATGATGCTTGTATAAAACTACATTCTGAATTGGTGTGTCTGCAATGAAGTTAGGAAGATCATATTTTACACCAAGATTCATCTCTGATTTTTTAGCTGCTTCTTTGCATTGTCCATGGCTCCTCTGCAGCAAGGCAAACAGGAATACGATAAACCCAGAAGGATATGCAGTAAAAGGCTTCATTGTCAGAGATCTAATCTGTCAAAATATATTTAATGGAAAAACTGGTTATATTTAATACACTAAACCGTCAGTTTATCAGGCAACAGAAATCCGTTTCTAGGCTGCATGTAGTAGCTGAACTATTTCAGTTTAAGAAATGTTGTAATCTTGCTTAGTTTCATAATAGTTGTGTTAGAAATGGCTACAATCACTGTTCTTTGTGGGCACCCATTTCACTGCCTCCAAAACAATTCACAGAAGGATTTTCTTATGATTAATTTCTCAAGACCCCTTGGCATGTTGTAGAGCAGCAAAAGTGAGAGGACTACTTCCACAGTGCCATTAAACCAGCTGACTGATACGGTTTAGAACAGGATGGTGTACACACGGCTGAAAGCAAAACTGCCCAGGAAACTAAGGACACAACAGCACACAAAGCAGTTGGAGCACTTCAATGTGTGGCTATAAGATGTTTGTCAAGTTCTCAAGGCGCTGAACGGGTTCATAGTACAGCTGATCAAAAGTAAGAAATAGAAAAGACATAAAATAACTTGAAGATTCGAGCTGAGTGGACTTATATTCTGTTGGTATTTTTGATTAACCAAGGAAGAAACACTTCTCCACCAGACCAAAGGAAGAAACCCCTCTCTCTCCCTCCAGCTCCCCAAATCACTGTCTTTCATAAAGGCCCAGTTTGGAAAAAAGAATGTCTTTTTTCAGCCAGCCCTACTTCTTGGAATAGTCATTCTCCCTAGTGTTGACAAGGCTTTGTAATGTATTATTAGAATATTTTATGCATCATGTGGAGCTTGGCATGTGCAAGCTTTATTTTAGGCCCTGTACCACAGCAGTAAGTCACTCTGGTGAGCCTTACAAGATACAGGCGTATCGCTGTATTGTAAACAAAGGGCTATCAAGTGACCTACAGCCATTAACTGATGAAATCAAACCACCTAGCACATCTCTTTTTTTCTTTTACATCTCCACACAGTTGTTTGATGTGGCTTGAAAAACCAAAGGCAGATGACTTGTGTGATATTTCACCCCCTTGAAAGATCAATGAAATGAGCTGTGGTTATGAGCGTTTCAGTGCAGTATCCACACTATGCCCTGTCACACCAGATATCTTCTGTCAACATCATGACACAGTTGCTAAGCCAAATTTAGCTTTTCATGGAGAAAACAATTATGCATTCTAACAGCAATATGATCACATACTTTGGGAAAATCCCTCTAGTTTGACTATAGTTAGGCAATTGTTGCTAATCAAGAAATGCTTGTGACCACTGACAGAATTTAAAATAGATGACCTTGAAAATTACAAACTGAATAATAGGAATCTATACCAACTTTTTATTTCATTAGGAAATGAAAATACTACTGTAGACCAGAGCTCTTTTAGCTGTGTATAAATCTAGTGTTTTCAGTAGATTGGTTAAAACAATCCATCAATAATTCTTGTGGTGCTTTATTTCAGCGACCACTGAATTCTTCCTGTGGTTTACCTCTTTAATTACACAAAATAATAGGTTTTGGAAACTAATTGTTCTTCCTCCCTGTTATCTGATAAGAATCATGATCGAGAGTTGGGGATAAAAATCAGAAACACAGGATATATACAAGTATTAGCCGGTAAAAACAAGTCACACTTCTAGTATTGAGGCATAAAGATCTTCCTTCAAATCAGTTACATTTTTCTGATATTAATTAGTGATATCCTGGAAACAAATCTAGTCTGGATTTGAAATAAAAAGAAAAAAGAGCAAGGTTATTGCTATAATTAGAAAACATTCCCAGTATACAAACTGCTGACCTCCATATTGTATAGGGCAGGAAACTGTCTTCTCATCCTCTGTAACCTATTGCTAGTGTGATTTTTTTCCTGCTCTGTGCTGGGATGAAACCAAGAGATTTCAAAGTTTGTGTAAAACACCCAGAAGTCACACATGATCCAAGAACAAACATGTTCACATCCTGCCTGGCCAGTGTCAAGTGAAGGTCCCAGCACTGGGAGAAGTGGGGGCCTGATCTGTCTGCCTCTTTTCAACCAGCACTTTCACCCAAGAAACTGCCGAAACTGATGCATTCCTGCAGGTTCACTTCTGATGAGTCAATGTGTTCTGACAAATACTAGATTAAGCATAAAATCCCAAAAGTGCTCTATTTCTGACACCAGGCAGAGGTGGGTATATTGTTTACTGCAGTGTTTAAACCCACTTAACAGAGGTGGTGCTGCAGTGGAGAGAGAATGCAATGATGGGACAAGAGCTGCATGAGGATGAGGCTGACTAAGTACCAGCACAGGAAAAAAAAGACTGAAGGAAGGTTACTTGACAGGCACCTTATTTGTTGCAGAATACTCCATGTTATGTTCTTGTTCTAATGTTCCCAAATAGATTTCCCACCCAATAGGTCCCGCAGTTTTCAGTTTACAACCCTCCCTATTCTTCCAGTGTCTGAAAAAGAGGATCCCTAGTCGTCCAACAACCAATACCAGTGTGCACTGTAGGGGTATTTAGAGCCATAAATACTATCTGACATATTCTTTCACTCCAACCATATTTCGGGATGTGAGAGTATCCTCAGATAGTCTGCTCTGCCTACACTCAGTAAAACACCACTGATTTAAATCTGTGCTCTGGAGACCAAAAATTCTACCTTGGACTCCTTTAGCAAGTGAGGCTGGAATGGAAAATTTAACAGTAAGAACAAAGGTGGGATTCAGTGTGATGTAAAGGATGCCAGGAATAACATGTACTTTATTTTACCTCTACAGGAAGGAAAATATGAACAATAATTGAAAACCAAGTCATCTTTTCTCTTCTATTTGAGTCTTATCATAGTGCTTTCCTTTGTATACTTTTGAGATGTTTCAAGAATCCTCCCAGACAGAAATCTGATTCAAACCTATGGGAAGCTCTGGCTCAGATTTATGGGCAGCTCTCTAGGGAAGATGGTTCTCCACAGCCCATGTCTTCAGCATACTGTGAATCTTCTCTCAAGACGCCTGACACAGAAGGAACATGCCCTACAGTGAGACATTTATAGCTTAGGGAGAACATAGGAATCATGTAAAGAGCACTATGTATTTCACAGTCCTCACATCACATAAACTCTGCTGCTTCTTTCTCAGTCTCATGACATTTGGTGCCTCTTTTCATTTGCATCTGACCCAGGTTCTTTCTCTATTCTGACACTGCAAGCTCCAGCACAGAGCTGCTCTTTTGTAACCTTCAGACCAGGTCACTGTAAATACACTTCCCCTGAATAAATCCCGAAGAAGCAGAGAAATTTTGGTGAATTAAAAATTCAGTCTTTCCTCTCTTCAAAGGTCCAACAGCTCTCCGTAGCATACACTCAAAAGTGATTTGTTGAACTTAAAAGAGTTTTGATGAATTAGAACCAAAATATTTGTGCTATAGCTACAGGTCGAAGAACTAGCTGCTGTCTATCAGTTGCAAAAGGAAAACAAGGAAATCTTTTGTTTCTCCGCTTGGTTTGAATGATGGATGCTGTTCAATCTTTTGTGACCTTCCTGTGACACGTGTGTGTTCTTCATGTGTCTACAGATGGCTTGTAAGTTTTGGCCTGTGATAGCCATCAGTGAGCAATAGCTGTCATGAATTATTCCTTTTCTAAGAGATATTTTCAAAGCCAGTGTCATGATGTGCTCATTTTTCCATCCCTCATCAGACAGTAGCCAGTAAAACTGATGAGAAAATAGATTTTGGTTAACCATTGCAAATGGTTGGTAATGATGTGTCATACTAGTGTGAGTGCTATGGCTGCTGCTTTGAGTGTTTTTGTACCATTAACAGTTTTCCAATGGCAATCTTCTTTCTACAAGTTTCATTCCCTCTAATTACGACTTGGGTGATAATTTGTAAATATTGAACATCATGTCTCTCCTTTGCACTGTTTGCAACTGTACTGACAAGT
Source organism: Peucedramus taeniatus (assembly GCA_013400575.1). Taxonomy (NCBI): domain Eukaryota; kingdom Metazoa; phylum Chordata; class Aves; order Passeriformes; family Fringillidae; genus Peucedramus; species Peucedramus taeniatus. Next base: position 264,895 of record WBNO01020566.1, on the reverse strand, counting down.
CAGGCCTGGCCTTTTTGTGGAATATGTTCAAGCTGGAATATGCAAGGAAGCCAGAAAGCACAGCCATGCTTGTTTGCCTTTCCCTCATTTCAGAAACTTGGGTCCCATTTATTTCTAATCACAAGCACTCCATGGATCTGCACAAGCTCAGACAACATGCTGACATGAAAGCATTTGGTTCGTTGTTTGGTGCATCTCATTTTTCCTTGCTTTATTACAGAAAAGGAAATGGCAGGGTCCTTTATCCCACACAGAGAGTGTTTGTACAAGAACATATTTAGTCCTAAGACAGGTCATTTCAGGTTAGGTAACAGCAGAGCCATGTTAATTCATGTTTCAAAAACTCTATTGTCAGCAAATGGTAGCTTTTTCCCCTCTTTAAAGCTGATAGTATGGCTTTATACTTTTTCCAGTGGGAGAGTACATCTTGTTACTTTGGTCTCTGACAGAGTCGAGGTGGCAAATTTATATAAAATAACCCTAGTGACTACTCCTCCTGAGACTTCAGTTTGCTTTGCTATTTTGGACTAAAATCTGTGCCAGTGCAGGACCTGATTCCCCGTGGTTCAGAGGCTGTGCCATGGAGAGAACATCATCATTTAGGAGGACAGGGAAAATGAGAGGGGGTGATAACAGCTCAATTCATCCAACTTTAATCAGTTGTTGCAAATCTGTCACAGCACTGGCATCAGCTTCAACAGATAAAGCTCACAATGGATGTGTCTTCATCAGACTTTTCAATTAACCAACTGCATCTGTACAGAAGGTTGAGTATATCTAAAACACTTAGTGAGGGTAACCTGTTTTCTAAGTTCAGAGGTAAAAAAAGGTTTTAAATCTGAACTTAGTTACCTTAAGACAACAGAGAGAACAAGGAAATCGAGTAAATCAGCAGCAAACATACAAATTATCCCTGAGCTGAATTCAAATGGCTAATCTGAGTTAAAATTAATGTTCCCTTGTCTTCAGTGCTATTTCAGCTCTAGGTTAGGTAACTCATCTTGACTAGGGTGGCAACATAATTCTTCCTACAGCATGGTATGCACTCTAGGACAATTCAGTTTTCCAGTGTATAAAGTCAAAGACCTTATTATCAGTGATTTAGGTTATAAATTAATTCATAGCAGAGCTGGGAGGTTCCTATTTTCGATTTTTATTCCCAGAGGTGTGTGTGCAGGCAGATGGCTGATGGAGAAGAACTGTTGGGCAGGGCACAGTCTAGGCAATTGCTGGAGGATCTACCATTATCAAAATCCTCTACATACACAGTGCAGTCATGTGTGTCAGAAGAAATTGCCTTCATTAGCAGGTTCAACTGATCTGTAAGCCTTTCCTTACAATATTCAAAGACATAAAAAAATTTAAATAATTCCTGCATAAAACACACTCTTTAATATACATAGTCCATTACTGGGTCTAATATACCATTATAATTCACAGCAGCTATCAAAAGAAGCATTTTTGTTGTCTAGCACATTTTTTTTTAACAGGCTTTAAACCACAAGAACACTAATCTAGACTTTGCAGTGGAGAAAATGCTATTCTTACACTCACTTGGCATTTTTTGGAGGTGTCCTGCAGTGCAGTAGAGTATTTTATTTGAATTGCTTCAGAACTTAACATCCTAAAGCCAACTCATGTCATGGGTCTTTAGCACAACTGGATTTATTTAATCATTTTTTGTTGTGATGGGCTACAATGGCACTACTGGTTCTTTTGTAATGAACCTCAGCAAACACTCACTGATATATTACAAATGAGTGGAACCGATCAAGAGCTATATATTGCTCAAAAGATTAATTTAATAGGTGGAATACAGCATTTCTTGCAATTGAGATAAATTTCTCATGTGAGAAAGTAGTACTCATTTTAAGGACTGAGGAATCAATCCCCCAAAGAACATGGACTAGAAGTTCAGAATCTACATAGAATAACTGAAACCCAGAGAAATACAGCAAATAAGGTAGAACCTTCGCTGTTTCTTTATGCTTATATTTGCAGATGGATTTGGATCTTTAAATAGAAGAGGACAGCTTTCCACGGCTGGATGATAAGGATGGAAGGATTTTTAAAAACACTATTGTATTGTTTAGCAACAACAGGAAAATAGAAAGCAAACTTTGAACAACATAATTGTTCCATCCTGCTCACCTGAAATGTAAGTCAGCAATTATGGAACTTCAGCAAGAAAATAACTGTGATGTTATTGTGGCTCTTTACCACTACAATTGAAGTAAAATAAACCCAGTTCTAGCACAGACTTAAGCTTGGTATCAGCTACAAATAATTCACCCTGACAACTGACATATGAACATCTTACTCAGTCCAAAGGTTCAGTACAAGTAGAAGAAGAGCTATGTGTGTGTGAGTAGAGTAACATGCTATGCTTGATACAGTACATGTCATGATTAACAACACAAGGCAATTTGATCTTCTGGTTCAGGTTAGTGCATATGGAGATATTTGGGGGTCACTTCAAATTTTTCATGTTTGAACAGATTAATTCATCTCTTATCTATCTTCACCACATATGCAAAGCAAAGGCCTCTATCAACTTCTAGTGAGTTAAATGCAGACACACCCTGGTGGATTGAGGAAATCACACAAGCTCACATAAAGATCCAAGTCTTTGGTGTCACAAAAAGACCTTATAATAGGAGAAAGCAATTTACTTGCATTTCTGAGTTGATCCTGTTGATCAACTTTTTTGCATGAAGCATTTTGTGCATTTTGTGCATTTTGTGGTTGTCTGTACTGGATGGGGACAGTGTGACTTCCTTGGAATGTAGTTCCCCCTTTTGTAAAGAGCCAAGTTGGCAAACCTGGCTGCAAGCATAGTTTTAGCTCAATTCCCTCAACTAGTCTCAGCACTTAGATTTGCTACTTTATGTTTTATGGCTATAAGAGCTATCTACCTGAATTCTTGTATTGAAATGCAGAGCATATTTTGGAAGCCTTTCCTGTCTTGTAAAGCTAACAGCCTTCCATACTGTGATAATTAAAGGAATGGCATGGGTCATAAAAATGAAAAAGATTAAAAGGCAGATAGTCATGAGTAACCAAGACAGCATACAGATTTGATCTAAATGTTCTAACAGCAATTATGAATGATCTTGATGCAGGACATTTCCTGCAGTTTAATTGTCATTTGCTGCTAATGGTTCTTAGGAGTCCCTGAGATAATAACTTCACAGCCAAACATTAATCTCTAAAAAAAAAAAAAGTTCTATATGTCAATAGATACAGATGGTAAAGGGTATTATATATGACAACTGTACCAAAATAGTCATAAGTTATGTTTTATTAGAATGGTACCAATGGATCTACATGCCCACCGAATGACCAAGTTTCCTTTTAACGTCATAGTAAATATAATAATATCAGTAAATAAAACCCAAGAAGTCCTTGAATTCTTCCAAGGTGTGGTACAAATACCTAGGATACTAAGCAAAAGAAATTGTGCTGGCTCCGTTCTTTCCTCTGAAAAAGCTGACAGGATGGTGTCAAACGGCAGCTTTCTGCTTGGTGGGCACACATAAAGCATGCCACTGTGTGCCATGACTTCACCCCTCCCAGTTAATGTGTCTCCAAGAGCCACAAGGCAAATTAGCAACCAAACTTAGGGTCAAGGATTTCCAAAAGGTTGTTGATGCCTTGCTTGATACACAGCTTGTCAAGCTGAGACGTCATGGTCAAACAGTGCAGGGTCCCAGCAAGATCAGCACATCTGTATGACTGAGCTGGGCCCACAGATTTGGAGAACTGGCCCAAAGGCTGGAATGAGACCCTCAGCTCTCCTTTACTCAGCCTGCTGGGGGTGGCTTATCCAGGGAACAGAAAAACCAAGAAAAAGCTCAGCTTGTGGATATGTGTCACCACTGTACAGAGGACTCTAAGTTGCCTCCAAGTCGCCTCCAAGTCATCTCCTTGCATCTAGGAACTTTTGTGAGTGGAACTGGTCTGGCCTGGCACTTTCCAATCAGTCCATCGGGCTGATACTGTGCTTTGTCTGCATGTATACTTAGTGCTGGAAAGCAGACTGCACTCCTTCCATGCTCAAGCTGGCTCCACAACATATAACCATGATTGTGTAATGCTGTGTTTGAGATAATCAGCCCTGCCAAACACAAACCACCTCTATGCAAAGTTTGATGGTCTTTGCCCCAAGTGAAAATGTGATGCAAACACTCGAAACAGCTACAAACAAAACTGAATTGGCTGTGTTTGTAAATTTGCTAGTGAAAGCAATGGGGTCTTTATTTATGCCTCAGCTTCATACATTATCTGATACCAAAGTTAATAACCTGATGGTCTACTTAGCTTCATAGTGGTATTTTGATAATCAAGCAGGAACAATGTCAAGGATAGCGTTGATTTCCCATCTGTGTTTGGTTAGGAGGTTATGACCTTTTCTTTTCAATGCTGACCTCGCTTTTGTCACTGTAAGTTTATGTTATTGCAGTGCACTTTAACTGATGCCCTACTTTCACTTGGTTTAGAAGCGGAGTTAATGACGACTCATTGGCGTGACCGCTGCCCTGCTGCGAACCTGTGATTCATGATTGCCTTCCAAGGACTTTACGGAATTGGCGTTCATAAATCCCGAAATGGCCTGGGACCAGCCTCTCTGACATCCTGGCTCTCACCAGAGGCAACAGTGTCACAGCTGCAATCAGGAGAGTGGCTGATCTGTAGCAGCCTCGGCTGCCTTTTTTTTTGGCAGATGTCCCTCAGCAAGGGTCCGTCAGCCACAGTTTTTATTTTGAAATATTGTGTTGACCTTCAGAAGATGCTGAAAAGCTCAATAGCTTGAAGAAGGAGTTCAGGGATGACTGAGCAGTCTGAGTTTTTTCATGCTAATGGGATCTTTTTTTGTGTGTTTGTTTCTGAAAGGATTTTTCAGCTGGTTCATTTACTTTTCTTTCAGCCTGTCCTCTCCCCTCATTTGAAGAGACCTGGGAAGCTTAAATATGCAACTGTTGCTCTTCAGAGGTTCTCATTTATACTGGGCCCAGAAGGAGGTTTTGGACTTGTTCAGACCCTGGAATGCTTCCTTTGGAAATCTGGAGCCAGATAAGGAGTCTGTGAGATAAGCAAAGAGGCTGTTTCCAAACTTCAGAGGGTATTTACCTTTCTCATAGGGGTGAAATAAGGATAATGAATCCATTCTTACAAAACACTTCCAAAACACAAAAGGCTTAGCGCTGGTGTTTACTACAGGCACAGCACAGAAAGGCTGAGCTGTAGGATGGTTCCAGCCATAAAGGGGCTGATTTAAAACCATGGTCCTCATCCCTGCATGAGCAGGCTGGCCAAAGGTCTGAATATGGGACTTGGCGTTTGTCCCCTGCCCTCCCTCTGCAGCCCCTGCCTGCACTCTCCCGCCCTTTTGCCATGAGATCCAGCAATCCACCACCCCATGGCCATTCCTCACTCTCCTCCTCCTCTTCCTGTCCTGGTGGGAAGATGCAGAGAGTGGAATTTGAGTCCTCCTAGGCAAAGTTGTCCTGATGCTTTGGAGCCAAGCCAGCTGGGAGGAAGAGAGGGGATGGCGTGTGGTGCTGGAGGCTGCCTGTCAGCAGCAGGACCCGTGCCTGGCTCCGTCCTGTCTGGGCACTGCAAAGGAGCTTGGCTGGGAGCTGTAACCCAGCCAGGACTGAGAGTCTCTTACTGCTCTGTCTTCTCTTCCAGAACTCCAGCTCAGGTGAGATCCAGGGAATATTCAGCACAAAATGCAGACACTGGTTAATCTAAGCACCTGAGAGCTTTGTGGCCAGTGAGTGTTGGCTTTTTAGATCCGTTTGTTGGACTTGTGCCCTGAACTCACTCTAAACCCCATTTTAGATGCCAAAGCAACCTCTCTGGATTTTGCCCATAATATTAAGCTTGGTCTGTTTATCCAAAAGGCAAATAAAATGGCAGTGGTAAAATTGGAAATTGGTCAGTAAATGCATGTTTTTAATTTAGGACTTCATAGTGAAACAATTGCTCCTGAGCGTGATGATTTACTAAACAGTTGATGATATTTAATTCAATATTTTGGGCACTGAACAAAGGTCACTGCCATTTAGCAGGAACATTTTCTTTTACATCCCTGCTCCTACTGAAAAGATTCAAATTATATTTTATTACTTATTAGCACCATGTATGTTGTGTTCTGACAAAAAATATGGACTACCTGTGATTAATAATTACTCACTTAAGCATTTTAAATTTGAACAAGATACAGATGTTTGGGGTGAGGATGGACAGTTCTCAACTCTTACACACCTGGCTTTCACACAAAAGCCTGGTTTTGGACCTAAGCTAGGTCAGGATAAGCTCCATTTCTTCACTGTGAAGCCATCATCTTTTCCAAGACTTGACTCCACAGTCTCTATGCAACCATTGCTCTCATTGATTCCTGTGATAGTTGAGCTGACTAAGGACTAGAGAACAGGGTGCTTAAGACAGGCTGAAAGACAGAAGATCAGATGCAATGACAGAATCTCAATACTGCCTCATTTAAAATGAGCAATAGATGATAGAGGGCAAATACTGAGATGTAGAAGATGTAATAGGAATAATAGGTGCAGAAGAGTAAATCTTTAAAATCTTATATATTGTTAATGAAGATAATAATTACTCTTTACAGAAAGGCTGAATTAACCAACGCTGCATTTCTAAGTAACTAGCTAATGGACACAGGCATTATCTTTCCATAAGTCTTTGAAATCCCTATAAACCATGAGTAGTCAAATATTTGACTGATGGGCTTTTACTCCTGTTAATAGCATGTGATGGTGGTCTCAGTAAATAACGTAACTTTAGATTTCCCTCTTGCAGCTGGGGAAGGGGTACTTTCTTATTTTTAAGCCATCTCTTATTGCTCCTCGCTGCTTTCTGAAAGGCTTTTTATACTGTGAAAACAATTCACTGGTTGTTACCTTATTTTTGTACCCTGCAGGGGATTTTGGGTGCACATACTCTGCTCAGATTAGCAGGGACCTCTCCCACTGCAGTCAGGGGAATTTTCAAGCCATTCCTGCTTACCTGCAGACAGAGGTTGGCCCAGCTTGTGTTTCACCTACAAGAGAATTGTGGCATTATTTGCATAAAAGAAGTTCTTTCAAAGCATGTTATATGAAAACTTCTCAATTTGAAAACAAACAAACAAAAATGCAACTTGGCCATCTTCAGGAAGCAGCAAAGCTGTCTCTGAGCTCTACCCCAGCTGATTTTATCATGGCAGCTTACATCTGAAGAAAAACAAATACATACTTATTTTTGTAAATGTGTTTTCAGGAGGAAGGAAAGAAAACTCCACAGAACTGGAAAACAGGCCTTCTAACTGAAAATGACCACACAAGGTGTTTTCCCTTTTTTTAGCTCTGCATGAAAATCATAGGTTTCTGTTCTGCAATTAGAATGTCATTAATGATTTTTGTGATTTCTTGTACGCTTGTGCTGACTTTACTTACCTTCCATCTAGCTCTCACCTCTCTCAACTTCTATTAGCATGTTCTGTATTCAGAACATCTCCTCTCATGTAGCCTTCCATAGTCACCCAGGAAAAAAAAAGGTGACTGTTGCTGGTTAGGTCTTTTTGAATATAACCAGGAGGAGAGAATCATCCCTTTCTCACAAACGGATGTGCCTTGCTATCCCTCTCTTTTGTATACATAAGGTCAGGATAAAAAGGACAAAAATCAAATGTAATCTGATAGAAATAATAACTGAATTCTATGGGATTTAATGGAAGATAAAATGTAATGAGATTTTAACATGCAGTTCTGAAGCACTAACAGATTGAATATTAAATTTCCCAGGATAACTCAGAAACTTATAGTAAGGTTCCCATGCTAGATTCAATAGGATTTTCCCATTGCGGAAATTTATGGTGGAGAGCTGACAAGATCTTGAAAATGTCACAGGAGAGGACATTCCCAGAAAAGGAGCTATTTAATCCTCTGAGAAGGGAAAAGGACACAGTGAAATGTTGCCACCATGTAATGTACTCTGGTAATTTGTTTGTAAGGCCAGTGTTTGCAATACCAGGCAAAACAGACATTTGGTAATTTCAGATTCTGACTACAATAGGCTTAATAGACCCTAAATACTAGGAAATGAAGAAATCAAAGTAAAGCATAAAGATACAGTGTGCATCTGGGTCCTCTGTCTGTTTTCAACTCTTGCATAGTTTCCACTGAAGATGATATAGAATTTACACCCTGACTTTAACTAAAGGCACCTGGCTGGGGAAGTACCCTCATTTACTATTTGGAAGTGCTGCAAACACACACAGTGATAAAACTCATTATCATGCAGCACTCCATCCTTGAACATGTATAGGAAGGCAAAAGCAAAGTGTTCAAAGTTTTCCTTTGTCAAAGTTTTCCTTCATCAGAAGAGTTAAACAACAGTTAAGATAGTTTTCAATAATCTGCTGCAAGCTAAATTGCATCTTCAAACATGAAAAACATTTTCCACTCATCTAAATGGATGGTAAATACATTTTTAGGGTGGAATTTGGATTATTTTCTCTGATGCAGTAGTGCTTTATCACACAGAGAGCTCTACATTGGCTCACTGCTTACTGGAGCCTATTACTGTTTGCATTCTACCGACTCTTTAAAAGATTATTAATATTGCAATTATACATATATATATATTTTATATATATATATATTTACTTCAGCTTTGGGAATTTGTAAGAATGATATCGAATACTGAGTATTAACAAGGAACATTCTCCCTCAGGAAAAATATTGGCCTCTAATCCAAAGAGCAAAAGCAATAAACCTAAAGAGTTTAAGGAAAGGTTTTACAGGACAGTAATATATAACATGTAAAATTAGTATCCCCTCTCTAGAAATAGACAGGAAAACTGAATATAATTAAAGTAATTCATTTAACATTTTCAATGACATCAGGAGAAGGTAATTAATCAAATTTTCACATTAATTCAACTACCAACACCTCTCATTGTCTTCAGCAAAGCTGCCTTGCTCTCTTTTATCCTGCTTTCTCAGACCTAACAGAATCTGATATTTTTGGATGAGAAGACACGTGAAAGTATAGATAATAATAGCCATATAATAACACCCATAACAGCTAGCAGGATATATAACAGCAATAGATAAAAGGATATATAATTCCCATAACAGAAATCCTAATAAAATTTTGAATGTAGAACAGTCTCAAAGATAGAGAACAATCCAAGTCTGAGTAACCCCAGCATATATCTAAGACAAATGAAACTTGTGAAGCTATTTCAGTTTGTTCTTTTCAAGTCATGCTTTGGGACAATCCACAGATTTGGGACTTTTCTCTGGGCCTACTTGGAATGCTGGGCTTACTTGGAAACTTGCTACTTTTATCCTCACAGGATCATCCACAATGTGAGTGTGTGGCGGGGGGGGAGAGAAGCAAACCCCAATGTCTTAATAAATATCTCTGATGGTCCTAAAATTCTGGTGATTTAGTTTGGGTCAAGCAATCAAAAATGTACTCTTACTTATGATACAGCTAAAGACAAAACAATAAAATGTCATGTATGTCTCTAGGCATTTACATGGCACAAAAGACCTCTATCAAGTTTGAAATCTCACCAGCTAGATTAGTTTCAAAACAAAGTAAAAGAAAGGTGAGATTCAGCATCCAGCTCAAACAAACTAAAAAATTAACAAAGAAACAAAAGAAACATTAAGTTAAGAAACATCAAATAAATAAGTTTGGAATTCTAGCTGTAGATGATAATTGTTTTCATCCAACTCATTAAACATGCTCAGAAAGGATTTGTTTCCATAAAATGTGGATGAAAATAGATAGTTCCTGCAGGACTTACAATTTGTACAACTATTAATGAGAAAAAAATTATGTCAAAAAAGATACATCAACCTTCTATTAAGTCAAAGAAGAGGAAATTCATTTTTCAAATACAGCGCAGACACACATAAAACATAGCTAAATCCAGGGACAACCATGAGGCCACACTCTTGCTCAGAGTTCTTACCAGAAAAGTAGCACAAAAGCAGGTAAAAAAGGCAGTTTCTTAAGCCCACATGTGTGGCTGGAAGCCCGAGTGTTTGCTGTGGGTGATAAAGGCACTGGAATTCAGCTGAGGACGTTCTGCCAGATGTGGGCAGGGGTAGCAGCCGGCAAAGCTGGGGCTGGGTGTGGACATCCCACACCAGGGCCATGTGGCTCTCAGCCCTACAAATGCTTGGTGTAATCAGTCCATTAGTCCAGGTTTCTCCCAGTCCCAGACAGTTGTTTGAAATGAGCATTATTTGAAGCAAACCAGAAACCTTAACACTGTATTTCATAAATAATTGTAACTTTACTGCCTAAATTCATGGTGGTCCAGCCTTGTTACTGTTGTAGGCAAAATGCCTTTCTGAGTCTCATCACCTCTCCTCTCTGAAGGAGGCTCAGCTACAGCAGGTAGGGTGCAAGGGCACGCCACAAGGTCACAAATCTACACACCCCAGACACCAAGAGGCATGAGTATTTTATGTGCCATATTTTTGGTCACCTGCCCATATCTAAACAGCTGAAAACCCTTCAGGTATTACATGCCATCCTCCTGCAGTAGGGCTACCACCTGGAGGCCACCTGCTGGCCTGCTCTTTCTAAAGAGAAGCAGAAAATTTGACATAGTGTTCAGTCACAACCAAAGCTACCATTCTAGCCATTTTATAAAATAAATTATACATTTGGCAAGTTTCATATCCTTATGCTGAAAGAAAATCTGGCTGAAGCAAAAAACTTCCTGTGTGGGAAGTGAACAACTTACAACTGTATAAAATTGTCAATAAAAATTAATTACTTATTGCTTAAATCTATCTGCCTTTATAAGTGTGCCTCCTCAATTAACTTAATCTGCTTGTAGAAGTGTAACTGAGAGGCCCCTGTGCTTCATCATCAACTCCAGAGCCATGCTATTTTGAAAATAAAAGACCTGTATCCTGTCCAAAAAATAAACTCTGGAGGTGACTTGCCGTGTTGCCATTTTGGATTACAAAAAAATACTCAGCCAACACACAGGGGAAGGCTTAATTCCAGCAAACACACACATAAACAGGAAACCTCTCTCCAGTCAGAAGGTATTTTTCCTTCGTACAATGGGGTTCAAAGATGTGTCATCATATAGTTTAAAACAATTACTAAGGAACCTTACCATTTCCAATAGTTTAGGAATAGAGTTGGCTTCCACAGTTGAAAGCCTGTCTAAACTTGCATGGGAAGCACACAAACACTAACAAATATATGCTGGCTTAGGCCAGTGTAGAATTTTTAATCAATAAGCATGTCAAGCTGGGGGACAGAGAGGGGAGGGAATCAATTTTCAGAAGGCAAATGGTAACAACTGTAGATTTAATCAAATTGCAGATGCAATCCCTTACTATTCTCAATATTTTTGAAAGAAAGTAGCTCCATGGCAAAGAATGAATTTCAATAAATGTCACATATTTAGGTTTATTGCTGAACTTTTAAATTTATCAAGCTAGGTCACTGATCCTTCACAGAAATGATAACCATACATGTCAAAAATATTTTGATACTGTTTAGCTAGATAAACATCAAAATGAAGGAACTGCAGTAAAGGAAATCAACTTGCATAAAAAATTGTTATTTCTGTATGACTATAGGAAAAAAAAGATATGCCAGTGTGACCCTTCAATGTGAAGCTAAAGCTGCAAGGTACACAATGAAGGGGATGGCTATCAAATACCATGGTGATGGCCATGGTGTGAATACTTGAGCAAGATGAAAATCTTATGAAAGCATTGGCAATTTTCCTTCCACATGCATTTGCAATGAAATTTATCATGAATTCAAACAAGAACCTTTTGCTGCCTTCCATAAAAAAAGGACAATTGGATGTTAATTTTCTTGGGACAAGCAGAAGAACTATCAGAGCTGTAGGATGCACAGAAAAAGCAGCATTTCGTTTAAGAATTTTAAGCTTATTAAACTCCTCAGCACTGCAGAAACTCTTCTGTTATTGACAACTGCTTGAAAAATTAAATGTTCTGGAGCACTTACTTCCCTGGAGACTGGCGTGCTGGAAGGAGAGGCAGAGGAGAGGTCTCAGACCCTTCCCTGCTACCATTGCACCATGTGCACCCTTGTGCCTGGCTTATGTACACAGCCTCTCCTTAAAATACAAGCATTATAAAATTCTTAACATTTGAGGGTTATAAGCCTCTCAAATTATTTATCTCTATTTCTATTTTCCACTCTCATATTTAGTATATTCAATTGCAACTAATTCAATGAAAGTCAATCTGAGCCAAGAGGACTCAATCACCATCCAGCCACATCAAGTGACTGGAAGAGATCACAGCGTGACTAAAAAGTCCCAGAACAGATCAAAAACCATGGCAATCTACTTGGGAACACTGTTTGGTTCAAAGGAGTTCTATCCTGGACTAACGTGGTCTGATAACTTTACCTCTCTTTTCTTTTTCTAATGTTTAAAATTGGAGGAAAAAAATACATTATCTTCTTGTACAACATCATAGTTTTCCTCAAGGCAAATAGCTTGGCAATTTGCTAGATTTGTTAATGCTAGAGGAAACAAGTTAGCACACATACCATGTGTTTGAATGCCTTTGGAAATTAGATTGAAACACTGATTTGATTTCCTAAAAGGTATCTTAAACAAGGCAAGGTTAGAGATTTGGAGAGTAATGAGAATTTGTGTGACTTCAAACAGCTCTACATAAAACAGACCTGATATTCTGGGGGGAAAAAGGTCACCTAATTATTCGTTTCCTGAAGGCCCTGTCTATACTACATTTCCCCTGGGTAAGGAAAGTGATTTAAAAATGGCTTCTGCTAACATGTTTGCATCAGTCACTATGTATGAGACAGAGATTTTCAAAGCCACTGCCAAGAAAAACACATGATTTTTGTAATAGAACAACAGAAACCTCATCTTGGCTGTAGCCAAAAGATGCCATCCTCAGAGTCCTGCATGGAGCTGTGGCCCTGCCTCCTTGGTGATGGCATGCTGCTTGGGGCAATGTGGCATGACCACCAGAGGTGCACTGCACAGGTTTAATTACAAATACAACCTTTGCATAGGAAGCAAAATCACCAACTGTGGCCACAGCAGACAAGATGCACAGGTTGATGGTTCATCAGAGGGCAACAGCCTAATGAAACATGAAGTTGTGCCACCAGCTCAAATGACAGACAGCAAGGTAGCAACAGAGAAGAAAGCCTGGACATAAGGGTTTGACAGGAACCCATGACAAAGGTGGTGTTGCCACCCAAAATCTTAGCAAGGTGTGTTTGAAGTGTCACACACTGCAAGCATTCCTTCTGCTTTGCACCAAACAGATCCTTGCAACCCCCTATTGAATTTTGTGTTTCTGTAGTTTCAGAGAATGCTGTTCAGCAACCATCTCCCTTTCTTGTTCAAGAAATGATGTGCGGTGCTGAGAGAGCCCAAGCAGGATTTCCCTTACACTAGATATTTCACAAACACAGATGGAGATGGAGGACCTCTCCTTGCTTTCTGCCTAAAGCAAATAAAGTCTAGACACATGCCCACCACAAAGCAATCGTGGCACAAAGCAGATCACCCAGTGTTCTGTGACTCCCACTGCTGCAGCTCTGCCTCTCTGGCTACCCCAGCACAGCATGCTGCCGGCATCAGGTTCCCTTTGTGGCTGCAAAGCCAAGACTGCTGCTCTTACACTGCAGCCAGCTGTGCCAGCTAGTCTATGGAGTTCTGGAAGCCAGATTTGGGAGGCAGCAGGCTTTGAATTTCTCATCTGAGTTGAAAAATACAGAGCAGACATTTGCAGACCATAGAAGAATAAGAGTAGGTGGGTTGTCCCCTTTGATTACATTGGACAAGCAAGAAGAGGCTACAGGTCATCAGCTAAGGTACCAGGAAACCATAAATGCAGGAGAATCAGGATGGGAAAAGCAGTACTGGGAAGACAACACTTGTTACCTAATTTTGCTCTCATGAGCTTTTCACTGAACCTCTCCTGAATTTTGGTTTTCCAGCTGCCTTGCCCTCAGTGAGCTCCCATCCATCTACGGCTGCACTGTCATCTACACTTGAGCAAATAACACGTCTGTGAACCCCTCTCCAGCCACAATATGTGCACTTTAGCTAAGCAGTAAAGAACTGCTCTGCAGTGGTTAACCTCTGACAAGAAAAAAAAAAAAAAAA
>WBNO01020566.1:179553-249344 GCA_013400575.1 Peucedramus taeniatus | reverse complement strand
CGCGCTGCTGTCCCTACCTGGGGGCGGCAGGGGCTGCGCGCCCCGGCGGGCAGGGGCGTCCCTCCCTCCCTCCCGCACGGCACCTGGGCTGCGGGGCGGCTCTCCGCGCCCTTCCCTCAGGCGCCTCCGCCGCGCTGGTGGCGGCTCCCAGCGGTAAATCAGCCGGTCCCCGCGCTCCCTCCGCCCCTCCGGCGCGGTCCTGACCTGCCTGTGACTCACCACATCGCAGGAGCCCGGGTGCGCGGTGGGGGGGAAGAAGGGAGGGGGGCCTCCTCCTCTCGCTCCCCCTCCTTTCTTCCCCTCGTCCCTCCCGGCCAGGCGCCCCCAGCCCGGGGGTAGGAGGGTTGGCTGTCACTCCCCTGATGGGGAAAGCCAGGAGGGGACCCTTGGTGGATCTTATCCCGCACCTCGGCGTTTTCAGGCCAAGTGGGTTCCAGTGGTGCGCAGGCACAGCCTCCCTCCTCACTGCCAGCCGCTGGGCACCCACCATCAGGCGTCACTGCCTGACTGCTGCTAAAGCCTAACCCTGAGAGGTCAAGATACGGGCACCCCTAGGTCCCGAGACCGCGCAGGCTGTGTAGTAGTGAACAAATTTAGCCCATATTGCACTATCATGGTGTCAGTGCTGACTCTGCTTTAAATGTCTATCCACGTGTAATTCAAACAAATGACCTCCGTTTATATAGTCAAGTAGCTGTCTTTCCCCATATGTGCTTCCTACAGGGTACTAAACTGCGCAGGTTGGGGTTTCTCCCTCACAAGGTTTGCAAAGCAGATGATGACTTCATCTTTCAGAGGTGCTGAGAAACTGAGTCACTCAGCAATACTGCCTGTGCAATGTACACTTGTGGAGCTGCCGAGAGACTGCAAGTCTCAACACTGGGGCATGCAGCAAAGGATCCATCTTTTTTTCTGGTAACGAGTTTCAGCAGCTACTGATTTAAACCAGATTTTAAGTGAAAGGCTCCATATTCCAATAGAAGTTACTGGAGACATCTATTTTCCCTTTGCTTGCTTCCTTTTTTGGCCCCAACTCTGCTCCCCTTAATCATACCATTTAAACCGATGAACGTTTTTTGTGAGTGAAGTACAAGGAACTGTAAGAAACACTGCCCAGTTTCATGATTAACCATGGGAAAAATGTCAGACCCTACATCAAAACATTCTGTAAGGAAAATTAAATATTGTACATATTTGTTTTAAGCCTTGGATGTCACCATGATGTGTACAAAGTCAAAACTGTACAACAGAACAAAATGTTTTCAAAAAGCAGCTAGCCACCCTTCTGCTAGTCTTCAGCACTTTCTCAATTTATTTGTCTCCTCTTTCCTATGGACTAGTGATAAAGGCATCTAACCTAGCTATAAGCTGATTCTGTGCAAAACCAGATGTGTGATTGAGGGCAGCCTGCCCCCCGGCTTCTCCTCATGAGGAAGCTGTAACTGCAATGAGGTCTCCCCTCAGTCTCCTCTTCTCCAGGCTGAACAGACCAAGTGACCTCAGCCACTCCTCACACGGCTTCCCCTCAAGGCTCTCACCATCTTTGTAGCCCTCCATTGGATGCTCTCTAGCAGCTTTATATTTTCCTTATATTGTAGCACCCAAAACTGCCCCCAGCACTCGAGGTGAGGCTGCCCCAGTGCAGAGCAGAGTGGGACAATCCCCTCCCTTGCCTGGCTGGAAATGCTGTGCCTGATGCACCCCTGGACATGGTTGGTCTTCTTGGCTGCCAGGGCACTGCTGACTCAAATTCAGTTTGGCATCAGCCAGGACCCCTGGCTCCTTTTCCACAGTGCTGGTCTCCAACTTCTTGTTCCCCAGTCTGTCCATACATTCTGTGTTGTCCCATCCCAGGTGCAGAATTCAGCACTCGTCTCTGTTAAACTTCATGATTGATGTAATCTCATTTCTTTGAAGTCTCTGGAAATCTGCCCATTTACTTCAATAACCTTTATTTCAATTAATACTCAGCAATAGTTTGAAAAGGAAGACACAGTGCCAGCCCCCACCCAGTGAAAAGCATGGCTACAATTATACTGCACTGCTTGCTGGGCTTCAATTAGTGATCAGTCAGTCATTGTGCACCCGCACAGCCACACCAGATTTGAAAGAATCTGCCTTAAGGGTTTTGAAAGAAAGTTTGATAAAGAAATATAAAGAAAAATATTTAAATCCGGAGTTCATCCTAGGGACAGCCCCTCACGTTATGTGTTCTTAGCCCGCTCCTGAGTTCGCTGTACACCTGCCTGGGCTGAGCAGCCAGCGCCCAGGCTGTTATCAGTGGGACAGCCTGTGCTATTCTAAAGCTAACAAACGGATTGTCACTAACATAAAAAGGAGAAACAGATGTTTCCTTTCCATTTTGACCATGCTGACGCCATGTTATTTTAGGTTAGTTTTATGAGACAGTGACACTGCACTGAGGCTTTGATAATCATCTGATACTCCTTTCATCATGCTTGCAGTGATATGTGTACACCATGAACAGCTTCTCAGGCCTGAAGTACCTTTAAGGTGCAGTTATGGGTGAAAAAGAAACTATGACTTTCTTATTCATCATCCTGGTCTCTTTATAGGCTTTCCTAACTTCTCTCTCCTGTCCAAAAGGAGCTGGTCCTCTTCAGTCTGGCATAAGATGGCGTGACACATTTTAGAAAGCTGACGGCACTGGAAAAAACAATTCAAAAGTGTGAAGGAGAGTCTATGAGGGTGATCTGTTCAGTAAGAGAACTGGAACACACCAGGGAGTGTATTGGCACATGCTCTCCAGCCCTGACGTGTTTTGAGATAGGAAGCTGATGAGCAAACCCTATCACATTTCCAAGAATACAAACATAGAGTTAGAAAAATGAATTGCAAGGCTATGTTGAAGTTAAACTTTCATGTGTAAACATGAGGAATGAAAATACAGGATGATTTATATTTCTGTGCATTGGCAGTAGTGCATCTCAACACACTAAAGTGTCCACTTCAGTTTTATGGGTTTCACTGTCAACTGTTCAGAACCTAAGAAGTTATTTATCATAACTACAGGTAGCAAAATGAAATTAATAGACTTATGTATCCAATTTATACTTAATTTCAATAAGGAAATTATCTATTTAAATACCTCTGCAAATCTGGATCTAACCACATTTTCTAAAAGTGCAGAATCCAACACGAATCTACTGTGCATTGCTGCAGAACCACACTCTACTACACGGCACCACAGCTATATGGTACCATCAGAAGATTTACTCTTTGTCCTCTGCTGCAGTCATTCACACCTTTGGGAGCAGATATAAAATGCAAATGTCATTGTGAGGCTCCAGAGACTTCTGACTTAGTGGAGCTTACTCATGAGTAAATGATTTCAGAAGGAACAAGACAGCGGAAAGGAATTAATTTAATGCTTAAGAACACACAAGACAAAGATCTCTAGAGCTGAGCTTCATCGTGGTGGGTATCAGGTACCTTCCTGTCCCAGAACCCTGCAACAGGGACTCAGAATAGCTGAGTCTGAGTCTCCCTGGAGGTTGATAAACAAAATAAGAGCCGTAGGTGAACCCACCCAGCTCAACTGCCTGACAGACCAGTGATCCAAGGGGAAAATTATAGTGCAACAGCCTGCTGGGGTAATGTGTAGCTGTATTTCCTGTAGATCCTTATTCACTGGAAGGCAGCCTGGCTGCACATGCCAGGGGCAGCTCAGGGAAGGGGTTGTGCCTGAGGCACATTTTCCTGTGACTACTTTGTCCCTTCAAGTCACTCTGACACAATCTGTCTTTCACTGTCTTTCCTGGGCTCAAAAAGCACACAGTGGGCAGGGAGACAGTGTTGACTGGGGGTTGGGCTTTGGAGAAAAAATGCCCATGGTGTTGTTTGCCTCTCTGGAAACTGGGCTAAATATCACAGTTACTACTTAGATCTCTAGATTCCAAAGATTTGATCATCACTGCATTTTATGGCATTTATTGTCTAGCCATTTATTAACTAAGCCCATAGCTTCTGAAAATTAAGTAAGTACTTTCTGTTTGTTTATAAGAGGGTCAACAATGTCACTGGAAGAAATTTCAGCCTGTGACTGGTGGTTGCAAATGTCCCTTGGAAAGTCAGGAATAGAAGTCTGCAGTTAGAAGTCCTAATCTCTAGCCACTAAGCTACCCTGTGCAGTTCTCAATTTTATGGAAACACAGATCATAACTGAAGGTGCTTCCACCTATTGCACTGTGAATGATATGTGATTTCTGAGCAAAGGAAAGTCTTTTGTTTAACTTGATGAGGATTTCCTCCTTGTTTGTCTTTCTGCTTGTAAATAAACACCACAACTTGGCCATTCTAAAATCCAAATGGTGAATACTTTGAGTGCAATTCTGGAAAATGGAGGAAACTGTTAGTTAGTGCATCTGAAGTCTGGATTGCCATGGCTCTGTGTCCTTTTTGTGCCAGTCCCAGAGCCTTGGTGATCATGTGGGAAACTGGTACATGAAGTTCATGAATCCAGCAAAAATTAATCACTCAAAAGAACAAAAATTAGTTTACAGATAGATTAGCTCTTCAAATCCATCTGCTATGCAGTAGTGTGAGTGCTAGTGCTGCAGAAGGACGAGGTCAGAAACCCAAGAGGAGGGTGGGCTCATAGCAGCCGAGATTTACATCAGCTTAACTGGAGGGGGCACCTCACCCTCCAGAAGGCAGGGGAGGAGATGGTATGGATCCCACTGCTCCCCACCTGAACCTCGCCTCCTTTCCCAGTGGTTGAAATACATTAAATCCCTGAATGAGTACCTCTGAACATACAAACCCAAGAAATCATTTCAGGGATGGAAAGCTGAATAGTCTTTGTGTTCACGTCCCTGAAAATGACAGAAGTGCAGTAGCTCTTGGTGCATTCACTGAGCTCACACTGCAAAGCAAAGGCTTTCCAGCACATGCTGTAGAGAACTTTTCTAGCATAGCTCAGCATGAACTGCTTCAGGCAAAGCACAGTGGTAAAATCCAAACCCAGTACCATATATGTGCCACTTTGGAACAGTAAATTTGTTTGCATAACTGAAAACAAACCTGATGATCCTCAAAATTAAAATATTTACAAAGTGAAGAAATTGCTATGTATATAATATTCATAAGTTCACTGCTATTGCACACTTAGTTAAAATGCATAACTGTTTCTTGACATTGTTTTTAGTACATTTTAAATTAATTCCACCACCCCTTTATTTTAACAGCAGACCTGTTGCTTTTGTGTAGCAGTGAAATCACTGAGATCTTTATATTTCCAGAATTATTTTTGATTAACTGCTAGAAAGTTTCCTAAAGTCTCTTTTAAGTCTGAATCCGGTAATGCAGGTGCAGCCTTTCCCCCTCCCCACCCTGCCCCCTCAGTTTGCTGTTTGTATTTACAAAGGGCATAGCATCCAGATCATTGAAAATAGAAAATCTTCCTATTTAAAAGCACAGGAACAAATCCTGCCTCCAGCTATGTGTGCACCTGGTGAGCAGGGGAGGGGTGTGACTATGCTAACACGCGTGTGAGCATGCATGAGCAAACACAGTTTTTCAGCCTACTTTTGGAGGACATAAGCTTCACTAGAGATAATCAGATACCTAAAATTAAGCACTTGCCTAAGTTAGGTGATGCTGAGTGCCACAGGCGTTTGCAGCCTGGCTTTTGCAGTTGTGCTGATCCTTGCAGGTCATGACGCAGCTCTGCAGTTGCCATTTGCACAAGTAATGCTGTTGGTGAACTCCTGTGCACTGAAAGAGAACCATCACCTTCAGACTTCTCCTTTGTCTGAAAGCATCTCAGAATGCTACTGCTTAAGGTAATGCTGCTGTAAGGACTATCTCCAAGGAGTGGAACAGAGATTTTGATGAGAAAAAGGCCCTTTACTTTCTGCTGGCTTACTTCTTGCATTTATAGCATTTTGCCTGTTTTCAAATTAACTCAAAGATTTTTTCCTCAATATTTTTTTTCAACAGGTGTCAGAGAGGAAAGCACTTTAAAACCATCTTCATAAAAGTTCCATAAAATGCCAGAGAATACAGAAAAAAATGAGATCTTGTATGGATCTATATTTTCTTGGCATAACATTAACCATGTGTCAAGAGGAAAGAAAGGAGAGGCATTTCAGAATGGTTTGGTAATGAAATCAATTGCACACACAAGTGTTTGCAGACTTGGGAACTTGTGTCCTAGCTCTCTGTAACTACCAAAGGGGAGGTCTTTGGCAAAACCTCAGACTGATGTCGTTTTTAGTGGCAATTTGCCTGACATGCTTAGTCTTGAAGAGCTGTGTCTAGATGTCATCATCATCTTTTCCCCACGTCTAGGGGCTTATACACAGAAAGATTTGTCAATTTAGAAAAGTTGGTCACTTTACCTTGAATTATGTAAAATTTGTCTTCTACGTCTCTTTGAAGAATTAGAGCACAGTTCTAAAATCTCATACTGTTTTTTTACTTAATGTCATTAAATATGAGATGTTTCTCAGATGGGGTTTAGATTGTGTTGCATTTTATGTACAATACCTATTCTGATACATTTTTAAAGATAAAGAAGTGTATTCTGTTACCAAGCCAAATTATTGTAATTCAGGCTTGGATTTGGTTCATTATCATTAAAGAATCTGCATTTTAAAGTTAACTTTAGAATAACATAGTTGACTCTGTAATGATGTAAGCATATGGTATTTGCCAAAAGCTCTATTTCATAAGGCTGGTTTAGGATACAGCCCAACTCACAAGGATCTTGATAGGAGATTATTCCTTTCAATAACTTTCATTATTTAATTAGACACATGTGCTGATTATGAATGTAATACTATGGAGAATGAAGTCAACATTAAAATCCCATAATTTTAAATTAGGCAGGAGCACACCCATAGTGTGTAGCCAGGAAATATCCTTAACAACATCTATACTGATAGCATTACATTTCTTCACCAAAAAAAAAAAAAAAAAAAGAAAGAAAGAAAAAATTCAGAGTGTCTTTATACTATTATTACAATTTTATTGTTTGTACTCCTTTGGGAGCTAATAGTACTGTTGTGTAACATACAGGGAGAAAGCATGTTTAAACATACCAACAAGTGCTAAGGTGAGCTTAAAGTTTAACTTTGAGTTTGGGAACATTTTCAAATCAAATGAAACAAGGAATTCAGAGGAAATACTGAGCCAAACCAAAAAGGATTACTTCAGCTTGGTAATTTTATGTTTCACTCCCCTCTATCTGCTGAGAGATTTTTAACAAAGGCAAAATTCAAAGTTAAAATGTGGGTTTGTAAGAACACCTTACTGATTTTGGTCACTTTCATAGATTTAATTTTATCTCTAAGAAGGAACAAAAGCACCCCACCAAGAAGTGGGCAGCAGGAAAGAGGGGACCAGTAGGACAAAACCTATCCAGTTCGGGAGATTTTGCTGTATAATGAGTACATCAGAAGTAAGAGACTGGAAGTTGATCCTTTTTTCAAATTAATTCGTGGTACTCACTCTGAATACCTGCCCAGCCTGCTGTGGAGGGCTGCAGAAGGCTCAGGCATTGTGCTCTGGTGTTCACCAGGCCCAGTGGTAGCTGTGAATCTGTGCCAGTCCCTCATAGATATGGTGACTGTGTCTGCCCTCACTTTGGCAGGGGTGTTTTTAATAGCATGCTCATTATACAGAAATATTTTCATTTGACAGACAATTTAAATGTTCGTATAAAAAGCTGCAATTACCATCAGGACAAATCCAGCTCTGATTGACTCCCATACTTGCTCCCAAAGTTTGACTCTGAACTAAGAGACTAGAAAGATTTTACCCTTCTTTTCTTCATTTTCACATAGCCTCTTCCCTCTTATTGCTGTCTCCCATGCTAACATACTGAAAAAAATCTCAAACTCCTGCTGTCTTAATCTTCCCCAAACGTCACTACTGGGAAGTACTATTAGCTTCATTTTACTAATGGGGATCTGAGGAACAGAGAAAAACGCTGTCTTGACTAAGTTAAGACAGGAAGAAAACCTCTAGAGAAGCTGAGGGATGAAAGTAGATCTAATATAGAATTTTCTTTCTGAATGTCCAAAAATCCTAGAGGAAATGTTGGTTTTTTTTTCAATGCCTAAATAGGTCAGAGAGGTAAGCCTCATGTGAAAATAAAATTAAAATCACAGCTTTGAAATTGGGACCCTGAGCTATGATGCTAATTCTGAAAATATTTATTTTGCTGATGTTGTGTTATTAATCTATACGTTAGTAACTTTGTTTATCTGGCTGCACACATAGCTGCTTGCTTGTGAAATCCAGTGATTTTTGTCTGCAACCATTTCATGAGAAACAGGGAAGAAATCAGAATGATTTAGATCATCGTCCTTGAGCATCCTGGTCACCATGTGAAAGTCACTTGGTCACCTTGGTCCAGCTAGCTTGTGAGGTCAGCTGGCTGCTTCAAAGCATCCAAGTCACTTCAGCCTGTTCTCTCAGTCCCCAGAGAAACAGGAACAGGGCTGAGAAACTCTCAGAAGTTGCACTAAAGGCAGTGTGGGAATGGCCATTTGTTGGGGGTTTTCAATTTCCTCTGAATGTGCAAGCTAGACAGACCTTTTACATCTTAAAGTAGCTTTTAATGCTTTTCTGAAAGCTAAAATGTATTGCAAACATTTTGCTGGTATGTGTTAGTGCTCTTTAATGACAATTATGATGTAATAACTGTTAACATTATCTTAGAAGGCTGCAATGTGTCTCATTGCACACATCCTATTGGCATTAATCAGGAGACAAGCTTAATCTCAACCCAAACATGTCAGGGGAGTGGCTGGGGTGGAGGTGTGACTGGAGATAAAAAGGAAAGGCTGCTGCTTTCTAGGAAGGAAAGGAAGATCTCCAGCCCCATCACCCCACTGTGGGGTGGCCTCTGTGTCAGAGGTGGGCTCTCAGCCATCCTCTCACCCAGGCAAGACCCAGATCACTTCATGTGCCTTGTGAGATGCCCAAGGATCTCAGTCTGGTGTCCTTTTATAGTAAACAGCAACAGAGAGAAAAACCTCTGAGAATTTAAATCAATGCATCTAAAATATGAATCACTTTAAAGTATTTTTGTTCATACAATTGATTCAAAATGTAGGACATCTTCCTATCTGGGTCTCAGTTATAGACAAGTAGTCAAACAAGAATAACCCAGCTGGTTTCTGCCTGAGGTGCTATGAGTGAAGTACCTAGGAAAAGCAAAATATGGAATTTTCAAAACTAATTAATTTAGATCAACTCTCAATGGAAATATTCTTGCTGAGTTATCTCCAGTATTGTCCAAGAGATTTTGGAGCAGGTCACATTGCTTTTGAGGAAGAAAGCAAACAAAATCTGTAGATAAAAACGTAAAAACCCAACACTTACACAGCTGCTAAATTTATCCTAAATTTCTTGACTCTAGACTTTTGGGTTTTTTTCTCATTATGAAAGGTAGCATTAACCACACAGTAGAATTCTGTCTTTTTGTTAAGATTAAAAGTGCAGCAAAAGATTCCACTAGTTGTGATAATTAACAGGTTTATTAAAATTTCATTTAATATATGACTAATGAGATACCTGATCTAGCTGACCTCTTGATCTACTTCTGTCACAATAGTTTTGAAGATAGTTCTTGAATGGACACAAAGAGATTGCAGACATTTTGGATCATTGAACACTTTGTTTCTTTTCTACTGTTCACATCCTGGTAATTCCAATGGCCTATAAACATTTACTTTGTGTGGAGCAGGTGCTATTTAAATCTGAAAGTTTAAGGGTAAGGGACTTCCTAATCAAACCTTGATGTATTTTTCACCAGCTTGAGTGCAAACCTTGGATGCCTGTGTCCTGGATGGGAAGCTGCCTCCGTGCCTTTTGGAGGGATTCAGAACTGGTTCTGCCTCATCCCCCTGCCCAGTATCAGAGCTGAGTGCCACTGCTCTGAATGGCTACAGATGGGTTTGAAAGGCTACAGAGATCTCCCTCAGACAGAACCTGTGATTTAGAGACTGGCCTGGTGGGCATCTGCAGGTAGGTCTGAGGTGGCAGCAGGACTTGGGTTTGCAGCAGGACACAGGTGACAAAGCTTTGAGGAAGGCTGAAAGCTCTGTCTTAACCGGGTTTGACCTGAGCTGCTGGAGATGGAAGATGTTCAGAGAAGATGAAAGACTGACTCAGAAGGGTAAACTGTATCTTACATATGCTGGGCTCACTTTAGATGTCTGCCTGTTTCCTGACCTGGCTGCTGGTGTAAATGACACCACCACAGAGTGTGCCCTGAGTAGCCAGCTCACATGAGGACACCTGTAAGTGGGCACCTCCAGGTGGTTGTCTTCATCATGCAGCTTAATGTGGAATGGTAAAAGAGCTGGGACCACAGCTGAGATGTTATGCGTGGACATAACAGGAGAGAGAACAGTGAAAGGGAGTGTTGGGGGTTGGAGTAAGAGTCAGAGCCTTGTAGAGAGTTGGAGGAGAGGTGAAGATCACACGGAGGAGTGGTCAGGAGAGAAGAAAGAGGTACAGTCACAGGCATGAATTTTTAAGAAGAGCACTATAGCTGCCACAGAGCCTAACCAGTTGTTTTAGAAGGTGGTGACAGGTTGAGTTAGCCAACTGTGCAGCTCTTGCTCTGAGAGGCAGCTAGAAATCCCAGCAGCTAGGAAATCCCAGCAGTTAGGAAATCCCAGCACCAGCTCTGCTGATAACAGCCCTGTGTATTCATGGCCCCACATGGCCTGGTGTTTATTGAAGGGCTCACTAGAATAAGGGAGGAAAGCTCATATTGGATGTAGAAAAGATTGAAATTGACATACTGAGTTTAAATAAGATTACACTAATTAATCATCCCCCTGGGAATCTGACGGATCCTGATGGATGTGATCTATCCAATCACATTAATCTTCTCAAAGCGACGGCAACTCCGCGCGGGCCACCCGGCTCCAGTCGGCACAGAGCCAGCAGCTGGGAGATGGCCACAACCCCAGCCCTTGGGACTGAGCAAAGCAGCCTGCACACAGCCTCGCAGCGGGTGCAAAGGCAGTGCTAGCCAGGGAATTCAAAGGAAACCACTTGCTAAATTCTTCATGACCTTTTCCTTCATTTACAATAGGGATGTGGTGTTTCCTGGGGAAGAGTAGAATAGGACAAGCATATTTCTCCCTTTGGATATTCTTAGCAGTTCTGCAGTCTTATTATTTTAAAAAACATGATGCAGATATATTCACATGTACATAGAGGCATATTTTGTGTTTTCCAGATAAGGAGCTTTTTGTTAAAGAGATCTGATATGAGCAAAAATAGGCCGAACGTTTAATATTTTTGCTAAATAACAAAGCCAGTGTTTTCTAAATAAACATGAAATAGGGAGAAATTGCCATTTGTTTTTTACTTTACTTTTACCACTGTAAATGAAAGTTGGTTTGGAAGACTGGCTGATTTTTTGATGTGATGTTCTGGTTGCAGGATATGATCACATCTGAGTTCAGAATCCTTCACAAGCTTCTGTAGACACCCCAACACTGAACACCTAAGACCATGACAGATGTCTCACAGGAAGCCAGCTCCATATATTTATGCAACAGTTTCTGCCTTTTCTTAGCAAAATAATTCTTCTTTTACAGGTTTTAGAAACGAAGGAGATATGTCAAACAATTCCCCAAATTTTTCAACCTGAGGTGATAAATATTATAGTGATATGTGATATCAGAAAATATAATGTTTTTTAAAGGAGTATTCATGTTTTAGCGTGCAATACTAAGAAAACTATGACACTGCCACCTCGTGGATTCTGAGATAATATCTAGATCATATTTTATCATTATTTACCTAGTGGCATAAGTGTGTGTTGCACTTCACGGCAAAAGATAGCTCATTTCTTACCACAGGATTTTTGTTAACATTTAAACTTCTGTTGATATAGACATGATCTTACTATTATGTAATTTATGTAAGCGACTCTGTAAGTTCCTAAGATTTCCTTTCTGTTTGAAAGTTAGGAGACATTCTCACATAAGCAGTGCAGTAGTCTAAACTTGACAATTGTTCCCTCTATAGCATCCACAAAAGCTAATGCTGAATTGCAATGTAGCGATACTTGCAAATTATGCCTGGAATTTTGTTTTTCTTAAATTGTTGAAGGCTGCTATTATAAGGAATGAAAAACTCCATATGTAATTGTTCATTGTGATATAAATGAATTTCATAATTCACCTCTGAGAAAGTCTGGGTATGTGCATCAGGGGAATCTTTTAACTTGTGTTCTATTGAATGTGGGCTCTGAAGTGCTCTATTCTACTGGATCCAATGAATCAATGAAAAGGGAAAAAATCAAAAGACTCTCTTTTTTCCCTAAGGATCTGAATCATTCCTTCAGCACATCATCAGTGACTCCCTAATGAGTGAAGGCACGAGAAAAAAAACCCAGACATATTATGGCAACTTCAGAGATGTCTTTGCTTTTTGAGTTTACCAAGAACAGCACCAGGATCCCAAATCCCGTACATGTAGCAACCAATATTTGAAGCAGAGCTCCAGTAAAACATTGCTGCAGCTTGATGTGCAGCATGGATTCATTCTGAGACCAAACTGTTGGCAGCTGTAATAACCAGTGATATCAATATTTGTGTCAAGGCAGCTCTTCCCCTTAAGGGAATGAAAAATAGGACTTCTGCCTATTTAAACTCAGGTATGAACACCTTTGTGAAAGACGAGTTGCTGTGCCGTACAGAAGCGAGGGAAAGGGCCTTAAACCCCCCAGATAAACAAAGCCTGAGGACTGCTGTAGTAGAAAAATCAGAAAACAGACACCATCACTGAAATAAACTCCATTATGGTTCATATTTAGGGCTAGACAGTGATTCATACTGTTTCACTAAACTCAGCATGCTGCAAAAGGCACTTGAAATAATTAACACTTAGAATTAAACTACTTAGATTTCACATCATCAAACATTTAACTTTCTGTAATTCCCTCCGCAGCTGTGATTTATTTGCATTTATTATTTTTTCCTATTTACTAGTTCTCAGTTTCTTTTTAAGTTGCTCATACTTCCTTCATCTCTGAGGCTGAACACTGACTTATTGTTCTGGCTTTAGCTCTTACATCTTTCTCATATTCACACTTCTGGCTAGTTAAAAAAGGCATTCCATCAAATATGGTTTTAAAATTGCTAAAAGGAGCTTTCTGTTTCATTTTAATAATTACTTTCACCATACTTGTTATTCACAAAATGCATTATTGCAGTTTGATTTTTTGATATTGGAAGAATGTCACTAGACACATTTTCTGTGTTTGTTAAAAAAAGATTTTGTTTTGATAATGTTTAAGTAAAAACACATGTGAAGGGGAAGTCTCCTTATATCCAAAGCTTGTATCAAAAATATAAATCAGAGTTCTCAATATGACCAAATTGGAGAATTCGTGGAGACAAAGGCCTGATAGATAACTTTAGAAAAATGGACCTGGGACATATTATAAAATTCACCAGGTTTGACAAAAGGCGTTTGGAAGCTATGGTTTCATTGGGAAATTTTAGAAAGTGTTTGTAGTCATAGGAATGAAAGAGATTCAGGGAGAGACACTGACTACATAGGTGTATAAAAAGTGCTACACTGGACCAGGGGAGAAGTCCAAGAAACCCATCAAACTTCTGAGTCACCCAAGACATATGTTTTGGGAAAAAGCACAAGAATGAGGCAAACATACAAAGACATTTTCCCCTGTTTTCCTAATCAGTTTCCAACAGTCTGCACCCAGAAGTCTCACTGAACCAGTTTCTGATTCCTCAGAGTTTTGTTTTGTTGCTCTTGATGGACATTTCTTCCATCTGCTTTTCCTGTCATCTTTTTTACTTGCATATACATATGGCCTTCAGTGTCCTCTGGCAATGAGTTCAACTGTTTAACCAAAACCTGTGTGGAAAAACACCTTTCAGCACTTCCTCCTGTACATTTTAACCTCTCTGCCTTGTCATTTCGTTTGCTTTCTTCTCCTGTATTTTAAGAAATATTGAATATTCTTTTCCCTACATTTTTCCCTGTAATACTTTGATTTCTTTGTAAGCCTTACATTTTCCTCTGGTTGTCAGTTTTTCAAGTTGGCAAATCCTAATCAATTTAGTCTCTTTTTTGAATGTCATCCTTGTTAGGGTATTCAAAACATTTGTGTAGTTCTACCATGTCTTAATGTCAGTCCCAGAAGCCCATAAAAACAAATATTTAAAAAATAAATTAATTTTTCTTAAAACTAATAGAATATTTCAGTTTTTGAGAATGTACAAATCTCTTTTGGAGTTTGTTTTTGTTCAAAGCTAGCCTGAGAGTTGGTCACTCAGGTCTCAGAAGACAAATTAATTCAGGCTGGTTGTGAACTACACACCCACATGTGCATAGTGGTTTCTTTATTGTTTTTAAAATTTATTGCAGGTATTTGACTGTGAAGCTCCTAACTCTTGTGTTTTCCCAGTCAATTTGGGAAAAAATCTGTTTATCCCTCAAGGGAAATTATGGGAACATAGTAGAAGACTATCAGATTTTGACTGAGTTAGTCAGCATCCTCACTGCAAAATACTAGGTTAAAAAAAACCAAAACAGGTCTAACTGCAGTCTTCAGTTGGATAATTTACTTGCTCTCAAAGTACTTCCAAAGGAGGGTAATTTTTTTTGTTGGTTTGTGTAGGTGGACTTGAGGGTTAAGATTTGAGTAAGAGCTTTGGTTTATACCTTTGTGGTTTCACAGGATATTCTGGTGAACATTTTTACTAACCTTCTGAAAATTCAGCTATCATTACCCTTTATGTGCTTAGTATTTGCTGAAATAGTTATTAGTGAGAAGATTGCCCAGTACATTCTCAGATTAAAACCTGGAATAATGACAGAAGCTGATGGTCAACACCTCTGAACAGAGCAGGGGGCTCAGAAGAAACTAAGGACTGGATCTGCCTCCCGTTGATACCCACGAGTGTTTTTAAGCTGACATAAGCTCCCAAATTTCATTGATAAGCTGCTTTTCATAGAGCTCATCACCTCAGAATTCAAAACATACAGCTCAAGCTCCTGTAATTGATGAAAACGAAATTTACGTCACCTAATTCTGAGACTGCAAAAGCCTGGTGTGAAATATAAACTAGCCAAATCCTCTCTGTAGTCAATGAAGAGAGATGGGGCCTTTTGGAGAGCAACCATTCTGCCTTCTTCAGACTCCACATTTTAGCATGTTCTCAGCAGAAATTTAGCATTCTTGCTAGGTGAATCCCATCCTGAGAGCCACATGGACTGATACTCAAATGGAAAACAAACTTACATATAAAAAGAACAGCAAATAAGGAACCCAAGGGGAAACCTGCCAGATAACCTGACTGGTCCCATTATTTTTCTCCAGGCAGCTGGATTCAGCTTGTGGCTGCACTTCTTGCTCGAAGCGTGAAGTCTAGGAGGGGAAGGATGTAATGACTTTGAGTCATTACTCAAAGTCCTAAAAAAGGTACCTCCCACAAAGGTGTTAATTGAAGAGATTAAGTCAGCAGTAATCCTCCGAGAGCAGATATCAAACATTTCTCACAGCACTGCTGTCTTGCAGCTTCAGCTTTCCCTTGGCATTTTTCAGAACTGGCACGTATTTACTTCCCAGCAGCTCTGTGGGTGGATGCATGGACCTGTGCTCTGGTGTGGCTGATGTTCCAGGCAGGATGAAGTGAGGTGCCAATAACAGCACCCTCGGAAGGTTCCCCCATTTCCATTACTTTCCCTGGGAGCACACCTTACCTGTCAAGGAGCAGGTTTGGTCCAAGGCACTTGGAGGCTGCGTGGCCGTGCCGCAGGGCGAGGTGTCACAGCGTGAGAAACAGTCTGTGTGGGGCCAACTTCTCTTTTGGGCAGTGGCCCTGCATCTCAAGGCTGGCTGCTCCCAGCACTGCAAAACAGAAATACACTGGTTCGTGCAACGCTCAAATAAACTGGAGAAAATAAACTGACCACAATACTTTGTTTCACAGACAGTGTTATAAACCCCAGTGTGGGACTAGGGGCATTGCCACAGCAAATTAACAAGACAGTATTTTGTTATTTGAAATTACCTTTATGCTCAGTTCTCCAAACACTCACATACACATATATACATACATTTTTCTCTGATGAAGGGAAGGGATTTTGCTAGATGGCTGCTTAAGTAGTTTGGCTTTGAACGTGAAGACTAGAGAACATCTTAAGTAATATAGGTACATCATCTACCCCTGGCATTATTATTTCTTGCCTTTTTGTATAGCTAAAATTTTGATTAAGTTTCAGCTGTAATGATGTATTTAAGTTTGTGGATAAGACTTTTTCTGATTCCCTATTCGTTCTTGCTTTTTACAGAAACATTTTTCTTTTTACTTCAAGAAAGATGGGATGTGAACATGAATTATTTCAGGCAGTCATAGCAGAAGAAGTTTAGAAATTTTAGTTATTTGTTATCTTCATTCAGGGAGGGATTGTTTTAAATTTTTCTCCCTGAAGCAATGTCACTCTAAGTATGAACTTATCTTAATGAAGAATTATATTCTCCCTAACTCTGTTGCACCAATAAACTGAGGTGCTCTGACAGAAATTTCTTGCAGCAGAAGAATTACCCTTCTGGAACTGGTCAAGGGAGATATGAGAAGGTACAAGGTGTGACAGTGTTTCTGGTCTGAACATGTTCAATGGAAACTGGGCTAAGACTCTTGAAATGGTTTCAGAAGACAGCAGTTGATGAATTGTTCCAGTACTGAACATCTTCATGTTTTCCACCAAACAAGTTAATTACCAGTGTTCTTGGCAATAAGGAACTGCCCTTCTTGTAACAAGCTTCATTATGAATTTAATATTGCCAGGAATATTAAGTATTTTGACCTGTTATAGTCCATGCCTCCTTAGCTCTGTTGTCAGTACTCAGCATAACTAAGCTAAATCTAGCTTGGAAACACCTCTCAAGACTGGAAACACAGGGAATATAGTGGAGGCAAATCCTAGGACTATAGCATTCCCAAGATATTCAGAATTCAAATACTCTTCTTTCTCAGAACCTTTTTTTAGTTTGATCAAATGCATATATAAAGAGTTTTAGGGGGACAATAAAGTTCAGTCTTGTATTGTGACAGTTAAAACATTCATTTCTGTGCCATAGAATCATTTATGTTGGAAAATACCTTTAAGATCATTGAGTCCAACCATTAACCAGGCACTACCAAGTACACCACTAAGCCACATGCCTGAATAGCACTGCTACACTTTTAAATAGACCCAGGAATGGTGACTCCATCACTTCCCTGGGATCATATTCATCATAATGTGATCCTTTGTTTTTTCTGGTTACAGCTGTGGTTTATATAATTCTCAAGAAAAAGGATAAGAAAATAATCAAGTGTATCATCAGGAGGAGACAGACTGCAGAGAATCCTCCAGACCCGTGACACAGTATTTGACAAAGACCTAGGCAATATTCTGAGGATGGTTTGCAGATTGTCCTGTCCTGGCTGCCAGGCTTCTTGCTTTCTCCTCCAAACTTCTACAATGCACCCAAGACTGAGTTACAAACCATGCTCACTCACTGCTTCCCTACTTGCTGGGAGTAGGGAATGGAGTGTGGACAAGGCAGGACCATCACACTTCCTTTTCAGAAGTGGCCAGAACACTTTGCTAGGGGTGTTACACACTGCTGGTGCATCCCTGTGTAGATGGGAGGCAAAACTCAGTTGATTACATACATTGAGATGTTTTGGCTTATTCTACTATAATTTCTACCTACTATATATATATATATATATATGTATACATAAATAAACGGCAGTAGTTTTTAATACGATGTGCATGATATCCAAGAGGTAGTTGCTTGATTTCAAACTGAATATAACTGCAAATTGTACTGCTGTGGATCTTACTGTTTATGTGATTAGAACAATGCCATGTGTGCTGAAATGAAGGAAGAGTAGAGGTGTTCAGCAATGTGGAGAAAAATTATAGAGCACTGGGAGTTTACATTCTGAAGCTGGGAGTCAACCTGAAGATGAATAAAACAATACCAGGGCATATTCCTGTTGTTTCCAGTTAAGATGATTTCCTCTGCTTATCCATAGCCTACTTTAAAATGTACCTTTATTTTTTTCTCTACTACTGGCTTTATTCAAATGTAAATCTATTGACTTTAGCAGAGCTCTGATATTTATCTCGTTTCCTCAGTGTATTTTCCAGTCTTAGCATGACTTTTCTGTTCTAAAAAGCCCAAGGAAAAAGACCTGCCAAGATTTACTTATTATATGCAAACTGAAGCTCAGCTTCTGCAAAATGTTGGAGGCTGAAGGGGTATTACTAGGTGATGACCCTATTCCAACATCCTTTCACAGGCCTCTGAAGTTAGCTTGTTATCAGATATAGTACTGGGCTGTGTGGACCTATCTATCTGACATGCTAGAGCCTTTACTGTACTCTTTTGATTGCAACTCTGTTAAATTATTCGAATCCTCCCTTAGGAAGCCTAATCCAATTAAGCCAACTTTTAGAGTTTGAAAATACCAGCATGAATAACAAAACCCAGCATAATTAACAATGTTGGTTTTTTTCCACAGTAAAAGATCAGTGATCAGAATAAAAAACCCCACAAAACTCCCTTTCTCTTACTCTGAAATGATGTATAGCTAAACACAAGAAAGAGAAATGGTCAGTCTTTTTACACATGACAAGCAAGTTCCTGCTGGATTTATCACAGCAATACTTATGTGATGAGCCAGAAATCATGGAGGCATTCTAGGGAAGAATCTTTGTTTCTAGAGAGAATGGTTAAGGTCACTGGGCAAGCAAAGAAGAAGGCTTATATTCATTGTACTCCAACTAGAGCCTCAGATTAACATTTGGAGCTTTAATTTGAACAATGTCAAATACCATAGTGCTTAGAAGCAGAAGTACAAATATTTGCTCTTAGAATTAAAGCTTGTATTCTTTTACCAAAGCTTATGTGCTGCTACATTTTAAAATATAGAACCACATATGAAATCAATGTGGCAGCATAGGATGCTAGAAAATAGGAAGATAACATGTCCAGGATACTTCCAACCCTGTGGGCTGGAATCTGGAACCTTTGGCTGTGCTAAGAGCTAGGGTCCCAACATCTTGTTTCTTGTAACCAATCTGGAGATCTTTCCTTCTCTTTTTGTTTGGCAGCTTGGCAGTCCAGGAGCTCACCTGAGGGAGTGGGTCAACACTTAGATCCTTCCACTTGCCTGGTGGGCTGGGATTCAGATCTCCCATTTCCAAGGTGTTTCTGCCCATTTTCTTATTGTGCTTTTGCTTCCTTTTGGCATCAAATAGATATTTATCACTGTAGGGGCAGCATTTTGAGCTTTCATGTAGGCTGTAGGAGAGGCAGTCTCTCTCTTCTCTAAATGATTTATGCATGTGATCAGAAGCATCCTCAGATGGGAAGGACTGAGAGAGCCTTTCTGTAGATGACCCAGCAGTCTGGTTGATAAAGTTGGAAGGGCAGAGGCTGCTGCTGCTGGGGGGAATACTGATGGAACTGGGCCATTGATCTGGCTGCATATGGCTTTCTTGCACTTTTACTTCTGCTGACAGGAAAGCACCCCTGCCATCCCAAATAGGTACAAAATAGATACTTAATTAGAACACTAATTAGAATAGCAACATCTTCATCACAGCGTGGTTTTTAGGATTAAATGCATTTTGATTACCAGGTTAGCTCTCAAAGGATGGGCAAAGGCCACATTACTGTGGTGCTGGGTATGAAGCAGCGCTGCTAAGATTTAAGTGAAAGATGTGTGCTCAAACAGTTCAGTGCTGCCAAGATGCAGATGGTTCTGGGATATTCATACACAGAAATATAGAAAGCAGGAAGATTTTTTGTGTCTATGTCTAGTGCTAAATTGAGGTTTTAAGGGTGTTAATTTGGGCCTTCAGGAGTCAGCTGGAAAACTCAGTTCCTGTTGTGAAGGTGGTAATTGGAGGCAAAGAGCTTTTTCACACACATTGAGTGCTCAGTTACTTGGATTGTATGAGTGTGTATTTCACATAATGCAAAGTGCCTCACAATTGTAGCCGTGCAGTTGTGGACATCAAATTGTAAAGAATAGCTGTCTGACAGCCTGCTTGGCCCTTAGCTGTTTTTCTAAGCCTGCAAGGCAAATTTGGCCAGCATGGTGGGAGAGTAGCTACACCCAAGTAAACAGTCTGATTCAATTTCTTTCCTTTGCCTAAATGAAACATGCACAGAGGGAATAGCAACCCCCAGTGTGCAGAGTACAGTATTCACAATCAGCAGCTTATGATAGAAATACACTGTATTGTCGAGGAAGGCAATATTTTTCCCTTTTTCATCCAAGATATAATGATCTTTCCCAATGTGTGATGCTTGTTCACCCTTTCCAGGCTGGCAATGCTGTAACTCCGGGTTTCCAAAGCTGTTCCAAGGAATAGCTCTCTCACTGCCCTGATGGCTGTGACTTGTCCCAAACCCCTTGGATTATCCAGGGAATGAAGCACTGCAGGGTCTCCCGGGGAGCACAGGGACACGTCCTGCAAACTTCCCCGGGGTGAGGGTGCTTGTGCAGAACAATAGGCTGAGCCGTATTTCACTGTCAGCACGGTGACAAATGGTGGCCCACGGAGCCCCTGAGCCGTATGTAACTTGGCTGGCAATCAATGGCAAAGGTCATGAATTGTCGTCTTACATTTTAAAGCTCAGTGAGACGGTTTTGTGCCGTATTAGTCTCCGTGTATTAAGTTTCAGCAAAGTGGGGGCAGGGGAGGAGGGAAGAGAAGGAGATTTTTATCTGGAGTTAGGTGATGTTAAATATTCTCAATAATTAGATAAGATTGTGTGTGTCAAACTCTGTAAAGAACAGGTCATGTTAATAAAATATCTTTGACTCCCTCTGCCTCCTTGCCCCCCCAGTACATACATGTACACACACACACAAACACACACACACACACACACACACTTTCTTTTTAAGTGGTTTCCGAGCTTTTTAAAGAAGCCAGACCCATATTCTTTCCCACACCCTTATTTCTCAATGGGGCAATGAATCCATATTCTGCACATTTTTTGAAGTCTCAAAAAGCAGCCAAAATAGGTGAAAATTCACTCCCCATCACTGATCATTTTGTGCTCAGCATGGAGCTTTTAAAGCCCGACTAAACCTCCACTGCCAGGGCAGTGTCCCAGAGCTGACACCACAATGACTGATGATACTTCAGCTCCTATTGCATTTTGAAAAAGGTATACAAACCTTACCAGCAACAGGTGTATAAGGATACACACAGTGTAATCCTGACTCCATTTAAAAGGAACCTCGACCAAACTGAGCCATGCAAAAACTTGATGAGATTATGTGATTATGCAGATGAGTCCCCATGAGCTGCAGTTCCTTCTGACAAGTGAAGAGAAGCCAGGAGGAGGACTAGCCTGACTCCTTCTGTCTGAAACCAAGTACACCTTCACCCCAAGCCTTCTCCTAATGGGAGGGAGTAATTTTCCTGAGTAAAGTGGTATTTTGAACATTTCTCTTATTCATATCCTCTCACTTCTCTAGCTGCTGTCACACCAATGTTATTCAATTGGGATCTATGATAGTTTATCAGGCAGAACACTTGAAGGCACTGCAAAGGTATTACAGAGGTAGAAACACCAAGGAAATCACAAGAAAAGCATTAAGATAGAGAATGATTTAAAGACAGTGCCACCACTCCAGCGGTCTGCTGGTCAGGAGGACCATCCCTTAGCTTTCTTAGTTCCTTACAATCCAGTAAATCTGGTGTCAATGGAAAGTATATCTAGAGAAGGAATTGCAGTCTCTCTTTACAAACAAATGTCTTCTACATCTGAATAAATTTGTCTTCTGCACACCACTTCTTGCAGAGGGAAACATGAGGTCCACCCAGAGGAGCTGTCATGTGGAGTGATAACCTGAGCATCCTTCTTCCACTGCATGGGTGGTAGGACCAAGTAGGGAGGCTGTGTGCTCCTTTCCTGCAGAGCTGTTGGCTGATGGCTCCCATGTGCAGTGGGGTTACAGTCTCTCAAGTGGTTTCATTGTGTTTTGTTCCCAACATATATGCTTAGCAATAGTTATCCTTGCTCTGGGACCTGATTACTCTGCAAAAAGGTGAAGTGTGGAACTTTGTCTCAGCTGTGTGTTGCAGCTGACTGTGACTGGAAACCCCAGACACAGGGGAATGAGTACTCCCCACAATTGGTACTCTCTCATGACTAGTTCAGGGCACCCACAGGGAAGCTTCCCTACAGGTGGTCATTGCACATGAGAGCTGAGACCACCATACTCTACCAAAAACTGATGAATAAGGTAATAAGTAGAAGCAGCCATCACTATTCCCTTCCACATTTTTTTTTCTAGTGCAAATACTTTATGAACACAAATTCAGGAATGTTAGGCATGATATTGTTATTGATTCCTTCGAGCTCATACTTGTTTCTGAATCACCAAACTATTAGATGAAGAGTGATGTATGCTGAATAAATCCAGCACCTGATTGATATGAACGGGCTTGCAAGGCCCCAGGTCAGGGCAGGACTGTGCAGGGCGTGTGGAATTGACTGTGAGACAGCACTCACACGTAAGCAGTCCTTGTAGGAGATGTTGAACAAGGGTAACATCAAACCCTGCTCTTTCTGACGGGAATTTTGCACTTTGTATTGATGTACCTCTGAGGAATTAAATAGCATTTGAAAATATCCATACAAACACACTTAGTGCTGCTCAGGGAGCAGAGGTAGAGGACACAGAGATGAGTGGGCTCATCTCTTCCCCTGGCTGCCGTGCAAGGGGATGATGCAAGTGAACAAAGCCAGTGATCACAGCTGTACCCAAGGATACTTTAAAACAAAGAGAAAGATAATACTTTTGAAACCAGGGCCATGATTACTATTTATTTCAACGGCAATTTGCCTTATTATGGTGCATGGCATTTGTTACCTAGGCAACAGATTTCTGTAGAGGCCTGGATCAAATGAAAAGTAAATCAGGCAAGATCTAACACCACCATCAATAATATATTTTAAAAACAGAAGACTAGAGAGTCAGCAATTTCACCTAAGAGTTGTATTTTTATTGTTGTCATTGGCAGATACAAGCAATGGTTTGCATCTAAGTAATACCTTTCTCTACTGTGCCTGACTGATCTTTTTCATATACATGTACAAATAAAGAGAATTTTACAGAGTCCTGCTCCTGAAATTGTAAGCATGAATGAGTGACATGCAACACACTTCTGCAGCCATGTGTAGAAGAAGCACTGTTGACATGTCTAACCTGATATTTTAATTTCAAGCCCTTGCTCAAGCCCAGCCTCCAAGTTGTTTATGAGCTGGTATGTGCTTTGCTGCCTGTGGGCTCAGGCAGGTATTTTGGTGTACACCTGGGGAGGAAAGTCTGGGTCTGGTCACTGTCATGGCACCTGCTCTCTCTTGGGTGACTTGAATAGATGAGAGTGGGGGAGTGGGAAGGCTCCAACTGGAGCTTATTTATGGGTTGCCCTAAGCTCAGGGGCTTTGAGTGAAACTGTTAGGCAGGGAGAGCAGGACAGGACCCTTAATGTCCTTGTGCTTGTCTACAAGCCTCTCTTAATCTCACAGCATAAGTAGAGGCCAAATACCATTTTATGAATTCATAAATAGCGTGCGGTTTGATGATTTTCCTATCCACTGGCAGATAACTAAATTAAAGGACTGAAAATGTACAAAACAGATTTAGGGAACATTGTGCAGATATACTTTCAAATGCAGCTTTTGGGAGATAAATGGTTGTATTTACAACTTGCTTTTAGTTGAAGAAACACTGGAAATGTAAGTCAGTGTAGATTAAAATTTTTAGGAAAGGAGTCTGACTCTAACAGATATTTTAGAGTTCAATGCAGAATGAATATAGAAAGACAGGGCTAACCACTATAAACTATAAATACATTAATCTCTTTCTAAAGTCTGTTTAAAAAATGCTAGTCAGGAAACACTAGACAGCTTGTAATGAACCATTGATCATTCTAATGGATTTTTTTTTTGCGCCTATTCTCATTTGGTTTTTTCCTTTTTCTTTTTTGTAAATACAGAACAAAAGCCAAAAAACCTAAACAAAAAAATGCTGTCCTGAGAGTTAATATGAGCCTAGAAAAAGTGATATGAAGTTTATAGCAAAGAACAATGTCGGAAGGCTCAAATATTCCCCTTTTTTAGGCAGCTCTTCCACTACAATCTTAATGGTGGATTTTCCCTGCAGATTTTTGACCTAATTTATAGATTTGACTAGCTATTGTAGGCTTTCCTTTTCAGATTGGGCTCTTCTACTCCTAGAAAGCCACTGTCTTTATTGTCTAACCTTTCTCAATCTACCTCCACCAGCCTTCCTCCATCCCAGGGCTGCTGAAGCCCTAGGACAGTTGTAGCAATTTTGGATGAACTCTGAGGCTGCCTGTCCATCGTGGTTGCCGGTCCTTTGCCCCCCTCTGCAAAGGCAGCACTGGGGTAGGGAGCTTGCTGCTGAGAGTCACAAACCTTCTGGTGATGCTCTTCACAACTCTACCATTGCTTTCATCCTGCCTCTCACATAGTCTCTGAGAGCACAGAAAAATCACGGAGAGAAAAAAAAGGTCCTGACTGGTAGAGCCATTGGGCAAAAAATATTTTGCTAGGAAAACTTCTTAAGATGTTGCAATATGACCCTAAGGTAGTGCCCGCTTTCTGAGAGCCTTTACAAGTTCACAGCTGCTAATAAATCCCACAGTGGTAAACAAGGCCACCTGCCTGACATTGAGAGAACAAGAGCTATTTAGTAATCTGAAATGACCTGGACTTGCCATGCTACACTTGGGTTATTGAAGATGCACTTGGGGGATTTGCATCAGTTTGTGCTGAAAATGTCGAAGGCTTTTCTTGGTAATATGCATCCTGTC
The DNA here is from genome assembly GCA_013400575.1 of Peucedramus taeniatus. Classification (NCBI taxonomy): domain Eukaryota; kingdom Metazoa; phylum Chordata; class Aves; order Passeriformes; family Fringillidae; genus Peucedramus; species Peucedramus taeniatus. The sequence continues at coordinate 224,444 of WBNO01020566.1, read as the reverse complement.
TGTAGATTTGGTATTTCTAATAATCCCAGCAATCAAATACAGGAAAGACCATTCCATTTTAATACAGATGGAGAAAGAGGTATACATGTTGAATCATTCACTTGTTGGCAAAAGAAAGGAGTTTTACTCAACTTTGGCAAAAGTAGGCATTTATTAGTTGCTAAGTTTTCCCAAATCCTTCCTGATTACTTCCTTCACAGAGTCTTAGGGAGGTGCAGGACTTTGGAAGTAACAGGTTTTGGATAATGTGTTTTCACTGGCATCTGTGACTGTTAATAATTTGCAAAGGTCTCCTGGTTCTTTTTTTTTCCGAGAACATCCTGGCTGTGCCTCAATTTTATTACATGCAAATTCCCCACTTTGGTTTTAATAAGCCATTGAACTGTGTATGCCACTCGACTGTTGTTTTTGGAGCTGCTCAGAAATTATTTTTCTTAATGAAAATTATGCTTTATGATGAAAAATGAAGCTCATGTTTTCAACTGAAAATGGCTTTGTTTTGATACCTCAAGCGTCTCATGGGAGCAGTAGTCTGCATGCCTCATATTCCAAAGCCTTCAGCTGTGGGGGCTTCCTAAACAAACTGCTCCTCCCTTGACCTGCTGTGTAAGTTCCTGGCTGTAGGACTTGTCAGAGGATATCTAATCCAGCTAGAAAACCTGGGCAACAGAGAGGAATGGAGACAGCTACAGCTTTCATGAGCTACCACAGGGACAATCCTGAAACGTTTTGGGTTTTTAAAGAAAAAAAGCCAACACAATGGCAATTAAAAAAAACCCCAAACAAACAGCCAGAAAAAAAAAAAAAAATCAGATTATTTAGAGTTCCCACAATTTGTTATGAGGGTTTGGTCTTGGCTGGATGCCAGGTTTTCACTAAAGCTTCTTTATCACTCCCCTCCCTCAGCTGGACAAGAGAGGGAAAATACAATGAAAAGCTCATGGGTTGAGGCAAGGACAGGGAGAGATCACTCACCAATTACTGTCACTGGCAAAACAGACTTCGGGAAATTAATTGAATTTTTCACCAAGCAAGTCAAAGCAGGGTAATGAGAAATAAATCCAAATCTTATAAAAAACCTTTCCCCCACCCCTCTCTTCCTGGACTCAAATTCACTCTTGCTTTTCTCTCCCTCCCCACCCCAGTGGTGCAGGGGGACAGGGAAAGGGCGTGTGGTCAGTTCATCACACATCTCCTTCCTCCTCAGGAAGAGATGCTCTTGCTCTTCCTCTTGCTCTCCTCATGCTCTTCCCCTTGCTCTCCTCATGCTCTTCCCCTGCTCCCATTTGTGTGCCTCCCATGGGAAACAATGCTCCATGAATTTTGCCAATGTCAGCCTTTCCCACAGGCTGTAGTTCTTTATGAACTGCTCCAGTGTGGGTCTCCTCCATGGGGTGCAGCTCTTTGGGGACAGGCTGCTCCAGCCTGGGTCCCCCACGGGGTTGTAAGTCCTGCCAGGAGCCTGCTCTAGCATGGCCTCCTCTCTGCACATGGCCACAGGTCCTGCCAGGACCCTGCTCCTGCTTGGGCTTCCCACGGGATCACAGCTTCCTACAGGCATCCACCTGCCCTGGTGTGAGATCCTCCATGGGCTGCAGTGGATCTCTGCCCCAGGGCCTAGAGCACCTCATCCCCTCCTTCTTCACTGACCTGAGTGTCTCCAGAGCTGTTGCTCTCACATATTTTCACTCCTCTCCCTGGCTCTCAATTTCTTTTTCTTAAATACATGATCCTGGAGGTGCTGCTACTGTCTCTGATGAACTTAGCCTTGACCATTGGAGGGCCCATCTTAGAGCTGGCTGGTGTTGGCTTCATCAGAGGTAGGGGAAGCTTCTGGCAGCTTCTCAAAGAAGCCACTCCTGTAGCCCCCTTGCTACCAAAACCTGGTCATGCAAACCTAATGCCTTTTGAAGAAGATGAAACTGGTAAATGGCTAGTTCTCACTGAGAATTTCATTTAGCTCAAAACTTATCAGAGAACCGTGTAATGAAAATAATTTGCATCTGATTGTCTGTTTTCCCTTTTTAAAGAATAATGCTGTTTCTGCCAGAGAGAAGATCTGTGCTGCTCTGCTCCCTGCAGAGGGCGGTTTATAAGACATATGTCTGATGAAATTGCAATGGCTGCACTTGAGATATACTATCAGAAAGCACTGAACACAAGGGAAACTAGGAAACGTAACTGACCATCTGTGCTTGAGGGATTAAACTCTCCTGCTGCATAACAAACCTCTAGCACCTAAAAATACTGACATTCTGCATTACCTACAACTGCTTTCAAATTATTGCAGGCTGATTTTCAAAGTATTTGGACCAGAAGCTCTTGCAAAGGAACTTTTTAAAATTTCTTGGGTACTACTAGTTTGTTAAGGTTTGGCATGATTGGCTCTCGAATGTCATCTGTTTTCCTGTCTGTGTTCTCATTTTTACTATACGGTCTTAGATCTTCTGTAAAGTAAATATATTGTCTTTTTAAGTCAGAACCTGCTTTTTGTTTTGGCTGTCCTATGGTGGCAGCAGGTCTTGTTATGTTCTCAGACACTCTCCTCTCTTGTTTCAGCCATCTCTTCACTTCCCTCATTTTGCTGTTTGCCCAACTGGGCCTTTCTCATGCTTTTGTCTCCTTTGTTGTGGATCTCTGAGTTGCCTGAGTACGTGTCCGAAGGTTTTCTTTCTCTTTTCATTGCATTGGAGTGTCTCAGACAGGTTTTGCAGTGCAAAATGAAGTTGGGGAGAAGTTTCCTTCTATCCAAACCATGGATATAAATCCACTAGTTTATGGTACACTCAGTGTCAAGTTTGCTTTCTTTGTGAGAATTGATGATTTTCCACCTACAACAGAATTATTTGCTGCTCCTTCTGGCTTTGTCTCAAATGCTTTTGGTGTTTATGATCTGTATTAAACTTGTGGTTTTTATATCTGAACTTCTTGGTGAGATAGTCTCATTTTCTAGCTTCCCTGTGTACAATTTTTTCTATGTCCATTCTTCTGTCACCTTTTTAACCACACAGCAGCTAAACATTTGTTCTTTGGGTCACTGGAAGTCAAGCAAAAAATGTTCACTCTTTCAGGCCAATAAAGATGTTTTGTGTTCTTTCAAAAGTAGCAAGCACTGAAGAACAGTGGATTCACAGAAAATTGGTGTTATTTAGGCACATTAGTTGATTATTATCCTAAAAACAAACTATTGTGTCTTCCAAGACACCTTATGTCTTTTGTCTCCCTCTCTCCTGCTCTCTGATGGAGCAGACACGATTCATTGAGTGACTCCTTTGATGTCAATGGGATGAAAGTCACAGCCAAATATGCCTATGAACTTTCAAGATTACTTGGTGTATTTTCTGATTGCTTTAATAAAGCTGCTGTAGCAAATCTAAGCTACCAAGATAATTTTAATACAACAATAGTCTTTCTCATATGGTATTCTGTAATTATATTGTGACTAGGAAAAAAAAAATATCTTCAGGATATTTCTGGAGGCTGCTCTTCTAAAATATTAATTTTGATTGATAATCTGCTAGGAAAACATGTTTACCTATCATGCAGTCAGTCTGCTTCCTTTGTTAAACATGACTATATCATGTAAGATCTACCTTTCATTCAAAGAGCTTGAATTGGCTGAGAGGAAGTAACCAAACTGGCAGTTTTACTCCAAAATGTCAGCACCTGAACTGCAGCATCAGCTCCCATGTTGGATAACTCTTTGGGATGTGGCCAAATCTCGAATTCAGAGATGCTATTTTTTAAGGGCCTAGAGGTGTTTCATCTACATGGGCAAGTTTGCTTCTCCCTGACTCATATCAGCTGTGTGGATTCTGCCTGTGTCACCTGTCTGACAGTGCTGTGGAAGTTGGGTGCCCCTGTTAGCGCCTAAAATGGTTCTGCAGAGCCACATGGAGTAAAGAGCAGTACATGCATTCTGTGACTAGAAAATAAGCAGGTATCCATCTACTAAAGGACCACAGCACTTTCTGCATAGAAAGCCTTGGTTGCTGTGCAGTCACAGTTTGGAGAGCAAATGAACCCTTCAGATGGTTTTTATTTATTAGCTTGTTCTGTCCAACATAGATATGATTGTTGATTTTTGCGTCCCAGAAAAGAGGACTGCAGTGATTGCGAGTCTCCAGGTATTTTACATGTTTATTTAATCTTTTCCAAAAAACTACCTAAAGCTTCGTGAACATTAAAATTAATCAATTTAGGTTTAATTGAACTGTGTTTCAAAATCACAGCATATATCTTTACTTCTAAAGTAAATTTAAAAATAACCAGAAAACATAACTGCTGAGACTATAATTGAACAGTATTTATCTCTTTAATTACTTGTTGGTTATGTTCCAGGCTTAGCATCTACAACTGAATATTCAACAAACTATTAGCAAGATTTTCTTTCTAGACTACTACTTCAGTGCTCAAGGCATACATTAATTCTTACTTTCAACTGTTAGTAATATAGCCAATACTCAGTGCTTAGTATGCTGGATCTGTGACAGAAACTTTCCCCCGCACAGGCAAGTGTCTTTGACTGCAGTACAGTATTAAATAACTAATGTTGTGACAATCTATTAGAAATGTCATCACTCCTGCTTGTCAAAGGACTCTTCAGCACGTTTACAAACCAGCCGATAGCAACACGGCTTGGTAGGTCAGCTTAAATAGTGGCTTCAAAGTATAACTTCATTTACAGATCAGAAGAAATTTTAAATTTCTGTCAGGGTGATTTTACAAACCATCAAACAAGCTGCAAGGCACAGGGATGCTCTCAGAAAAATGAGGAGGAGCAGTGGATCCCATGCAATTCCCCCCCTGCAGCCCCTCCATGCCCCTGCCATGAGTGGCAGGACTCCACTGAGATTCCTCAGAGAGGGCTTCTTCCAGTCAGGGAAATACATGGGCATCAACACACTCTGCCTCCTCCTATTTATTAAAAAATCATAATCTGAAAAGCCTCTCCTATCTGTGTTGTTGTGCAACAGCAAAATGGTATAACTGCCCTGTGGCTCTGGTCTTTAGTCAGATTCCAGATGCAATAGATTGGGCAGTAGATTTCCGCTAACCCACTCCTATTTCAGCTCAGGTGACAGACTATTCTTTTCCATTAATATGTTGATTTTTTTCTTATGCAAACAACAGTAGATGGAATATGGGAAGAAATAAGGAGGTGGACGTGGAACTGAATTTTTTTTTTATCACCAGCTAATTCACCTTTTAAAACCTATGTACAATCTACAGTGGCTCTGAATATGGACTTACAGCATTGTGATGCCTGCCTCATATTTTGTCTGTTTGAATGTATTTATATTTAATCAGGGTACTGTGTATTTTTCCAGACACTACCTTGCCTGCAGCTATGGCAGCAGCCTTTTAGAAGAGTCTTTTAAATTGTAATTAAATAAAATAAATAGAAACAGAAATAGTGCAGAAACTGTTAATGGAGAATGAGAGCATTCAGGATGCGAGAGGTGCTATTTTTCTGTGTTGACCTCTAATAATTTGCATAAACCACCTGCCTTAGTTTATCCAACTGTTAAATTGTTATAAGAGCACATTTTCCCCCCCCAAGGGTTGTGGACAGAACTCATTAATGTTTCATAAACACTTTCAAACACTTATCTAAGATCATCCTATTCATAGAGGTTCACACTAATGAGATCTAGTAATGAAAGATAAAAAACAAATATTATTATAATATTATTTATTCACTTACAAACACAAATACTTTGACAGAGTACAACTATCATGGCATCTTTACAATAATAAATTTATCATCATTTGTAATTTAAGCATTATTTCTAATTAAAACCACATTAATTCTATAGCAATAACTTTATTTTTTCCATTGACAAGCCAATTAAAATTCTGACACTGATAGAGATTCTTTAATTAAATTCTTTATAACACAGCTTTGCCTCTGATTTTTATCCATCTCCATGCACAGGGCTGCCAGTAGCTCCCCACAACGACTTGATGACCACACACAGCACCTGCAATTTGTCCACCTCAGAATTGTGGAAATTTTAAAGATTTGCTACATTACTGAAGTTTTCCAAAGACATATCTGCATATTCAAAGGTGAGGTCTCTTCCAGATAGATTCAAACAGTTTTTGTAGGATACGCTCAACTTTTCTTGAACATGACCCCTTGAAGGTAGTGCCTAGTGCCTTGGGGAGGAATGCTCAGTCTGGACATGAGGTGCAGGCTGAATATGCTCAGATAAGGTTTAAGGCTGCTCTGGTCAAAGCAGGTGGAATTGTGGCAACCAGAACTTCATAAATACACAAAAAATATTATATACTGCTTTCCAGGTTTGTTGTTTTTTTTTTTTTTTTTCTTTGATTGTTTGTTTGCAGTCCTAGGATTGCCTAATAGATGTTAGTGTTGTTTACACAAGATTCCCCAGAGGAGTGCCTCATGGACTCAGGGATCTGTGCAAAGATTTCCTTTCTATTCTACACATATTAAAGCCAGCTCTAAAGCAGGTTAGAAAAGGGAAGTCCTGCTCTGTAGGAATCAATATATTCTTAGTTGACTGCTCCTAGTGAAACATTTGAGAATGTGTGTTATATGAGACAGAAAAGCTGAAATGATAACAGTAACTTGTTTCAACATTGTAGAAATTAACTTGCAACAAGATTTTGAATTCACAATTTCAGTGAAATTAATAAGTTGCTGCTGAATATTTTGATTTATCTAAAACTCTGCTTCCAACTGGAAAAAAACAATAGTAATTGAAAATTTAAATAATAAAATTTCAATAAAAATTGAAATAATTGAAATACTGAATCCTGCTGTTGATTTTGAGGCTATGTGATTTTGAACCACTCTTCTTAAAAATCCCTTTTTCAAGGAGGCTTGTTTGGGTGTAGGTAATGCACACAGCAGTCCAGAAGGACAGTTCAGCTGGGGTGCATAGCACTGTCCTCCAGTTGAGCCCTTCTGCCCCTGGCAGAGTGCCTAGAAAAGCCAGCCTGTAAATGCAAGCACCCGATTTAGAGGCTGTAAGGCTCCTCTTTACATGTAAATAAAACACTTCACCATGGATTTTTCTCAACTTCACATAATCAGTTTTTGCAATAGGAAGGAGATGATAAGCAAAGTAGCAGAGGATTTCGTGTGGCAGAAAGAATGTTGTGATTACCCAGTAATGTTTCCTTCATTAATTGCTTGGGAAAAAAAATCTTCTGTTTACAAAGGTAAACAGGATTTACTGGGCTACCATGTAGCCACAGGGTATAAACACTTGAATAAAATAAGACAAAAAGTAAGTTTTAATTGTAGGTGCTTGATGTGCACTGGAAGCAAGTAAATAAAGTCTAGACTGAAAACTTTATTTGCCAGGAATCTATAAGTGAGTCTACTAACAGACTTACAGACTGTGGAATAATAAAGATAAAACAACCCACTTCTCCCTAGTCAGCTATGGTGATACAGGTGATAAGTAACTTAGAGTGGGCCTTCCTTTCAAAACTTCTGCTTCTCTTGTCTCTAAAGTACATATAGCTTTTCCCATCTACATGGATGATTTTCTGAATGCTTGTCTTTTAATGAAGCACAGAAGAAAAATGTTCCTTTGCAAGTCTTGCGGAAAGAAACAATTCTTGCAAGTTTTCCATTTTGCCCAACATGTTTTGAAGGTCTGCCAGTTGTATCAACAACAATACAACATTGGATTGTGTAAAACAGGAGTTAAAAATATGATGTGCCTGTGCCAGAAACTATGATCACATTGTTGATCTTTGTAACACAGCCATGGCACAATTGCGATGAAACATATTTCCTTTGGCTACAGGAGGTCCACAGCTCCCACTGACACCAGGAAATGGAAGTACCCTTAAGAGTATGCAGACATTGATCCAGATGCAGGAAAATATCCACCAGAGCAGTTGAACCCTGCTGTAATGAAGAGATGGGATGAGACAGGGAAGGGCCCTGACGTTGCCCACGGCACCCACAGAGCCTGAGCTCCCCAGTGAGCTGGAAGCTGCTAACCTGACAAAGCACTGTCAACCAAAAGTGACAGCCTCTCCTGTCACATCTCATCTTTGCAGCTCAAAAACCAAAAGTCAAAAGCTCACTGGAGAGAAGATCTAGAGAGGATGTCTTCTGAGAGCTTGACAGAGCCTGGCCATTTCATTGCTATTCTACCAATGCACTATAGAGGATACTAATAATGCCTTTGGCATTGTAACAAGAATTTGGAACTCAGTTCTTAAAAAAATTGGAGCCATACAGGCAATTATAAATAATACCATACAAAACCATACAGGTTTTATTCGACACACTGTACTCTCAATGTACCAGAACAGCACCATTGGATTCAGCTGTGTGGGGGAATATGGGACTGTGCAGCTTCCAGCATTGCCCACTGCTATTGTACATTGCTGGCTACACAGGTGAGCAGCTACCTGAACTGCAGGCTCTGAACCAGCAGGCACAGCTGGATGTGCTAGGGGAAGTTTGCCCCAGGTCTGTGCCCACTCCTTCCCTCTTCAACATCCACATATTGTGTTAAGTTCTTCTGAGATGATTCTATCTTATTACCCGGAGCCCTCATTTTTGCTTAGCTGAAAAGAGTCATTACACACCTGATGATTTGGAAGCTTCACTGTAATGTTTCCAAATCCCACTCCTAATTAACAAAAGAGGAAACCCAGCACAGCACTACTTACTATGCCACTTCTTGCTGCCAGTGAGTCCAAAATTAGTCTTACCTGAAGCTTACAGACATAGATTTGGACTTAGGACTGGCTCTAAAATTAATCTGAAAAAATATATAAGAATTCATTAAAACTGATCTCTCGCCTCAAATGAGAATACTGATGCTACTTCACACACACCTAGAAATGTGTGGGCTGAGTTGCCAGTGCTTGCACTGAACACATCCCTAGTTGTGTAACTGAATTAAATTAATAAAACAGAAAGTGTTATCTCTCGGTGGCACTCATTTTGCAAATCTTTTTAGAATCACCAGACTCTTAAAGCACCTGCAGAATCTCCAGGGCCCCAGACTTTTGGTGTTTCAATCAGACTTCTTAAAGACAACATCACTGAAAAGCCTCTATGCATGAGCCCATCCTGGACACTACAATTTGCATTGAACTGTTTCCATTCTGATATTGCAGTACATCTTATACCTTGGGAAGGTGAGGACATTATGAAGATATTTATGAGCAAAAGGGCTGGTCACAAGCTGCAGGCTGCATAATGAATCAGTGCTGATGACAACTATTTGTCAAATGTGTTTTACGCTTAACAACAAACAACATCCAAAAGTGTCTGTTCATAGCTCACTGATCTGAATTTTTTAAAGCTAAATGTTTCCTATGATTTCTTTCAACATGGGAATCACGGTCTTTAGTGCAGTTCTTATCAAAGGAGTCAGGCTCTTATTTCTCCCTGGCAGACTGAGTTCTCTGCTAACTAGCAGATCCCTCCATTACCTTGTATTAATACCTCCAAAATCCTGTCAAGGTGGTTACCTAAATCCAGTAAATGTGTACTAAATAGCAATGCTAACAATTTAACAATCTAGTACAAGCAGTAAGTTACAAAAGAAGTCATCTCTGCCTTTCATTAATTTTCTCCTTAATGGTCTCATTAGCTTTTGTAGCTGGGCACAGCAGTTAATGGCCTCAACAATAAATCCTGCAAAGTGAGATTTTAAAACTTCAAGGTAGATCTGTGCTACTGGTTTGTCTTGTTATTTTCTATGTTGACCTCTGCTACCTTTATTTAGGTCATTCTCCCTTAACTTTTAACTGTTTCAGAGTCTAACAAGTGATATCTAATTCTGAAATATTAAATCTGGACCCCACATATGCCAAATGAGTGCTCCAGGCTCTACAAAACGATGTAGCGAGACCTTCCAGGATTACAGTAGTTTAAAATCAGAAGTATTTGAAAACAGTGACAGTAAAAACATAGTTCCTTTTTATTTGTGTCTTGAACCTCTGAACTTTATTATTCAGGTCCTTCCAGCCGCCCTGTGAGGACCAGAAAGTCCCTTTTAAAAAATAACAACACAAAGCCAACAGTTTTTATTTAATCATCTGACTTGAGCACCTGGAAGCTCAAGCAAGAGCAGCAAGGAAAACAAAAGTCACAATCAGAGCTCAAGGCTGGTAGCAATGTGCCTGACACAAAAACCCTTCTCGTGACTTTGGGATCAGTGTACCACAATAATAACCAGATTAGTGCTAAAGATCATTGCATTCTGTATTTCCTTTCTCTTGACAGCTTTCATATCTGATTCACTAGGGTGCTTATTGAGTCCAGGGTGTTCAGCCAGTGCACAACTGGAGGAAAGCAGCCATGAATCATGCCCTCAAAGTGCTCCTTACCGCAGCCGCTAACACTTTATAATGTTGTCCAGAAATCCAAAAGAATGATTTAGTCAAACCATGGCTTCTATTTAATTTTCATTAAACCTGGCTCTCTGCCTAAACTCTTGGCATTTTGAACAGTGAATATATTGCTTTATCCATAACATTTGTAACCTTCATTGATCTGCTCAGGTAAAAGCACTGAGTAAAAGTCCTTTATTATTGATGTGGAAAATATTACTTCTACATTGCTTTTTGTCCACAAACATCTGTCACCTTTCCCTGACAAATCTCCTTAAGTCTTCTTTGTTCTGGGCCTAGAAATCCCATCCACGGTTATTTTGTGGGATGCAGTTGTTTTTCCATATAAATCATAGCATACTTTGGTTTGAAAGGGACTGTCCAAGGTCATCTGGTCTAACCCTGAGCAGGGACATCTCCAGGTTCAACCTGACCTTGAAAGTTTCCCAGGATAAGGCACCCATCCCCTCTCTGGGCAACCCGTGCCAGCGTTAATTAAACTTTGAGTGGTTGAATTAACCCTGGTTTGCAGCACTTTCCCCACACCTCAGCTTTGAGGACAATAATTTTGTACAAACACAGCTTGCTGTGGTCACTCATCTTCTCAGAACAAAGTGGTCTTTTCCTACAGCTTTTGGGACCCCTTGCCAGGGACCCCATTGCATTCACTGCAGCAGCACTACCCCAGGGCGAGCACCCTTGCTGAGATGCGCAGCAGGTCTGCAGCCTGCTCCTCCAGTGTGTGCATATTTTCCAGAGGAAAGTAAATTGTCAGAATAGCTTATTGAGCACAGCTTTGTTTTCTGATTTTATCACCCCTGTTTTTATTGCCCCCTGCCCCTCCTCTCCTGGTGCCACAGGAACTGAGCTCCCCCCAGCAGTGGGGAGCCCTAACACCTGCACCCGCCCCAGAAGCTGTGGGTGTAATATCATGGCTAATGATTTTCTGATTGTTTTTTCCCTGTATCTGACAGTTCCAGCAGTGTAAGCAATAATTTTCCTACCTGTCACAAGTCCCATGACCCAGCTGCAGCCTGGGGAAGCTTGCTCTGTGCCTCTGCCCTGCCAGGGCTGCTATTCCAGCACCCTTTTTGCTCTTATGGCTTCTGAGGCAGAAGAAGCCTCCCAAGGTTTTCGGTCAGTGCATGGCTGTCATATTTCATTTTGCCTAATACACATCAAAGTGATACCTTTGACAAGCGCATTTTCCTATGCCATTTGTTGATTCCTTCTCTATTATTCCACCTGCTGGGACCCAAAGTGTCACCACATCAGTCACTGGGGTACAGAAAATTTCACTGGCTATTTTCTGTGTCTGTCTACAGTTGGTTTTTTTTTACTTCTTAGCATTTAAAATTATTATAGCTTATTATTTATGTATGCGTCTTTGGTGTGTATGAGTATGCAGTTGCCATTTTTATTATTTGTTCATTCCCATCTGGGCCACATGTTAACTTTGTGTATATTGGTTTGCATATTGAGGGTGATATCATTCATCCCTGTACAAGCATGGTGTGTGGGTCTGTGTGCATGCAAGCAGCTTACTGAATTCATCTCTTCATCTATGTACAGCATGTTCTGTCTGTGTTACAGAAAAACGAGCCAATGCTGTGGTTTGTTCTTCTGCAGACAGCACATCTCTGTCTGCATGTTAATATTTCTCTGCACCCTGATGATTTAATCATGTATTAGGGAAGGAAGTCAGCACTGCTTCCCAGTGGAGAATATTTATTTTAGGGTTCCGTTTTCAGAAATTATTTCAGGATGATTCTCCACCATTATGAAAGGGGAAAAAGTCAAGTGGACACTTGACTAAGCTATTTACTCATATTGGGAGCAGTATCATGCTCCCACTGTCCTAAATAATATCTCTGGATCCAGTGGGGATGGATCCACCTCCCCTGTTGATGGCCTTTGCAAAGTCAGGCTACTCCAAGCTCATCATCATGGCTCCTTCTGTAGTCAGTGAAAAAACCATAGAGATGTACAGACCCCCTCTGGAGACAGCCCATCCTATGACAGATGTCTAAAGCCATGAGAGGACCCCAGCCTAGGGACAGGTATTTGTAGCAGCCCATCAAAACTTGCTGGGGTTTGCATTGCTTATGTAGGAGGAGAGCTTTACTCGCATCTTTATCTGATGAGGTGAATCCTGGGACTCCAGAAAAGCAAAACTAGCTGAACTGAATGTGTCAGTTTTTCTCTTTATATGTTTCATGACTACAGTTGTTCTTGCAAGCAGGTTTTTCAAGTCTATACATGACCCACACTGGATGAAAGGCATTAAAGGAAGTGGACTAGAATATGTAACCTATAAACAGTAAAGGCATTTAAAAGCATAGATCCTGTAGGGAAGTTTCAGCAGAGGAACTGTGCAGACAAGACTAACCCCAAAGCCAATGAAAACCAAACCCCTTGAATTTATGAGCTGGTGTATCATCCCACAGGTGAATGATGATTATCTTCCAAATGTAGAAATCATCTGAATTTTAGTGAAGGTCAAGACCAACAGCTAATGCTTGTACTACACTGTAACTGCTGGTCAAACAGGTCATCAGTACTACAGCATGGCGAGCCTGACATGGAATTTATAGTAGCTATCCCCAAAGAAGCTTGAAGATGCTGAGTAAAAACAGTACAATCCAGGCAATGATCAATTAATACCCAATTTTGGATGACTTCTCCAAGAGGACTGGCGAAAGATAAAAATTCAAGGTGAAACCTGCTGCATTTTGTAGCTATTAAAACATAAAACAGACACAGATTTGAACTTAACAGAACTACTAGATGTCTGTTATGCAGTGGAACTGGAACATCAAAAGAGTCTCAGAAGTCTAATAACACACTCAAATTTGAACAAAAGGGAAAGATATGAGCTTTCTCTTTTTTGGCTTTGATACTCTTGAGACAATCAGTAATTCAATGGATCTAGGGAAGCACACATTTATAGAACAGAAAGGTTTTTTATGAGTATCAGGTTGCTGATATACCTAAAATTTACAGAAGTGGGCTTCTATGTTCCAAACCTCTCCTCTTAAGTGGGTTTTTTTAATGTGTGATCAGTTTACAGCTTATCTCTGTGCAGGGTCCCAGAATGACACAATTTGAGGGAAAATAACTGCCAACACCTAATTTAAAGGGCTGAAAATTTATTAATTTTTTTTTTTTTTCAGAAGGTCACTGGACTTGGGTGGAGCTGAATCCAACTGTTTTAGTAAGACTGCATTGAATTTCACTGGTTTTACTATCATAAATGTAGAAATGCTTCAGATTATTATTTTCTTCCAGAGCAGTAATGGTTGATTGGTATTAGGCATGCCTTATAGCTGTAGCTTTTCCTTATGTTCTTTGTTCCTCCCCTCCTCCAACATCCCATGACCCTTGATTCCTTGGTGTGCCTGTCTTCAGAGATCTATAGCACTGTATTTCCTTCCTACCAAGCAGCATGTCCTTTTGCTCTTAGATTTGGACCTGAGAGTGTAAAACGAAGTAAAGAAACATAACCTAACAATTCTCTCTCTTCTGTTCTTCAGTGTCAGCAGTACCTCTGTTCTCTCTTTTATATCTTATCTTTAATGCTGTCATGCCTCACTAAGAGGGCTTGACTCATGGGTTGGACACTACTGCCTTTGGTGATGACTTGTTACTTTTTTTTTTTTCCTTCTGTTTATCACGTCTGAGTGAACTCGACAGCATTCAGTCACTGCCAGATTGTCAACACTGGTCCCAGACATTCCCTGTGTTCAGAACAAATGTGGTCATATCTTTCCAAGTACAGCATCTAAAAGTCTACTTCTCTCTGCTTCTTTTCTCTCCACATCAAATATGCCTCAGTTTTTTCCTGGAGAGATGACACTGGCACTGGGGAAGGGGGATTTGGCTTCTTTACTCACTTGCCGCGCTGCCTTTCAGTTGAGATGCCAGCCTGGGAGTCCGCAGTGGTGCTGGTGTTGGGATGTGGCTTACAGCAGAACTGGAATGGCTGTTTCCCATCTGGTTCAGAGCAGCTGTCAGAGACAACGAATGCCAGTATCTGACAGCAGGAGCCTGTTTTTGTTGTGTGTACTTGTCTGTGTTGTGCACGTGTAACTCCTGAACTGCCTCTGTGCTGGGAAGCAGCTCTTCTCTTTGCTGATGGATGCTCCTGTAAAGGTACATATAACCCTGTGCTGTGGTCTGCACACCAGAGCTTGCATCGCTCTGGCTCACTAGATAAAAGACTAAGTTAATGTGTAAGTCTCAAAGTAATTTAATGAACTATTAACAGGAAATTCACATTACTTATATTTTGCAAAGGGATCTAGGAGAGAAGCCAACTTGACATTTTAACTAAGAATCAAAAAGGAGTGTGATAAGTCCTTGTTTTAACATATAACATGACCCAATGGCTAAAACATCAGCTACGATGTGTATAGATGGTGTTTACGTAGGAAGCATGCAAGGGAAGCAGGCTACCTGCAGGGTAGCCTTTCTGCAAGGATACCATGTTTTCAAGCTTTAGACATTCTAAAGCCTGTAGCAAACCCACAAAATGGAAACAGGTTTAAAACTTTCGCTAACAGAACATTTTCAAATAAAAAAAGTGTATGTCTTCTGCACAGCAGGTCAGTTTGGATCCCTGCCTAAGGAAAAGTGAGGACTATTTCAAAACTGATTACAGGGGAGCAAAAAAACCTAAATAGGTGAGTCACGTTAAAAACTAGCACTACTTGTCTGGAATTCTGGACAAGTCTTCTGTGAAGTTTTAGTTACCTCAAGTATCAAGTGGGTAACAGGACCAGCCTTCCAGCAGTTGCTCTTGCCCATCTGGCTGAGGCACTCTGTGCTTGGCCAGAACCTGAAAGCTTTCAGGACTGCTGGTGTGTGGCATTTAACCAGGGGGAGCAGCTGTTCCTTGTTGGAGAGCCAAGATCTTGCCCAGTCCCCAACTGAGAGCTTGTCATATAGCATAGCCCCATAATGGAGATAATAATGCTTGCCCTTCTTTAGAAATTACTTTGAGATCTGCCAAAGAAAAGGGCCTATTCAAATGCAAAGCCTGATGCTTTTATTTATTAATAGATATTGTGCCAGAGTCACCAATCTGCTCCTGGTGCCTAGTGTGGCTTTGAAAGCAGAGGATTTGCTTGCTTGATTGAACCCAGCTGGTGAGTTGAGGCCTAGGGCCGTTTTGTGATATTGGAAGGAGAAGGAAACAGCCAGATGTTAACCAGCAACTGCTCAAGCTTGGTGTTTTCCTGCCCATTATTCCTCTAAAACTAGAGCAGGCATGGGAGTGCCTAAGCTCACCCACCAGCAGCACCAGTGCTTCTGATGCAGAGGACTGGGCTTCCAGAACACTGCTGATTCCTTAAAGGATCTCATATGCTTGCAAAAAATAGCAGTTACAGGTAAAACTATTCTCTCCCCTAGGAAATATACTCTATCTACTCCACAGGATCCCATGGGAATTCTGTGCTGTAGCAGGCTCCTGGCAGGACCTGTGGCTCTGTGGAGAGAGAAGCCCATGCTGGAGAAGGGGAAGAGTGTGGAGGAGGAAGGAGTGGCAGGGACAACATGTGATGAACTGACCACAGCTCTTGTTCCCCATTTACCTGTGCTGCTTGGGTATAGGAGGCAGAGAACTCAGGAATTAAGTTGTGCCCAAGAATAGGAAGGGGTGGCAGGAATGTATTTTAAAAATTAGTTTTATGTCTTATATTCCTGCTCTGATTTGACTGGTAAGAAATTCAGTTAATTTCTCCAAGCTGAGTTTGTTTTGCCCATGTCAGTAATGGGTGATCTCTCCCTGTCCTTATCCTGACCCATGAGCCTTTTGCTGTATTTTCTCTCTTTAGAAGAGGAGGGGAGAGGGAGAGAGGCTTTGACATCCAGCCAGGGTTAACCCCCTATAGACTCAGGAGCACAGCACAGTATTAAAGGGTTCACCTGATGCATTATCTTTACTACAGCACTACCTGGCATCTCTAGAGCCTCTAGCTTAGTTCATTCCCAAGAAAAATTTTCAGGAAAGACAGGCAAAAAAAAAAAAAAAAGCTTTTCTCAGTCTTGCTCTAGCTTTATCTCTCTGCTGTGAATGATTAACAGGTGAGAGGTCTGCTTGTCTAAATTTGTGCCTTCCCTATTTTGTTTTTGGCTGCACTTTCCTGGTGTGGGAAGCCTGGTACTGATTTCAGTCAATCCGTGGTTCACACTGCTTGATTCATTTTTGCTGTCCTCAAGGGAGTATTTCCATAGAATCCCAGAATGTCTTGAGTCAGAAGAGACCTTAAAGATAATATAGCTCCAACTTCCCTGCCATGGGTAGGGACAACTTTCATTAGACAAAGTTGCTCAAAGCCTCACCCAATGAACTGCCAGGGATGGGACATCCACAACCTCTATGGGCAACCTGTTCCAGTGTCTCACCAGCCTCACAGTAAAGAATTTCTTCCTAATATCTAATGTATACCTCCCCTCTTTCACTTTAAAGCATTCCCCCTTGTCCTGTCACTACATGACCTAGTAAAAAGCCCCTCTCCAGCTCTCTTGTACAGGATGGCTGCTCTAAGGTCTCCATGGAGCCTTCTCTTCTCAGGGCAGAACATCTGTGAGTCTCTTGGCCTGCCTTCATAGGAGAGGTGCTCTAGCCCTCTGGTTAAATTCATGACTCTCCTCAGGACTTGCATCAAAAGGTCCATGTGTTTCTTATGTCAGGGTTTTTTTCAATTACTTTCCCCTCTTACTTGCAGTAACAAGTGACTTTTTGAAACAGTCCTATTAAAATGAAAGCAGAGGGTATGTTTCTACCCGTGAATTTGTTGACAAACTTTATTTTATCGGATGAAATATAAATGGAAGTAACTTCACTAATGTGCTTTTACCAAGCTGTCTCCTTAAGCTGATATGTTATAGTCTGCTTCTTTTGATTTCTCATATTTAGAATTGATTTCTCACATTAGGATTTTTCCAGTAGCCACTGGATCATTTTTATCCCAGACATATTGTAAAGTGATGGATGATTTTAAATGCTTCCTTACCACCTCGTAAGTTCGAGAGAGCACAGTAGAGCACAGCTGCCAGATGATGTACAGCGGGGTGTTTTGGTAAATAAAGGAAGGCTTCAGCAGGACCCAAAGATTTCCTCTCGGAGCTCCCAGGGCGGCTGTGGGCCGGGGAGAGCCGGGAGGTGGCAGCCTCGGCTCGGCAGAGCCGCCCCGGCTCCGGGCCGCTCCCGGGCGGAGTGGAAATTCCCCCTCCTTAGACACGAAAATAAAACACTGCGTTGCCATGGATTTAAAGGAAAACCGAAGGGGTATTGTCAGGGAAAGGCTTTGCCTTGCGGCCCGGGCGGTTCCTGCGGGCGCTTTCAGGGAGCGCTGAGGGGCGCTGAGGAGAGCGGGACGACAGCGAGGGAAGCACGGCGGGAAACGCGCCAGGCTTGGGGAGCTCGGTGCGACACACGAGGGGCTGATTTTCATCTGGGGAAGGGCAGTGTCATTCATCAGCGTAAGAAGAAGAGGGTCACTGGAGCCAATCGGAGAGAAAAAGAGCAAGCTTTAAAATCAGTCCTGTTTGCTTTGCTCTCTGATTGCTAACACCTTTTAATGATGTTCTGTCTCACTGTGGGGTGGATTTTCATTGGCTTACTTCACTTTCCATTGAAGTAACTCGGAAAATTCCAACAGCTTTGGTGGAAACAAATTCCCATAATCTGTGATTCTCTGAAGTGTCCTTTCTTTCCAAGAAACATAATCGTTCTGCGATAGAGAGAGCTCTATCATCTGCAGAAACTTAATGCATCACTTTTAATGCTGAAAATGTACCACATCAGAAATAATGCCCAGAGCAAATGTGATTACACACCAAGCTCCCTACTCAGATTAAATTGCACAACATTTTAAATATCTTGCATTAATATTATTTGGTCCTTAATTTCATTTATTTGCTTGACATTTGAAATTTATTGAACAGTCCAAGTTATACTCTATTTAATTCACTGTCTTCAGTGAGTTGACTTATATAGTGATTTTGGTTGGCTGTCTTTAAACAGAGATTTCCAATTCTTATTAGCAAACTCCTGGAGCTGTAAATGCTTTTCTTGATTTTCTTACCTCCACAGTGCTGCTGTGAATTGACAGAATCACTCAGAAAGGGAGGCTATTTTCGGGTGTCTCCCTGGTCAATAAGGAAAAATGTTCCTCTTGCAAAAGAAAACTGTTTCTCTTCTGCATGAGTCATGACTCTGCTTGTATGCACAGAGCAAAAGATTTCCAGCTTCTCAGGCCTCACTGGCATTTGGGGTAGGATTCAGCCAGCCAAGATTCACATGTGGAAACTAAATATGGTCATAGGGTTACACTCCCATTTTTTGCCCATTACTCAGGCTTCTGCATGGTGTATTTCAGTGCCTACTCCCTTTCTGCTGCTGCATATCTCCCTCTGCAGTGATAGTTTACTCTGTGGATACTGCTAGTAAGATCTTAGCACCAGTTACAAAAGGTAGTGTATTTCACCTGCTTGGAGTACTACATAAAGAGAATCTATAGTAATCCTGGGAGGAAAGCTAAAAGCTCAATACCTTTATAAAACTTCAGGCTAGAGGGTGTAATCTTAAGTCTTACTTGAGCTTTCAGCTGTAATAATCACCACAGTTTCATGGTAGAACCTGCCAAAAATAGACAAACACGAGGGAAAGAACATGTTTTTTTGAAAACAAAACAGCCCATGTATTTTCAGCAACAAGAAGTCAGAGAGACATTTTTATAATTATATACAACATTGGAAGGGTTCTGATGTCATGGAAGTCAGAAAAATACATCCTAAATTATACCACATTTCACTATGGAGGTTAATCAGCGTGACAATGCCATTTTTAGGTTCCAGTAAGGATGTTCAGCCCCTGCTTGGGACTGGTCAACAAGAGTGGCTGTGGAGGGGCAGTGAACACCAGTTCTGGGGTCTCAGCTGTCACTGCTCTGACCCCCAGCTCTCAGCAAAGCACTGGCTCCCTTCCACCAGCTCTCCCAGGGGGCCCTCACACCCAGCCCCAGGTGCTTTATAGATCCCTGTGGGAGTAGCAAGGGGTTTGATCATGGACTCTGGGCTCAGCTCTGGCTTCCTTAAGAGCTCTATGCTCTCCTTTCATCTTCTAAGCTATTCTGTGCTGCCTGGAGACACAAATTGCAATGCATCCACAGTGGAGAGCTGATGTCTGTGTAGGTCCCACTTTCCACCTTCAACTTCCATTCAGAATTCAGTACAGAATAGTAACAGCACCATGGCCAAAGATTTCTATGAATTAGGCCCATTTTCAGCAAAGCTTTTCCATAGTGTCAAATTTATAAATTCTCCCAGGAAATTATATGAGACCAGACCTGATTAAAACAGAATTATGGGCAGGCTGGATTATCATTTGGTCAGGAGATATTTTGTTACCTGATGAATTACACTTACCCAGTATAACCTCTACGTGACTTCGTGGCTTGCTGCAATATTTCTACTAGAAACAAAGCCCAATAATTTTTTACAATAGCTGTGGTGACTACATGGATTAGAATCATTGAACTAGGAGTATTTTATACAAATCTTTTCAGCCAAACACTTTAAATTACACTTATGCTTTTTGCATTTTGTTGTGTTTATCTACAAAATAGTTACCAGTAGAATAAATGAAAAAATATATTATTCTAACTTTAATTAGATAAATATAGCTCATTTCCACAAGAAATACCACACACTAAAGAACCTCGAGGTTTAAATTCACATCTGGCTTTGCAAAAAAAACCAAACAAAACAAAACAAAACAAAACAAAAAAAAAAAAACCAAAAAAACCCCAAACAAACCCCAAACAAACCTGCATCTTATTTCTTTACCATGAGAACCAGCCCTTGGAAGAGACATAGGATAGGCAATGCTGCAGGGCAAAATGAAAGTGTGTCTTTCAAGTACTTCTATCATGTGTACCACTATTTGTTCTGGAAACAGACAACTTCTTTTGTGAGAACTATTCCATTTCATGCCCCTTTCCAAGATTATTGAACTGGCTTTAGAAATATTCAGACATGCCTTATGCCAAGTATTTGCACCTGTTACATTCTTTATGCAAAATTAAGTCACTGGCTGTAAAGGTCCTAAGGGACTTATGCTCTGCCTCAGAAAATCATTTGGTGTTTATACATGTGAAATTTGATAGTGTGTGCCATGAAAATCAATCAGCATGACTGCTCATCTGGGCCTCAACTACCCACCTATCCTTGGCTGACAGATAAGCTGGTGTTTCTATAGTCATGTAAAAGTGTTATTTTTAACAGATTTTCATAAATAGCAGTGTTTGTTAACTCAGAAGGACAGCTTAGTTTTGAGAAGAAATTTAAAATTTGCATTGGATATGACTCTTGGAGCCAGGGTAAGTAGCAGGATATACTGAATAAACTGGATGTAATACATTGTTATCTGATCACATAGCCACTACCTGACTGGAATTTAGAAAAATAGTCCCAGAACTCAACAAAGAGCAATAGAATGGTAATCTGTTACTTTTTTAGTCCCATTTTATTTGGTCTCCTTAAAGAAATAAAGGCTTTTTGCTTCTAGTTGGTGTTTGTAAATGGAGACAAAAAAGAATGTAAGCTCCACCTATGAGAAGCTTATGAAGTATTATTGAACAGGGAGAAGAACAGAGTGCTTTTATTACCCCTGTACTTGGCATGGGTGAGGCTGCACCTCGAGTGTGCCTTCAGCTCTGGGCCCCTCATCACAGGAAGGATATTGAGGTGCTGGAAAAGGAGGGCAATGGAGCTGGTGAAGAGTCTAGAGAGCGAGTCATACGAGGAACAGGAATGGCTGGAGGAGCTGAGGTTGTTTAGCCTGGAGAAGAGGAGGCTCAGGGGAGACCTTATTGCTCCCTACAACCATCTGAAAGGAGATTGCAGCCAGGGGAGATCAGCCTCTTCTCACAGGCAACCAGAGACAGGACAAGAGGAAATGGTGCCAAGCTGCACTGGGGGAGGTTCAGGTTGGACATCAGGAGGACTTTCTTCCCTAAAAGGGTGGCCAAGCATTGGAACAGGCTGCCCAGGGAAGTGGATTCACCATCCTTGGAAGTGTTCAAGAAATGACTGAACGTGGCACTTAGTGCTATGGTCTGGTTGATATGACGATGTGTGATCAAAGGTTGGACTCGGTGATCCTTGAGGTTGTTTCCAGCCTAATTGATTCTATGATTCTATTTGCACGAGCTTTCTATCCAGAATCACCTACATAACTGCTGGAAGCTCATGCTGAAATGGAGGCAGACTAGAACAGAGATTAGAACAGAAACGGAGCAAGGACTTTTTTAAGACTCCTGCAAATTGTAGGCCTCCTTCAAGATTGTGATGAGCAAATATGGAGATGACTTTGGAGGGAAAGAAATATCTTGAGCTGAAGCTGCTGAACAGAGAAGCATGGCTCTGTGAATTCTCTTTAAGTGTCATGAAACAAGTGGGGTCGGGCTGAGCATTCCTATCAGCCAGGAACATGTCTGTGTCTGTGAATAAAGGAATTCCCAGATGTTGGGGTGGTGTAACACTGATGGTGAAATAGGGAGAAGGGCTAGCTGGAATGACAGTAGTGACCACAAAATGGCAATAGCTGAAAGCAGTACTGTGGCTGTGATGGCTGTGAAACTAAGTAAAATGTTTAATGCAAAGAAATTAAGATAGAGCCTTTTTCTTTTTTTTTTTTTTTTTTTAAAATAAATGATTAAGTTATTTTTTNTTGTTTTTGTTTTTTTTTTTTTTAATTAATTTTGGATGAGTATCCACCAGCACAGTTTCAACTGTAAAGTTTTTAGTCTCCCAGCCAGGAAGGAGTAAACTGATACATGGAGAAGCCCAAGTTTTTTTGAGAACTCTGCAACAGAAAGGCTTTCCTCAATATACTGAATAGCTGGGCACTGCTGGCTTTAAATTCTCTCTGCTGAATAATGGTATTTGCTAAGACAACTCTGCAACCTAGAGGAGTAAATCTGTATTTTCACTGGCTTCCTTCAAAGGATATTTGTTAGACACATACAAAGGAATTTTTATAACTATAGAGATGATGCTCTAAAGACACTCAGGTTCAGATCAAAATCCTGCTAAAATATGACAAAAACTGTTCCAGTTCTTCACCTTTAAGCATCTTTATTTCATGGGTTTCTTTGGACTGTTTCAGCACAAATAAAATGAAACTGGCAGAATTCTAGCTGCTTCCAAATCTAGTTGAATCATTAATCATGGTCTAGCAGAGAGTAAGAACACCTGCTTTAGTTAAGACAGCTGAATTGACAATTATGTGTACCATGTGAATGGGAGCATACATATAATCAAATAAGGAGATAAAATATTGTACAAGCCAGAATATTAGAAGTCAGGAGTTGGCAAAGTATGAACAAATGTCAAAGACACTTGTCTAAACCTTCAAGAACTCATATGCTCTATTCAGTTGCCAGTTCCTATGATTGGATATTTACTGTCTTGCAAAGAATCTAGACTACAACAGAAGATTTCTGTCTCAGTGAGTAGTCTGGAAAGGCAGCAAATGCTTATCAGAGGAAACACACAGAAGGCATTGCCCATCAACACATTTTGGATTGGACTTTGGGATTGCATGCAGAAGGGTTTCATACATGAGTCTGACTGCTGGTGACAGGGTCTCTAGCTTGCTTCCCCGTGGATCCCTTTTCAAGGACAGAAAGCAGCCACCAAGCCTGTTGTCTGCCCAGCCAGGCTGCTGTTTGGGAATCTGATCATACATACTGCATGCAAGGTAAGTTCTGATCTTACTTATCAGTGCATTTAATGTAAATCTACCTGGCTACACCTATTGTGATTCCCTCTCAAGGTAACTCACACTCAAGTGGGAGTTTGCACTTTCTAATGATACAATAATGCCTTGATTATTGCTGCCTCTTGGTGCCTGCTACTCCACTGTTCATATTTGCTCTTCTGTATGGTTCTATTTTGGTTTAGAATTTATCTGCAAAAAGTTAGAGGTAGGAACTGAAAAAAGGTAGGAAAAGTCATCCCATTCCTTTTTTTCCTTTCAGAAATCTCCATCCATCCCTTTCTGATGGAAGTGTGTCTGCTGTGCGTAGCTTTGTGTCATTCCTTGAGTATGAAAGGCAGATCTGAGATCTCTCATCCACTTGTTCTTTGTATAGAATATACCTGCTCCTTTTGATCAGATTTTTTTCTTTTCATTGCACCAACTAGTTTGTTTCCATGTCAGTTTTTTCACTTGGGATTTTCTGCCAGTAGGGTTTCTGGCAATGCATACATCTGGGCAAGCTACGTCTGGAGCTTTGGTTCCTGGAGATCAGCAGGCTGAATGCTTTGATGACTAATAGTCACAGATGAATGCCTATATTCTGATAGTTGCCAAAAAGTTATACAACTCTAGAGTCCTTCATCCTTTAAGGCTACTCTGAGTCAATCCTCTGGTGTAAAACATTTTCTAGCTCAGAATAAATAGCCAGGAAAAGGCTGTCAGTGCCCAGATGCACTGCAGGGGTACTCCACACCCTGGATAAAGGTTCAGAGATATGATCAACCAAGAAGGTCACAGTTATGACAGGCTTATATCTAAGTTAGTCCCTGGGTGCCAAAAAACTCCTGAGAACTGGCAGTCTGCAGAACAGCCTTCAGCCTAGACTGCTAGTGTTTCAAGCTGGAAAACAGAGTGCTAGAACTGGAGACCATAATGCCTTGATTCCCCTCTGATAACCACTTGATAGAAGGGAAAATCTGAAGACTTTAGATCAACAGTGGTGTCACACAGCTCAGGCAGTGCCTTTAAGGTGACCTGGCTCCCCTTGGAAGCCATCCTGCCACATCAGGTGTCTATGGTTAGTTCCTGCAGAGCACACCATCGGTCCTATAAACACTATTCATAATAATCAGCAAACTGAGTGGTGAGCAGCTGAAGTTTACACCTCGGAGTGCAGTGAGAGGACTTTAAATCTCCTATCTCAAGGAGGGAGATGTTAGACTACAAGCCTCAGAGAGACATCATTTCCCAGCACCTGTCAGGATCGGTGAGAGCATTTATCATCTCCAGCTCCTACAGGAGCTGCAGTATGTATGTGTAACCTGAGCACCCTTTCAGTGAG
The DNA here is from genome assembly GCA_013400575.1 of Peucedramus taeniatus. Taxonomy (NCBI): domain Eukaryota; kingdom Metazoa; phylum Chordata; class Aves; order Passeriformes; family Fringillidae; genus Peucedramus; species Peucedramus taeniatus. The sequence continues at coordinate 199,986 of WBNO01020566.1, read as the reverse complement.
TTTTAAGGATAGTAATGGGCCAAGAAAATTCAGGTTCTCAGAACAAAAGCAAACCACCTAGTAGAATTGAGCCTAGGCACTGTGGATTGTCTTGAATCAACACAAAATTTGTTTTGACTATGAGAGAAGGCACAGGCTTATAATGACTATAATCACTGTCTTCCCATTTGTGCTGTCCTTAAAATCACAGAATCATTAAAGCTGGATAAGACCTCAAGAATAATGATTCTTGAGTTCAACCATTGACCAAACACCACCACATCAACCAGACCACAGCACTAAGTGCCACCTTCAGTCATTTCTTGAACACTTCCAAGGATGGTGACTCTACCATCTACTTAGGCAGGCTGTTCCAATGCTTGACCACCCTTTCAGTGGAGAAATTCTTCCTGATGTCCAACCTGAACCTCCCCTAGTGCAGCTTGACACCATTTCCTCTTGTCCTGTCTCTGGTTGCCTGTGAGAAGAGGCTGATCTCCCCTGGCTACAATCTCCTTTCAGGTAATTGCAGAGAGAGGTAAGGTCTCCCGAGCCTCCTTTTCTCCAGAATAAACAAACTCGGCTCCCTCAGCTGTTCCTCATAGAACTCACTCTCTAGGTGCTTCACCAGCTTCACTGCCCTTCTCTGGACATGCTCCAGCATCTCAATGTCTTTCATGCAATGAGGGACCCAGAACTGGGTCAGCACTCAAGGTGTGGCCTCAGCAGTGTTGAGTACAGAGGGGCAGTCACTTCTCTAGTCCTGCTGGCCACACTATTTTTTATATATAGGCTGTTTAGTAATAGCAGTTACAACTTCAGTGAGAATACTGTGCATTTGTATTTTCACAGTTATCAAATGTACATTTTACCACTGTGCCTTCAGAAGCCCCTAACAGAGAAAAGCATCTTGGAGACAGGATGTGCTAGTTGTACTATACGATTGAAATTTTAATTAAAAGTTCTACAGAAGAGAGCAAGATAGAAATAAAAAAAACCTGTGTCACACAGTGTCCCAGTGTCAGATAACATGAAACAAAAAAGTCAGGGTTTGTAAGACATAAATGAGGATAACAAAGGTGCTCTATCTCAGCAAAGACTTTTATTCTGTGCTTCTTTCCTCCTCCTCAGGACATGAGGAAACAAAAGAATGCAGCAGACACAAGGCAATGAAAGCAAACAAGTGAACAAAGAACAGCTCCAGTTAGACCTAAGTGAGGGTTAAAAGGTAGCTTGGGTGCAGCTATGGAAATTCTCCATCGTTATTAAAAGCCTAAGTTTTGTCTTTGTATTTTGTTGCAATTTCATTTCAATAAGTATATTTTAAAGAAATAGTCTGTATTTAGTTCTCAGTGAAATTCAGACAGATCAACCACGCAGCCAGACAGCTCCCACGCTCTCACTACTTGGGTACTCCACTTTGTCTGAAGTGCCCAGCTCTCCCATACTTTGTCTCAGGAAGCACAGTTCAAACTACTTGGCAAAATCTAAGAACCGGTGATTCAGAGGATAAGAGTGACCAGTGACAGCCACAAAAGTTTTCTGGTAAGAGGAAAAACTATACTGAGCCCACCTGAATGCACAGGTCTTGCACAGTTTATGACACTGACTTGTACCTAGCAGAGTGAGGCTGTCACATTTACAGCCAAGCCAAGAAACTGCCTGGTGCCCCTGTCCAACACCTAATCCTTTACTTGACAAACCTGGATCCTGCTACGGGGTGTATCTTGGCTATGGTCCTAAGTGTTATGGCAGGAGCATGGGTATGAGATCAGCCACAGCACAGCCCCATGGCCACGGCTCAGCCAAGTGCCAGAGACAGTGCAATCATAGTGTGAATCTGCACACCTCTCCCATGAAGAGTCTTAGAGTCATGATGTTATAAATAGTTAAGCCTGAATATATCAGGCTCTTTGCAAAAGCAAGATATTTTTGGACACGGAAGACATATTTGTTTTTCTTTCACATTACAACTTCCCTTTTATTTTTAAAATATTTTACATTTTCTCACATAGTCCAATTCAACGTACTATATGCTACCACTGGCCTATTGAGTGCTGCTAAATACACCTTTCTGCTACTGGAAAACATATGATGGACTACATTTATTTGGTATCTGCCATTTGAACATTAAAATACGGTTAATATATTTGTAGACCATTCATCATAGCATGTATTGTGGGGCTTTTGTGTAACAGTGCGACAGGTATTGTGCAACAAATCCACAGAAATGAACTGTCCTGTCACAAGTTACGTCCATACACAGCTGAATAAAAGCTGTCATTCCCCTATTTCCATACATTAAATGCTAAGGCTAATGAGCTTTTATTAGGAAAAATCCTGTTTCTACTGGACTGAAAAAGAAAGCTTTAAACAATTTTTGTCCACATGACTTTCAAGGAAAAAGAAGTCAGACAGGATCTACCATTAAGCATCTTTTTATTGTAGTCTTTAATGTACATGCAGAATTTAAAAAAAAAGTGTCAGTTATATCTGTAAGCTTATAACAATAATGTAAATGTTTGGATCAGCAATGTATTTGGATTAGGGACTAAGAAATCTAAGTGAACAGACATCTTTCAGGATATTCAGTTTATATGGTAAATCAAGAAGGTTTTCTTCTGAGTGATTTTCCTCATAAAAAGATAAAATATTTCTTGTTTACAATCTTGGTTGTTTTTAATACTGAAAAAAATCTATAATAGTACACTCTTCATTATGTACATAGAAAAACATAAAACTATATCCATACCAGTGTCTGTTTTAAACGCAAATAGTAGTTAATAGCTTTGTAAATTTTTGTGCACCCTCTCCCACCCCCATTTTCCCTTCCCCACCCCCATTTAAAAATGCAGCATTTCCTAAAGTTTTCAATGCTTTGGCAGAAACAGAATGGAAGGCACTTCCACGTTAGGTAAAGCAATATGTGAAATATCAGCACTAAATAAAAAAGCTGTAGGTGTACCAGACAGCTCCATGTTCATCCCAAGGGACAAATTTTGCACTCCTGCAGGTCAAGAACTGGTTTGCTAGAGATTCCAGCTGGAGCAGGCTCAGACCCCAGCTTGGTTTACAATAAAGCTGATTAGCCTCACAACTATTTTTACAAACGCTTCACACACAGCAATGAGGATGCAGAGAGCACCCCTGAACACAGTACTGTCATGGGGGCAAAAAGCTCTTGCAGGTCACAGCATCAGAACATGTCGCAAAGGCCTTCCACTACGGAGGCCTTCCACTTTGCAACATGGTAGTTTCACACAACACCCTCTGTTTAAGACTTCCTGATGTGGCAGCTCAGCTAAAAATGAACAAAGCAACACACAAATGTGAAGATTCTAAAGCATCTCTTGTGATGGATAAATTTAGACTCAGCAAAGCATCCTGAAAACAATCAGTGTGCTAGTGGCAGGCTGACCTCTGCTGATAGGGAAGTTTTGAAAGCTGTAGAAAAGTTTCTCGCAGGGACAGCTCCTCCCTGGCCTCCTGTGGCTTGTTTGGCACTCCTTCATTTTTCTTTTAACTCAGAATTATCTCTGGCACACCTGCAATATGCCAGAGATATATTTATATTAATACTTTGCAAAAATACCCCAGATGCCAATGAGATAAGCACCTAAATGCTTGCTAAGGGATGTGTTATAAGTCACTGTCAGGAAAACTTTTCCATAATGACTAGTTTTAGATCTCAGCTGCAGTTTGTTTCTGCAATCCTAACAAAGGCTGAGAAATGACTGGGTGCAAACTTCCAAGACAGAATGAGACAGAAAGGCATCGACCAAAGCTTTTACACGTCAATGTCTCCAGCCTGACAAGATGTTAAATTTTCAGGATATATGCAAGTTCAGTAATATGTTTACTTAACTAATTTATTCATACTGCACAATATCTGACCACGACTGTAAATAGCTGCAGTCAACTGACAATCCAATTGAAAAAGAACATTCTGCTAAAACCTGCCAGCTGGTCACGTTCATTCTGCTGTGATAGCTCTGCGCTCTTTAGCCACAATAAAATGAATGGCTTTATAGTGTTGGAAAGCATTTTTGTCATTCTTCAGTATCACTGTGGATTTATCTCACAAGGAATGAAGGGTAAGATAAAAAGGCATCCAACAACACTTCAATCTCTGAATTGAACAGCCAGCAAAATAATATGCAGCTGGCATGGAAGAATAGCCCTTTAAGGTTAGTTTAAAATGCAGACCAAAGAAGGGGAAAAAGGCAAAAGAAAGGGAAAAAAAATAAAAAGGCAAGTTGTCCAGTAAGAATGAACAGTAGAAAAAGAAACTGAGCAAGTGATTCTTTGTTTTGGGCCAGTCCACCACCAGTTGCTGTATGTTGCTTTGGGAAACACAAAACTGGCACCAAAACACTCCAAAAAACACAAAACCTTCACCCCCTTCCTAGGCTGATGGCTCTCCTTGGATTGTCCCTCAGATCTCTTTCCGTACTGTGGCTCGGATGCTGCTGAACACTTTGCCTATGGCCTCAAAGAGCGGGTCGCAGAACGTGTGGATGCAGATGGAATAGACACGGCTAATGCACTGGATCTCAATCAGGTAGCTCCTTATGCACGGCACCACCGCCCAGATGTGCAGGAATGACAAAATGGCAAAGTAGATGCCCCAGATGAGAGCCATAGGAATGCCAAAGATTGCTGACAGTAAACGATAGAACCAGTATTTCGTTACAGTGAAGGTGGTAAAACTGGCCTTCCAAATCCCATCAAAGCTGTGTGTTCCCTCTGGCTCAGCAATCACATCTTCAAAATCAATCTGCAGCAAAGAACACAAAGGCAGGTCAGTAAGACATTCACATCAAGGGTGTATTCCAGAAACACCTTTCCTGGAGAGCTGTGGTCCCCTGCAAGAAAACACGAAACATCTACTTCCTACATCCTCATGTGATTCAACCTATTATAATCCATGATTTAAGTCCTGGATCTTCAGTAACCTTTACCCAGTGACTACCAGGGAGCCTCAATGGTTAGCTCAAAATTAGACAACTAACTTCTAGGTGGAGTTCTCCACAAAACTGAATATATTTTCCTCATCTCCTACAGCCCTAAGGTATGCAGTCCCCTTATGGTCTACTTAAGGTACAAAACAGGTGAATAAAATCATATTTCATAGTTTTGACTATTCATAAATCATTCAAAAAGTCACCTAAGGAAGCAGTGCATTCCAACAGGCATATTTTAGCACTCTCTGTTGAAATACTGAGCTGTTCAGGAAGCTCAATTGTCATAACATTTCTATAAGAAAATTAACAGAATTGCAATGGTGGTTCAGCTCCATGTCACACAGACATGTTTGATATAACCCACAATACAGGATATTTAATTTACTCAGCACAACCAATTGTATAGGCACTGCAAACAACAGGAAAGAGAACATCACAACACTATTCCTCTGCAAGGGGATAAATGGCTGTTTAAGTCATATGAAAGAAAAAAAATTGCATTCCTGGGACTGGATCCCAAAGTGAGATAATAATGCTGCCAAAAGTGAAGATTTACAGCAGCAAGGTAAGTATGACATGGGCCAGCAGCCTCAGAGACTCAGGCAGTTGTACCTTAGCATGCTGGAAGAAGGTGAATATACATATACTCTGTGTAAATACTGCTTATACTGTAAGAAAAGGCTCATAATTAACTCCTTCCATCTAAAATATACATAACAATTGAAAATCATTCATTCTTCGCTCCTGCTGAAACTTTTATCACCTCCAGACATAAGTTACTAACAAAGGGAAAAATATTTTAAAACCACTGGACTTTCCAGCTTCTTAAACAAAAAAGATAATTACAAACAAAAGTGTACACTCTAGGTGCAATCTATGCAAATGGCTGGTAAGTCCTTGAGAGGAAATTTCTGAATTATCTGTGATATCCAACACCTTGAATGCCTAACACCAGGCTGGCTTATATGAACATATTCACATTACTCTCTCTGCCAGTGATTCTCTTTAGACATCCTGTCATGCAAATTATAAACCTCCTCTTTTTCTGCTACTAGGTTCTAGTGATCTGAGAGTCATTCTTTGGGATGGATATTCATCATCATCACCACCATCACACCTAAAGGTAGCATTTGAGTTGAAACTTGATCTCCACAGAAACCTATGTCAGACTCTGCATTGGCAGAGTAGATTTTCTTTTCAGAATACATAAGCAAGTATACAATCTGTTTCTGCAGCTATTCAAAAGCAAACTTTTCACTGTAGCTTCATCTCATGTTAGCTCATTTTCAAAGTGAATGGGCATTCTTGGCTTATTATCAACATCTTCCTTGAAATCAGATAATAAAAATATCCATATGATGGCAAAACCTAGGATGACGACAGCAAAAGAAAGTGCTTCTCAAAAAGTATTACTACATAAGGACTACATGGTTCAGCATAGCCCTCTTGTTCCAAAACTTTTGTCAATTTATTGCCTGCTTCCCACTCACTGATGCTGTAATCCTTGGCAAAGGTAACACAGCCATCATAGAGGTTCAAAGCACCAAGGGCTAGTCAGTGTCGTATCTAAAGTCTTTTTATTCATTTCAGTTGCAGTGGAAATACCATCTTGTATTCTTTCAACTGGCTGGCAAGGGAAATATTAGATCTCCTAAGGAAAACAAGTTTGCATTGAGCTCCATCAGCCTTTTCATGGTTGCATCTTTATTTTAGCCAAGTGAGACCTATTTTTATCAGGAAATGCATTTTTTTGGTGAGCAAAATGAAGCCATAGTTTAATGTGAATTTTCTAGTATTTTAAAAATATATAGTAAGATTAGCCCACAATTTGATTACTTTCAAAGTAATTAATTGTAATCAAATGGAAAATGGAAGCCAATAAACTCACTGGTTTTCAAATCAAATAGTAAACTTTCTGCAGTTGTGACTCCCAGTAACTAATATTTTTAGCCTGTTATGTTCAACGAAATGTCCATGGAGAGCTCAGGAGCTGACAGAAGAATCATGCCATATAACATTTCCAGATGGACAGCCCTGTCCTCCTTCCAGGAGATGATGCTAAGATTAGAACATTTATGATATATCTTTGGTCAGGATTTCCCAGCTCAAGTCATACACTGTTGTCCCAAAAGTACTCAGGAATGAATCTGTCTGTGAGATAATAGCAATGTATTCACGACACCAGTAATTATCAAGAGGTTAGTTTCTTGGAGCAATTTCAACAGCTCTCAGAACGTTTCTACCAATGCAGAGAACTAGAAGAGATGGCCCTGTAGGAATGGTAGCTGCTGTCACACTAATGTGTCTGCCCATTTCATTATTCCTCAAATTCCATTTCACATTACTCCAGTTTGATTAAGGGAACTTGTGAGTAAAAAGATGGAAAAATTGCCTGACAACTTGATTCCTTAGCTGAATACAGTGTTAAAATGAAGCTGTTATCTTCCCAAAAGCTGTAAGAACATTATGAAACATAAGAACATTATGTACATGCCAAGAAAGCCCAGCTACGCCTGGCACCTGAACCTCTGTGGTGCTGTACAAAACCAGACTTACCTGCAGCAGTGTCTAAATAATGATAAGCAAGGAGTTGAGGTAATCTGGGCTCTTCTACTCATGTGCTAACAGAGCCTGGGAAACACTATTTACTTCACTCTTCAAGCACTACAGATAACTCCTTATGCTGCAAGAACTGTGATATCACTCAGCTTCTTCCTGCACTAAACCACTCCCATGAAGGATCCTGATTTTAACTTGTAGGGATCAGTTCTCCACAGGCTGCAGGAGGAACAGGTGACTGGATGCATTCTGCCTTGTTATGGATTACATTTACATCACTCAGATTACTCACTCCCTCCTCAGTCCCTCCTACTACTCTCCTCTGGTTTTTAGTTCAGTAGCACTCACTGACGCTGAGTGTCATCAGACCGATAAAGGGTGTCCAACTGAAATAAGTAAAGTAAAAATAGGACTGACAGCAGAAAGAGAAGTGCCCAGAAATATGATCCTACAGAAGAAAGATGCTGTCATTTCTGGTAATGAATCTAACTGTCTTGCAAGTATAAGACAACATTTTTAGGGTATTGTTCTCAAGGTCACTTTTGTCAAAGCATCATGTGCATGTAGATCTGTGAACTCTCATTTTATCTACATAAAGGCTTTCTTAGGTTGTGCACAGGTCTTGTTTAGTAGATTTCATGTTCCTTGTGTAGTTTGTTCCTCCAGAGCTGTCAGGATGTGCTGTGAAATCACACTGAGGCAGTTGCCAAGCTAGTGAAAATACATGCACGTTCACTTGTGACAGGAGAGAAGCACAGGAAATTTGGTTTGACCCTCTAAAGGATGCTAATAACTCGCTCAAGCCTTCTGCTTCAGACTAAACTATTAAACACTATCAATTCCTGCTCCATGCCTACAATGCACTTCCTGACTTCAGCTATTCTTTGTTTCCTACTATTCAGTTTGGTAAAGCCAGTTTTTACATTGCTTGAAGCTTTTGTCTGATTCTGCTATGAGAATTAATGCAGCTTCTTTTGCTCTGCACATGTTTATTAAACTTCTATCAGGAAACTGAGGAACCTGCTTTGATTCTAAAATAGATTTATTTACAAGAAAGGGAAATGGTATGGGATTTATTTACAAGATTTGTTTACAAGAGAGGAAAAATGTCTATTTAAAGATCAGAACTATTAATTTAAAAAACTTAACAGTGTGAAGTTATCATCTGACTCAATAATATATGCTACATGTATGAAATCAGTTGACCTGCTGACCTTGTCGGTTCAAGTCCCTATGTATCAGAAGCTGACCAACTGGAAAGGTATATTAAATGCCAGGCTCAAATCACCTGCTTTCCAGCTGTGCTTCTCAAAAGATTGTTCTTTGAGGTTTGTAATATTCATTACATAAAAACAATTACTGTCCTTTGTCTGACAGAAAAAAATAAATTAAGACCACCAGTATTAGGCTTTGACCTAAATTTCTGTGATTGTAACTATCATGATTCATATCTTTGTGTGTGGCAGCTGCATGCTGCTGCTGTGCTCACAACATAAAATTCACATAGCCAGGCACCACCCCTACTCCACTCCAGAGGAACCCAAACAAGTGCTGAGGATGTCTAAATTTTTGTGTGCCTTCACTATCTCTCAGAGTCAGTAAAAGGAGGCTTAGATCCTTACTGTATCTCTATTGATTGATCACTAATGTGTCCAGTCAGGCAGAACACTTAAATACACACACAACATGAAAAATGTGAACAGTCCCACTGGTGTCAATATGCCTCCATGCTCTGCCAGACCAAGGCTAAAGTCTAGGCTGAATGTACACAGGAAAGAGTCATAAGCTGGTTTTCTTTACATTTTTATGCCCAGAGTGTGGAAACTGTCTTTACTGCTTACCCTGGGCTGCTTTTAAATAGGCTTTCCCTGATTCCAAGACCATAAGTATAATATTGTTTCACTTTATTAAAACATGTCCTTGCAAGATATGGTATTTTTTTTCTGTTGTAATAAATGCAATTTGTAAAATTCCCAAATATATTTAATGTTCTTTAAAGAAACATTAACAAAAGAAAATGTATAAAATATCACAAAATGACAAGCCTTTCTATGGCATAGGTCACATTTGGGAAGTGATGTTAAGGACAGATGCAACACTGTTCTTATGTAGGAGAAGGCTGTCGTGTATTATCAAAAATAAGAAAATGTGTGAGCATATGAGATTATTATTAACTTAGCAATGCCATGTGCTATTTGAAACTTAAAAATTCCCAGTTACACTGCCTGGAGAAGAAAGACATCATAGCTGAAAAAAAAGTTAAGCAATAAACTGACACCTTTCTGTTGATCACTGATGCCAGTTAAGCATTTATGCACTTCATTGATCCTTTAAAATACCACATTACCACATATGATGTTTGTCCTGACTGCTGCCACAGTTTAACAGAAAATTATCAAAAAGTTTATACTCTTTCTACTGAATCTGCAGGAAAGAGGACAGGCAGTTGTTGGGACTTACAGGAAGAAAGTTGCTCTTCCCCCTTCCCTCCCAGACACCCAAAGACTCATTCACCCTTTTAAGAGCACTGTGTTATCTCCATCTGGCAAACCTGTAGTTATGTAGGAAAGCTGGTACTTTATTCCTAAACACATAGATCTTCATGATTCCTAGACAGTCTACTTCATCACTAATCAGGTTTCTACAGCAAACATTAGGTGATCTCAGGTGTTTAATAAAGCAAAAACTCATTCTGTTCCACAGTACTTATACAAACCTTGAGCTAAAGCATGGGTGACTACAAAATGCACACATCTAGCAGCGTTTTGTTCCCTCACAAGACAAGAAATCACCTTGAATCTTGGTATTGGTGGCAAGCATCTAACAAGGGAACCCCAAGAGTCCCTCCAGGCTGGGCTGCAGCATGATTAGGCTTTGTCTGTCAACCTCAAACTCTGCTCTTCAGACCACACTGTTCTTCTGGGGACTGGCCAGACCACAAGGCAAAATTAATTTTTAAAAAAAAAAAAAAAAAAAAAAAAAAAAAAAAAAAAAAAAAAAAAAAGCCATGACTGCAGATGGCTAGGACCAGAGCTGCAGAGCTGTTGTGTAAGGCTTGTTGAGTGCAGAAAAATTACAAAAAAGTATTTCCAAAGTGAACAAAAGCCTAAACAAGCAAGCAGAACTGTTGCACCCCAGTTACTTGCACTAACTGACCAATGAGTTTGCTCTACCTTTCCTGTCTCCCTGTGCCTGCTTTCCACAGCATGGCAAGAAAAGTGTTCTGCTGGCAGATCTCTTAATGGAAACAGTGAATCTTTCCTGAGTGCTACAGAGTATGCCAGAAAAGCAAACAATGCTTTAACAAACAAACACGGATATTCATGTTGGAAAGTAGAATTGAACAACTGCACTCTTCTAGCCAGAGAAGAAAACCAGTCTGGTCAGGAGTGACTCCTACTGCATGCATAACAAATACTCAAATGCATTATGAAAATGTGTAAATGATGCCATGCCTTAGAAAAGGGGGTGATTGCAGATCACCATTTCACAAACTGAAAATTATAGAAAAAAGAAAAAAAAATTACTTCTAATTACTGAGAGAACAAAGTCCTGCTCCCTGCCCGTGCTGATTACATACCAGAAAAGCCCTGCTGATGGTCTTTGTTTCATCAGATGGGCAGGCTCACCAAAATCTGCGGAAGTGCTCGTGAGAAAAACGCGACTGATGCCAATGGGTCAGCCCTGTAACAACCAGCTGCTCTCCAGAGAGCTCTTCCTGAAGCACTTGCCTGCCCTGTTCCAGTACAGGCTGGCAGAAGGAAAGACAAGCAGTTTCAAGGAAAGATCTGCACTCTGCAACACAGCAAAACTTCCTGTGCAGGTGGGGATACCATGTCAGCTAGTTCCTTGACAAATGGCTTGATGTTGTTGGGAGTAAGCAGTCAGAAAACAAAATTACTCTTTTCCTCCCTGGAAACTGGGCTGCTGGAAGGTTATTGCAGCTTTCCCAAAGAGAATGCCTTAAGAGGCTTTCTTTGTTTTTATTATTTGGTTCATGTTCTGCAGTTCCTTGTTTGACACAGCTATTTTAGCAAAGAACCCTAATACATTTATGTATATGCACATATGTCTGTCCGTCTGTATGTTTAAAAAGTTATATTTATGAACATGAACACCAGAGTGAAGTCTTGAGTACACAAAACATAAAAGGAATTTTTCTTTTATTTCAGTGGTGTCTGGAGTTAGCTGAATCCAAAAGAAATAATAAAAGACGTGTAAATTGATTTTATATTTTAAATTATATTTAATAAATATAAATATGGCAGATTTCTATTTTATTATTGTATGCTTATATACTATTAAGGTAATAAACTGCAATTAAGTATAACTTTTAAAACTTGGTCTAGCTTTATCATTCCTAAATTTAGGGACTAATGGGAAGTGGAAATATAGTGACCTCAGACTCTCAAGTAGTGCATGGAGAGACAGGGACCTTTGGAGGTTGTTTTAGACCTGGAAACCACTTTTTTCTCTTTATAGTTTGTAAAGGGAGTCTAAGGAGAGGAGACTCTTGATTATGTATACTATCAATAAGCACACTCCTGTTAGCTGCTGCCATTGTTTTTTGCAAATTTGTATAAATTGTTTTCACCTTTTCTCCTCATTTCTATCTGAACCATGCTTTTTGCTGACAGTGTGTGTGCAGTGAGTGTGCAGTGATGCCCAGCTGCTTATCTTTTCCTTTAAAAAAACACTTGACCCTGCATTTTTACTGCTAGAAGCTTGTCTTTCTTATGGAGGAGCTTAAGTTACTGATCCTTAAATAGAAGGTGTTTCTTTACTATTTCATGAAAATCAAGATATTTTATAGTTGTGCACTTGTCATAAACTGCATGAGAGCAGCAATGGGACTGAGTGTAAGTTTGCTGATGACACCAAGCTGTGTGGTGAGGCTAACACGCTGGAGGAGAGGGATGCCTTGACAGGTTTGAGAGCTAGGCACCTGTGAACCTCATGAAGTTCAACAAGGCCAAGTGAAAAATGCTACACCTGGATCAGGGCAGTCCCAAGCACAAATACAGGCTGGCTGGTAACTAGATTGAGAGCAGCCCTGTAGAGAAGGACTTGGGGATGTTGGCGGATGAGCAGCTCAACATGACCTGGCTTGCAGCCCAGAAAGCTGACAGCACCCTGGGCTGCATCAAAGAAACAGGCTGAGGAAGGGGATTCTCCCACTCTGCTCTCATGAGACCCTACCTGGAGTACAGTGTCCAGCTCTGGGGCTTCCAAGACAAAAACATGGGCCTCTTGAAGCAAGTCCAGAGGACAGCCAAAAAGATGAATAGAGGGTTGGAGCACACTCTCTGTGAAGACAGGCTGAGAGACTTGTGAGAGGTTGTTCAGTCTGGAGAAGAGAAGGCTCTTAGAGCAGTAAATAAAGTGGGCTATAGAGGGACTTTTTACAAGGGCATGTAGTGACAGGAAAAGGGGGAATGGCTTTAAACTGAAAGAGAGTAGGTTTAGATTAGATATTAGGAAGAAATTCCTAGGAGAGGCACTGGAACAGGTTTCCCAGAGAAGCTGCAGATGCCCCATCCCTGGAAGTGTTCAAGTCCAGGCTGAGGGGGCTTTGAGGAACCTGATCTAGTGAATGGCATTCCAGCCCATGGCAGGGGGCTGGAGGAGAAACTGATTCTTTTTTGTAGCATCTGTTTGAATTCCAAGAAGGGATTTCAAAGTTGAAAGAGGAAATGTTGCAATCCATCTATGAGACTCCCTTAGGCTTTCTTGGAACTCAGAATATAAATTCAGCACAGCAGGAGTTTGGACAGAGAATGAGATGCTTTCACCTTCAGCTGTGAGAATGTCTTCTCACTTCTTATCTATGAAGTTGAATTTATCAGTTCCTATTTGTTTAACTACAAACAAACTCCACCCTTGTACAGCTCCACTAACATCTAGAGCAGAGCTCCTACATCTTGAATAAAATCATATTTTATCAGTTCATGAGCTCATTAAAATGGGGACAGTGGCACTAAAATGCTATTTTCTTTTGATTGTTAATCTGGTAGCAATTTCTGACAAGAATGATATGGCATAAAGTTCAAATTTTTTTGAAACTATCAAAAGACATTTTCCTAAGAAATCTGTCATGAAAATATAAAGAGAATAATAGCAAAAAACCTGCCTCCCCAATAAATCAAATGAAATTAAATGGCATAATTTCTCTTTCAGGTTCAAAATAACCAACCCTTTTAAAATCCAAGATGGGTTTTTTTTACTGTCATTTGTCTAGAAAAGAAATATGGTAGTTCTGGATCAAAAAGCTCAGAAAATCAGTTACTGATGTAGACTTCATCCTGGTGTCTATGAGAAGGGTATTTGAGAGCTGTGGGAAATACGAACTTAGTTTAGAACTATATCTGTCTCCAGTTTTCCAGAGATCACAAGTGTTACAGAATCACCCAAGTTCATTTGTATTTTCTTCTTTCTGTTCCCTAAAATACAACCAAGATCAAATTTCCTCACTGGTAGACTACTCTACTGTACACAATTATCCCTTCTTCCCCTGGAGATTTTTGTATTTCAGTATTTTTTTGTTTGTTTGTTTTAGATATCCATACTCTATTCAAGAAGACAGTGTTTATATCCACATAGTGGGCTAAAAATTCTACAATCAGATCAAATTATTCTTAATATTTTCTAACATATGATCTAAATTCTGTTGAAGTTATGAGAATTGAAAAGTATTTGCCTCTTTTGAATCTGAGACAGTGTCCAATAAATGCTAACAAAAGAAACAGCCATGCTGAATCATTTACTCTGTCCCCATGGCCATCAAATTTTTCTATGGAGTTATGAGTCATGTTCATCATGCCAAGCAAGAAGGCTTGTGCATAAGGCTTTAATAATACCATGAGTTTAAATGTGAGCACAGTTTTTTGAGAAAGAAGCTTTCATTAGAACAAATGCCATTATTAGCTGTACTCTTACAGACATTCAGAAATCACATGTCTGAGAACTCCTAATCAATGTGCAAGAAAACTATTTTTCAGAACTCTTTAAACCTCGCTCAGACCTTGTATAAACTGGCATTCTTAATGACTCAAGTTTTTAAATCTCACACTCCTAGACTAGCCTTGGAAGAAATATTTGAAACAGAATTGAATCACATGGTCAGCCAAAGTCAAACATTTGAATTTGCTCGCATTTTAAATCTAAACCCCATAGCTTGTTAATAGGACACAGCGTTACAGAACCACTTCATTTAATTATCTGTAATGCACAAGTAAGGTGTCATGTCTAAGTTACAAGTATCAGCAATTGAGACAAGCATGCCCTCTGAGAGCACTGCTTCTCCTGTCCAGTGGTTAGGGTTAAAATCTGTGATGTGAATCTGCCTCCAGAGGCATCTCCCTTTGCTCACTGCCAATAGCAAGAGCCCAGGTGACAAGCTTGGATTAGAACACAAACACACATATTAAATACATATATCTATGGTTTTAAATTTAAACATTTATCTATGTTCTCATGACTTTTAACAATTTCTAAAAACAAAGAAAAAGGGTCTGCATTAAATTTCACTTAATTCCTTATTTCAGAAAGAGCACCTGATTGAGCTCTGCTTTTCTCTCATTTTACTACGTTGAAGCCAGAACTGTGTTCCTCTCAGGTTGACACTTACTGTCACATCTGACTGACAGCCCACCTTAGGTCTCCCATTCAAAAAGAACATGGGGTGACATATGCTTTCCCTCCAGGAGGTTCTCAGGTATGGGGATAGGAGTGCTCTGACCAGTCATCTCTCTGTGCATCTTACACTGTGCTCAGTACAGCAGGGAGGGACCTTAACAATGAAAAATTACATAAAATGTACTGCTTTTGAAAAACCCTCTCTTTTTATTCTGAGACAGAAATTGTAAATAGCTTTAAAAGCATGCCTGAGTAATACCTTCCTCCCTAGTGAGTACATAAGGGTATTACAGTATTTGTCAACATCCGACTAAAAAATCCAGACTTTTCCTTGCAGTAAGCTGAATTGCCCTTAACTGCATTAGTTTTAAGTGGAAGGCATGAATACATAACTTTTTGAAACTTGGTACAAAAGCTCTGCATCTTCAAATCTGTAGCCAAGTACCGGATTTTTTTTCCCAGAGCAAAAAGGACTCCTATACAACAAACAGCAGACAGACACCACTTGTTTAAAACAAAATAATAATTATCTTCTTGATAATTATTAAGATAATTATTAAGAAAGATATGAAAAAAAATGAATGAATTCTTGGTGGTAGACCAGGCACAGGCCTTTCTTCCTGGCACATCACTGTAGGAAAAAACTGTAAGCTGGCTGCAGATGTGACTGCACAGTTGGTCCTCACTAGTCTCAAAGGATTAGACTTAGTAGGGTTGGCTGCAAGGTCTGTCCCCATTCTCAGCAAGGAGCAAGTGAGAAGAGTATTCTGTAGGAGAACTGGCTCCCTCCTCTGTGTTTTCCAAATTCAGTAAACTCTGTGCAGACTTGACCACAGATATGTTGAGAAAGTTTGAACTTTAAAACTCGAAGGCTGCAATTTAGCCGTACTCTGAAAACCACAAATACTGTGTTGGGAAACAAGAAGAGTAAAGCCTGAACTTCAGGCACCTTCATGCGAGTCCTGGGTCATTGGGGAATGAATGAGAGAAAAAAGCAATAAGTTTCCACCCTGTTTGTTGTGTCTCATCACAAATAAAACCTGCGGGACACAATTCCAAGAGCAGAACCGTCTGGTGAAGGACATTTGAAACAGATAAAACGATGGCAATCCACCTGTATAATCACCAGCATGACTCCTGGAGAGCTCCCACATGCACAGAGGCTGTTTTTCCTTAACTAGATTCCCTCCTCACCCCCTGCCTGACTAGCCAACTTCACAAGCCAGTGCCTGAAAGAATGGAATCACTAGTGCACATTCTCCTGCTGTCTAGGTGATGTATGAGGACAGTTATGTGAGAAAGAAAATCCTTCCTTTCTGGTCTCCACTGAAAAAAATAGGGGAAAAAAAGGAAATTCTGGTGATTTTTACTAGACTGTGCTTCCTCAGAGCTGTGTTTAGAGCTCTTACTTCCTCTGTCTTCATAGCTCAGGTTCCATAAGGCCTTGTTCACATCCCTCTATGAATAGAAATCCAGTCATTTGCCCCATTTCTCTGGAAACCTCCCAGCACTAAGCTCCCACTTGGTAGTTAATTCAAAGACAAACTATAAGCAAAGTCACCAACAGCTTTGATGCAAAGCTGCTCCACGTGTCTCATTTTCATAAATGGATCTTGACTGGGTTTCTGCCCCAACCCTAATGCTGCCTGCACCACACATCTGCTGCAGGGGAAGCTGGGCAGATGCTCTGTGCTGCAAATCAAGGGAACGTGTCTCTTGCTTCTCACAAGAGAAGGTTATTTTTAAAATGTGCTATGGGAAGTATTTGAATACAGACAACACTGAGGCCTTTTAGAGAGCTGCTTACAGAGCAGATTCCTCATTCTCTGTCTAATCATTTCTATTTCATGGCTGACTGATTTGTCCCCAGTTTCCATGCTGCTGTGCCTCATAGTCAAGTTGCAAGAAATGCATAGAATAGCGGGTAAAAAGCAGAAAATTCTGAATCTAGAAAAATGCAATGGCTTTAAACAAAACTGAGCTCAGCCTGAGCCATACTTCTGGCATTACAGGACTCCTACACTTTTTTTTTTTTTTCTCTGACTTTCAGTACTTAAGACTGGGGTCTCCTTCAGTTAGTTTAACATTCTGCCTGCAACTTTTACAGCCAAAGTATGAATGGCAGATGCATGTCAGAAGGGGACTACAGACTGATGGCTAAGGCAGGAACTGAATCTACTGAATCTGTGTATTTTCACCTCAATCCAAGCCTGTCTCTTAGGTACTGGGTGTGAATTTTATTGCTACATCTAATAGACTGAATCTCAACACAGGGTCCATATAAATGCAAATTGTGGCACAATTCCTCTCTCTACTCTGCAGGTTGGTCTATCTATGAAATACTTAAAATAAAAGTTATTCTTATTTATCCTTGTAACAAAACAGAAAATGTTAATTTACAATGCTATTTTGTACACATACTTCTGTTTTTATGATGTAAAATGGATCCTATCTGGTTAACATCAATTCATTTTGGTATATTCCTATGTCTTGATGTGACTATCTTCACTACCAGGCGCTCACTTGCTGACACAGAGGAGTTCACATACTGACATACCAGTACTGGTATTCTGGCTGTTTGCTGTTTTTCAGTGAATGTGTTGGACCACAATTATTTCAGAAGGACAAACTGCAAAACTTGTTTTTTCCATTCCTATACTTATTATTCCTCAAGCTTATTTTAGAAGACAGAACGTACAAACTTCCTTAATCCTTGCCTCTGTGGGAGGCAGAGAGCACAGGATAGGCTTTGTAGGTTTCAGATTCTTTTCAGCCCATTACAGTTTTTTTCTGTCAGTGGTCTTCTTCTTTTCCCATCATAGTCTTTCTTTCATTAAGTTAGGTTGTGGACACCAGAATTCTGACTTGCTTGGGAGGTATGACTCATCCTCAGAAGGTTTGGTTGCTTTGGGGACTTCTCCTATTGGCATATGCAATAAACTGTGATGTAGTGCTGCTCATGAGCTCTGGCATTCCCTGTCTACTCAGCTGCTCCTCCATGGGTAGAAGAAAAAAGAATTGTTCTCTCATTTTTAAAATCATCCATTTTCAAGGCAGTTTTGTACCATTAGGTACACAGATGATTTTTTCTAAGCAAATAACAATGTTATGCCTTTTCATTATTATATGGCTCCTTAAAGATACAGGCTGCTGTGATTATTCTTAGCATGGATCCAGCAATATGACCATGGCTTGTAATATTCAGCACCTTCAAGGTGTGTTGAAGTCTAGAACTTGAATTTACTTATGGCCTTGTTAAATTGTCTGCACATAGCATGAATCATTTTATAGATACACATTCAGGATCCAGAGCTCACCCTCTTGATTCTCTGGAAACAATACAATTTTTTCTTTTTCAATAACGGGTCTTCATTACAACAAACACAGTGAATTGCACACACTCTGACACTGCTGGCCACTAAGCAAGCCAGTTAGTGGCTTAGTCACCCACTAGAACTGGGCAGCTCCCATTTTTCCTAGGGTCTGACAAACCCAGATGACAGCATCCTCAATTTTCACACTGTGGTGGTGTATTCCCCTCTCCATCTTTCCAGGCTGCAGTGAGATCTGGGAAATGCTTGTTAGGCCTTGGCTTTGGAAACACCACCTGGGCTCAGCTCTTTCCAAGCTTATCAGAAACACTGTCTGCTCCCAGGAATTGCTAACAAGCTGCTGTTTTCCTTATGATCAGCCTTGGAAAATATTCCACCTGCCTGAATGGCATAACATTCCTGTTCTCACACCTTCGGAGAAAGTGCCAACCCAAACTGTGGCCAGGATGAAACATTGTTATGACTAAAGCCCACTCTCTTGCAAGTCCATGAACAGCAGTCCAAAGTGGGGCCCTTGGAGCTCTCTGGGACTGCAGCAAGCTACAAGCAGCAACCTCCCTCTGAGTGAGATGCCTCTCAGAGCCTGATGTATGCAGGATCACTGAAACAAGCTGTAACCTGGGCCAACACACACGTTCCTCAAGGCCCAATTCTCTGCCCATTGGGAAATGCAAAAGCATCCAAAGTGAGTATTTTATTCATCTCTGGGGGGAATTTTTCACAGGTACCTTGCTTGCACTGATGGCTCCTGTCTGTGTGCATGCCCCTGCACATATGCTCCAGAAAATGTGAGAGAAATACTGCTTTCTCAGATGTCTAAGTACTTTGGCTATCTAAGCAAATTGGGCTAGTGAGTAAGGTTAGGTTATAGTTATAAACTTACTTAAATGCTGTCAAGTATTGTTCATTTGCTCAGTTGTTAAACATAAGTTATAAGCTAAGTTGAGGGTTGCTAAGTGTTGCTCTTCTGCTGAGTTGCTAAGTTTAACTTCAAATTTATATGTTAGGTTAAATGCTCTTCAGTGTTATTTTCTGTAAGTTGCTAAGGTTAAGTTATAAATTAAATTTAGAAGTTAGTTATAATTAGAAGTTAGTTATAATTAAATTTATAAGTTAGATATAAGTTAAGTGTTCTTCCTATGTTAAATTGTTAGGCTTAAGGTGTAAGTAAGGTACTGTTAAGTTGGAGTGTTGTTAAGCTTTTAGGCCCTGTTCCTTTTTATCCTTGTCTGCACTGTCTTTTGTCACACATGCACCTAAGCACACACACACCCCCCTAGATAATTCTCAGTTCATTTTTTGTTTTGATTGCCTGGATTTTGTTTGCTTTTGTTGTTGCTTGCTTTCCCTTGCTGTGCCTTAGCTGTCCTGTAAGTAGTAGAATGAATCTTGCCAATGAACTTGTCATGCTTTGCCACTTAATAAGAAATCTGACTTTCGCTCATATCCTTGCCGATGATTTTTAAAGCGATCTCAAACACTCTCGTTCCTAACACACATGGATTGTACAAATTTGTCTGCATAAATTCTGTTTCTACAAGAAAATCTACCTCTGTGATACCTCTGACCAAAGTAACTTCAAGCAAGTCTCCATCGACCCTGACTTGTCAAAACAGTCAACCTGATTTATAAGCCCAAACAAAAAATCTAGGCAAGGGCACAGTTAGATTTTGCTTAGCTTGCTTATCATCTTTTGAAGGAAGGAAAAACACCAAAGAGAACAAAACAGAACAAGGACACAAATCCAACCGCCATCAGAATCTCTGATTTTGCACCCGCCAGGCTTAGGGAGGGCGATCTGGTTTGTGACATCTCCCCGCCCTGCCTCTGTGCGTGCCTCGGGGAGGGAAAATCTTTCCGACGGTGTTACACAAGGTCACGCAACTCATCCCCCCGCTGCCCGGCCCCGGGCGGGAGGTCCCGGCCGCAGAGCTGGCTGCCGGCACACACCGCGGCGGGACCCC
>WBNO01020566.1:162884-178592 GCA_013400575.1 Peucedramus taeniatus | reverse complement strand
TTTGCCCTGTGGCTTGTGGGACCGGAGGCAGGCAGATTCCGCTCTGCGGAGCGGCCGGCCGGGGGAGGTAGCTGAGAGGAGAGGGCTGGCCGCTGGCCAGGGCGGCTCCCTGCCTCCGGCTGGGGTGGATGACAGCGGCGGTACGGCCCCGCACATGGCAGGGCGGCCGGGAGCCGCCGGGGGTGGGAGGGGAAAATAGCCCTGCCCCGGCAACCTGGGATCTGGCGGACCCGGTCCCAGGTCCGGGTGCTTGGGCCACGCCGTGCGGAGACAGGGGCTCGACAGGGAGAGGGACAGGGAGAGAGACAGGGTCCCCTCCGCGTCGTCCGCCCTGCCCCGGCCGCCCACGACCCCCGAGAGTGGGTCCCCGCCGCTGGGTGCCTGGGCGACAGGGGCTGCGTGCGGCAGAGCCACCTGGGCAAGATGCGGGGGGGGAAGGAAGCAGTGAGGAGATGGAAAACTTTAGCTGTGTTAGCGTCCAGAGCGAGCGAGGCGTTTGCCGGGCTCCCCCCTCCCGGCACTGACAATAGTTTACACAGAAGCATCGCTGCTCCAGAAACAATTGTGGAAACTTGGATGTCCTTGGGATGAAGAAAAAGATTTTTCTCAACTGGTTCGTTTCAAAACTATGCAAATATTTAACAGTTTTGCACTTTAACACTGCTCTATTTTCCCGAGAGGAGATTGATCCATGTATGTCTGCCATGCATATTAACCACTGGGATTAACTTTTAAAGGGGAATGGTGCGACACCGTCTTGCCATGCTCTGTTCTCAAGGTTTTTTTGTAAGCTCAGGGGCATATTTAGGTGTAAACGGTATAAATATAAACATTCATCACTGTATTCATGATGGCTCAGGTTAGGGTTGAAGCATCACTATACATCTAAAAATATTCCAAAAATAAAGTGAATTATATTTCACTTTTGTGTGTGTGTGTGTGTTTGCAGCCATTAGTTCTGTGTTAGGAAATCAGACTATGGTGAAAGATTTATAACATTAACAGAAAAACTGTGACCTTAATGTTATGACATTTAGCACAGAATTGCAGCAACAGAAGTAGAAAATTCCTAACTACAGTATATTTGGCTTTGGCACTTCAACAGAGACATGACCTCGAAGAAGCCCCTGGCTAAGATGGATGTAGGCACCACAGATGTAAATAACTGCACCTGTTGAAAATGCAGTCCACATGGACATGTGTTGCACTGGTTAGCAGTCGACTTTCTTTACTTTATATTGCTTCTAAACTTTAGAACAAATGCCTTGGATGGAAGTTTTCCAACTTTCCAAGTTAGCTGTAATTTTTAAAAGTAACTTTTTTATTGATGCAATAATTCATTTAAGCCATCATTAGAATATTTTTGTCTGTCCAAGCTTTTGAGTGTGAATATGGAGCCAGATGAGTGTATTGAAGGACATAGACTCTGCATTTTTTCTATCCATATGAAAAAAACCTGCAAGACAGTTCTTTGTTTTTATATCTAGGAAATTTTTTTTCAATTAGTCACTGTCCTGCACATGAATCAAGACATTTTGATCCATCATTCAATATGACTCTGTATCTCAAGGATGACAGGAAAAAAAAGAAAAAAGAGAGATACTTGTCAATTTGAAATGCTGAATTGATCCTGGAATACTTTTTCAGAACCACAGTCCCCTTTAAAAAATATTTCTGAATCACACAACACTACTGCAGTTAGAATAATATCATAAACTAGTGGAATTTATAAGTTTTATGAGATGAATTCCAGAATAGGCTGCATACAAAGCGAAATGAACCATCACATTAGCAGTGCTTTCTTGAGCTGGAATACCAAGAAGACAGCCTACTCAGGAAAAGGCATGGGTACTACCAAGCAGTGAGAGTGAGCAAGTCACCTCTGCAGAGATGGAGAGGGATGGAGCCATGGCCCATGTGAGAAATGCACACAAACTCAACAGCCAGAGACCTGGCATGGATGCACACAGGAGTTCTGCAGGATCTCCTGTTACACTCAGCAAGAGTAATAGCTCAATGGGAAAGGGCCTGGTACAGGCCTGCAGAAATCTTCTGAAAGTGCAAAGGCTCCATTCCCCTTCTCAGTTACTATGAATGGATTACCCAGGGGTGGCCAGAAATTAGCAGAAATTATAGACACTCAAGATGGCTTTGGAAATGCCACCCAGTCTTCTCATGGAGCTTTGCTGTGTCTTTAGTAGTCCAGGTCAGTTGCTAAACAGAATTGCATGCTCCCTTGGTTGGCCATGTCACTGCCTTTCTTCATCACACCAGCCTTAGGCATTTCATACCTAATTTTAAAAAGTTTTTATTGCTCCAAAATCTTGCTTTGACTGAAATTTCAAACCTCAGGATTACCTTAGTTGAAAATTTGCTCTAAACCTGGAGCAAAGCATGTGCAATTTATGATTTATTTTTTCCATTTTGAAGGGAGGAAAAGTTTTGTTATGGGGAGGATTCCCAGAAACCAGTGGGGGGAAAAAAAGAAGATTAGACAAAATCCCTGAAAAACAGTCAGAAAATGAGTCATGAAACTGAACTGAATGTGGATGACTGCTCACTGAGTGTCTTTGTCTTGTATCAAACACTCCTTCCTCTACTCCTCACCCCTCTTTTCATTTTAAGCTTGTGTACTTATTCCAGTTATGGTATTAGCAATACTCCTGATATATTCCAGTGTCAGCAAGATCAAAATCAGCCCTGGGAAACTGTTTTCTTTATGTGTAGCTTCAACACCAACAAGGTTGTCAGGTAACAGAGGCTGTCCAAGAATAGCCTGCCTTATGCAGAGCACCTAAAAACCTGAGGCTTAGGAGTGAAAGATCATTGCTTTTTTCTGTGTCTTCTTTTCAACTGCTTAACCACATCATTCTATGTCCAGTTTTGTACGTTTTGCTGGATGAAAGCCTTAGCTGCCAAAATTTTTGGTATTGAACTTATAGCAGTCATGCTGCTGTTCTCACCCTGTAGCATGATAACAAGCATTAGGATAGGGTTAACATGCAGGCCAATGCTTTCCTCATTCCATGATTTAAAGACTTGTAGTCCTGGAGGATTCATGGTGGTCATCCTGTCCCCACTCTCTGGAGGGTTTCTGTATTTTAAAATCTAAGTCCCTGGATCAGAATTTTTCCATAGACATGGGCTGCCCTTGCCCCAGTATACAGGGCTGCAGCAGGTTCATGTACACATTTGGTATTTGGCCTGTTTGTGCCTTGAATCCAAGGATTAGTTATACCAGGAGAGATGAGTAGCTCTTCTCACAACCTTTGGACAGGAGTGATTTCATTTTATGTGAAAGTAATGCTGCCATAAAACATTTCACAATAGCCTAAGGGCTAGAAGACTCGAACCAACACCTGAGAAACCTGAAATCAATTTTTGCCTGAGGTGTGCCACTGCATTTGGACTCACTCCTGGGAAAGTGTATTTTGGGAAGTACCTTACTCTGCTGCTGTGCAGTTAAGTATATTTTGAGGAGTCTAAGGCCCCCCTTCTTTTGGGGTTCTGACTGGGCTTAGATGAGTAAGATGCCAAGTTGCTCAAATAAGGGCAGTTCTGGGCATGACAAAAGTAAAACTGTAGGCATTGTGGGGGGTTATGGGAAAGGGAGGTGCCTTCTGAGTTCAGACATGTTCCTGGTGGGTGGCAGCTGGGCAGGGATTACAGTTTTGGATCAAAATGCATTACTTTTTCTCATCTCAATCCTGCAGTAGGTGTGTATATCTTTTATAAGAGCTAGCCCCTTTATTGGGCTATCAAGATAGCTTGTAACTACCTTGACTGGAGAGGCAAATAGATGGAAAGCTTTAATTCTGCGAGACCCTGTGCAAACCAAGTCCCTCTTTTCTCAACCCTTTGCAGCATCAAATACCTTGAAAACCGAGCTGGATCATGAACAGCGGTCTATGCCAACACTGTTCTGTACCATTCTTCCAGTTCTACTGTATTAATAAATATTCATGTGTTTTATAGAAAATGTCAGACTATGAAAACTTGTCTCATTAATGGGACTTAACTACCCACTCCTTAAGGCTTATGTAGGATGGGCTTTTTGTCACTCTGCTTCTCTACCTAACATTGCCTGGTAAACTCTAGCTGATAATTGTGTCACTGTGATAGCTCTGATAGTGTAAAATAAAAAAGCAAAATCAGGTGCATGGTGTGAAAAGGCAGCTCTTATTGAGCGCAGGCAGTTGGAAAAATAGACAAGCTTTCCTCAAGGTTTGAAATAAAAGTGAATCTCTATATTTTATCCCATCTGAGTGTCTTAAGTAGGATCTGATTCAGTGCTATGTGAAGGGGTCCTTCTTTCTCCCACTTGCGGTTGAAGGGGAAGCTGTACGACAGCTGAAACTGAACGTCTAACACAGGCGACACTCACCCCGGCATCAAGTTATGAGAGAAGGGTGTAGAGAAGAACCTGCCTTACTAATTTTATGAAACTCTAGCTGCTTCCATCAGCCTTCCCAATTTCTGCAGCAAATACAACTTTTTATGTAGCAAAGAAGCCAAGCCAAGCCCAGCCCAATACTTTGCATTAATCAGTGCAGACTCTTTTCTCTGGAGGATGATTCAAAGCAGGAACCTATCTTAGCTCCTATGAATTGCCTCTTAGAAGATGTTTTCCTTTTGTTGCAATAAGCTTAGGAAGATTAGTGTCACCAAGCTACAGTTAGCCTTTATTAATTAGCCTAATTTGTAAATCCCTGTATGAAGAAAGAACCTCCAATTTTAATGCCTAACTGCTGGTTCAGTATCTCTGGAGGCCTTCAAATCTAATTTCCATGAACACAGACAACAGACAACACTGGAAAAGTGTCTGGTGTTTGACCTTGTTCCATTTGTATTTTTATTAAAAAAAAAAAAAAAAAAACCAAAGAGATGTATTTTTCCATGTTTTTTTAAAAGAGTTAATAACAGCAATAGTTTTATCTCTGCAGGTGGGGGAATGATCACACCCTGTAAAAATAAAGGACTTACCATTCTTTGGCTTCCACTTTATGCAAGTGTGTGGTCTGAAGTCCCAGAGCTGCAGGGATGTTCTGAACTTTTTAGTCATTGAATGCTTAAGTGAACTTTTTGGATAGGTGGGAACAGGCTCTTCATTTACTAATACAACCAAGTTTCTGTTAAGAATTTATTTCAATTTCTATGGTGAACTATTAGGGTGGTGAAAGATACAAATATAAAAGTTCCAGAATCAGATTAGGAGCATTTTAGGAAACAGCTCTTGTAAGGAGGCAGGTTAAACTTCTCTGTGAATTAAAATTAAGTCCATGAACACAAATCCAGGCTGAGTTCTGTATGGTAGTTGTGATCTTCATGAAAAACAAGATGCTGAAATATTTTGCAAGTCAGAACTCAGTTTCCAGTTCATGGTTGTAGACCTAAGGTCTGCAGTGACAAGAGACAGGCTGGAATCATAACACCTCACACTTATTATTTGTAATAGCTCTACCATGATGATGGAAAGCCTACACTGGTTATGAGCAATAACATTTTCCCCATTCCACAGACACAAAGATGCATCAAAGTAATCTGAATTGGGCATAAATTTTCTTACATTTGTTGCAGACAATGAGACTCAGTTTCTGGACTCCCTCGCCTAAATTCTCATTTGTAAGTTGCTTTTAAGGGATCAGCTGGGATGGTTTGTCCACATTTCAAACAAATTGGAGACAAATCTGCTCCTACATTGAAGACCTGAGTTCAGAGCCAGTTCCCATTCAGTCCCTGTTGTCCACCAGTGCTGTGAGGTAGTCACAGTATATGCTGTGCCAGACCTTCAGGATGTATGTCAGAACCATAAAACCCTGAGAATACTTGCCAGCCAGAATTGCCTGGGGCAGAATCACATTTGAGTATTGGAGAGTCTGTAAATATTTCTACTTCCTTCCACTCCTTTTACGGACAAATTAAGAGTATTTGCCAAGCATCTAATGTTTTACCCAAAGTCTGAGAGTGCACTTTTTGTTTTCTTATAGTAAAGGCACACCTGTTTCAGATAAAGATATCTAAGAAACTAATGGCTTTAATGACAAGCTTGCTTGAGTCTTGTGGCAGCTAGAGAAATGGTGAAAAGAACTAATCAATTACAAGCCTAAATCAAAATAAGAACAAACCAAACCATTCTACTTAATTGTAGTAGCTAGAGCCAGTTGACTGCAGTAAGCTATTCAAGAATACATATATCCAGGAATGCATACCATAAAATGATACATCCTTCTCTGAGGAGTAGCCTCATTCTCAAAACTTAAAATGCAGACTTGAGTTCCTTCAAAGCTTAGGCTTTTATAGGGCTCCTTTTAGAGACAAGAACTAGTACTGATGGATTTATTTTCTTTTTCTCTTTTAAATGAATTCATCAAGGGGATATTTTTCAGTGGAAAATATCTTTGTAAAAGTCCTTGGACGCTGTAAAAGAAAATAACTCTCAAAAGAGTTCAAGCCTAGCCTGGCCAATTTTTATTTTCAAAAGGGTTATTTCCATTTTTAACACAAGAAAGGTATTTTGAAGAACACATCTGAAAAATAAGCTAACTTCTTGCAGAATAAAAAAGAACAAGAGCAGTTTCCATGGGCACTACTCATTAAGATCCAGTTTTTTAAAGCCATATGAATCCCTCTCTAAATGGCATAAAAGCTAAAAATACTTTTAATATACAAAGATGTACTTAATATACAAAGAATATCCAGGTAGCTTTAATAGGCCAACAGACAAGAAGAGGAAAATTCTGCAGCTCATCTGTAAAGAAAGCGTGCGCCTGTAAAAAGAATTAAGCATTATTTTGAATGTTGCCAAAATTCTGCAGAGAGACTTACTTCAGAGATAGCAATCATTCTGTATGGGCTTAATTGCACACAGAGATATGTGATTTTCTACTATAAATACATGATATGCACTTGATAATAGTGGAACTGTATTGATACTCATCCATTTCTTTACCTCTCATATACTTTGGAAGAACTGCATAGTATTCTGTGGTATTTGGCATTTTAAGAGTTTGTTTAAAAGCTGAAAAACCTGAAAAGAAATGAAGCTGAAAATGGGAAACAGCTGACCTTATACTGTCATTTTTTTATTTATCTTGTTTGATAAGAAATTTGAGACAGTTTAGAAAATAACATTCTAAATCATACAAACATTTTACAATTGCAACTTACCATCTCTATTTAAATAAAAGAGCAGCATAAGCCCACCAGAAGGCAAATGTAATTTTAATGTACCTCTGCACATTTTTTGTTATTCTAGTTTAAAAAGTCATATTAGGTGCAGAAGAAAGAAGGGTCTTTTTCAGAGGTTAGGCTTTGAAATAGTAAATAAGCAACAGAGAAAGTCAAGTTAATAGGTTAGGAGAATTAGACAAGGATACCAAGTACACTCACTTGCCTTCTATAAGAGCTTGCTACCTAGTTAAAGTGCTAGCATAGTGTCTATTGCTTTAAATATCACAATGTTCACACCAATATACAGAAATAGACAGGGTAGCATTTATTACACCCATTTTTTAATAAAAACCATTTCTCATAAACAGATATTTCCAAGTCTTTTGCATAATTGTGTATAAAAACACTTATAATCTTTGCTTTTACACACAATAATATATAATTAATATATTAGAATTGCACAGCAACACTCAAAATCTACTTAATTTAGAAAAGGAAATTTTAGTTATCTGAAATTATTTTTGCAGTGTCTCACTCTTGCTGCTTAATAAATTGGTTAGAATTCAAATACTAGAGAAACTGTGCTTCATAGAAACCTGACAACTGTCATTTACAAAGGTACAAAATATACAGCAAAGTTAATCTCTCATTAAATAAAATATACAGATTAGCTAATGTTACAGATCATTAGCTAACACCTTATTTTAAGGGATAAACTTCTAGGGAGCTTCTCCCCTCCCTCCCCCCAATACAGGAGAATTACACAACAGTTCCTTTCTCTGTATGTTTATGCAGTGAGTCACATTCACTTTAACTGCTGATAACAGAGGACTGGGTTTATCATTCTGCATAGTGAGGCCAAAAATGATCCCTGGTGGAACTGCAGTAAAGTCAGTGTGAAACCCTAGAGATCAGTTTTGTCTAAGGTATCACAGCCTAGTCATTAATTTATTTATAGTAATAACACCAATCATTATCACTTTGGTGGCTTTTAGTCCTACATGAGAATTCTCCTGTAATCTACCAATCAACCTACCATTTAAATAAAGTGTTGCCAATACACTCCACAATCACTCTGTTGTTAAAATAGTGAGCTTCTATGAAAACTGCTTACTAATTCTTAAATGGATCTCCCTGATAATAAATGAGTTTTAATAAAAACAGCATGTTCCCACTTAAACCAGCCATTGTAATTTAACAGTTTGGAATGAATGGTAAGTGCTTGTATGTTAGGTTAGCAAAGAAGTATAACACCAGCTAGAGCTACAGCAGTGTCACATCTCTGATGTTTACTCTTGGTCCAGGCGTATATTAACCATGGCAAAGCACCGGCCCAGGCTCTGAAAGAATGGTACAACGAAAACATCTGTCAGGCTCTTCCATACAGTTTGCACTGAAGGCAGGACCATGAGACAGGTTTTCACAAAAGGCACCACAATCCTGTAAAAGAGAAAACGAAAGATTTGAAGATTGGTGCTGCTGCAGCACGGGGAAATCAGGATAATGAAACACAAATGTGACATCTTATGGAAGAAAAGTGATTCTTTACCTTTTATAACTTTATAATATAAATATTTAAGCAAGTTGACTCTATTCTCTTGCAGTCATTCTCCATCAATTTTGTTTGCTCAAGGCCTCACACCTGCATATGCATGTGATCCTCTGGCCAGATTCATTTGTATGCAACATGAGAGTGTAGACACCAGCTTTCTTTTCACTGTGTCTCTGTTTACTAACTGGCATTTTCTTTTCATGCCATTTAGAATGATAAACTTTTGCTGTCTCTCCTTGCTCCTGGAAGGGCTGGTGTACGTGATCTGCCATAGCTCTGCTGCCACTCACCGTGGCCGAAGAGGAGTCATCTCCTAAGGACTCACTTGTGCTGTGGTCATATCTGAATGTGGCTCTTTAGGGGTTGACAGAAACACCACATTCCCCTGTCTGATTTACTGGAAACAGCACCATTTACAATCTGTTCTTGCTCTGCTGCCTCTTCTGGCGTTTCTTTTATCTGTCTCGCAGGCACACACAAGTGCACAGGCACACATGCACATCACACCATTGGTGACTCATTCCTACCCAGCCCTGTTACAAGATGCTACAGTAAAACAGAAACAGGAAGGCAATATCCAGTTACATCAGATGGTTACAATACAGGTACAGGCCACATCTCAGAAAAATGGGCTGATCCAGTAAAAATCTTCATTTGTGAGTGACAAATTAACATTAGAATATGGTCAGAACTCCTCCTCAGGGGATAAGATCTTTTTATTCACTCAGGGTGCATACTAGAAAGTATTGTGCTTTCATCCCCTGAGCCTTGGTAAGCATCTGGGGATTGCTCTCCATGTGTGCCAATTCCAAAACAATGTCATTACTGGTGGCTTGAGCCAAGCATGCTAACAGTGGAGGAGAGCCAGAAGTGCACATATGGGCAGCTCAGGAGGGCCAGTGGATACATGACAACTGACCACAATATTTTAAGTTATTCTCCTTCCTAAATCATTTACTGGCCTAAACCTCTGGTCATTTCACTAAACTGTTCTTACTTGGGTGCAGACACACTAAATGTATACATAAATAATACTGAAGTTCTACTACCACAAAGTTTTAAAAAAAATCTGCCATACTGAACGTTTACTTCCTAAATTAGGTAAAAGAAGCTATAGATTCTTTTGACAATGATAATAAACTCTTTTCTGCTTTTGTTGCTTTACTGCTGCAACAAAATTTAAGTTCCCAGTCTTGCATTTGCATAATTCCACTACAAAACTTTCACTGACTTTGACTGGAATGACAGAAAATACCTAATTTAATATTTCATCATAAGTCCGAAAAAAGGTGCTGTGTATTTACAATGCATACTTCTCAGATTAACAAAGTAGAGAAAATCTACCACGTTTAAAAATTTTTGAAAGTTAGAAATGTACAGAATCAAAATTAATTACTTTCAGTGTTTATCTAACAGCTTTTGTCATACAATGCAAGCCATATACTAGTACATCAATGCTCTACTCAAAGCTAGCCCAGATGGATTTAAACAAGAATAGTTTTTCTAAAACCTTCTCTTTTGTCTCTGCTGAAACACCCCATATAGGACTGTGGGCATTACTGGAAAATTGTGTCTCTAGTTTTAAACTCAGACCTGTAAACTATGTGTTTATAACCACCTATAATATCACTCCATATAGAATAGATGACTTAGAGAGTAAAAAATTAGGCCTTAACTTGTTAGAATACAGCTGATAAACATCAATAATGCAAAGGAAAAAAAAAAGCTATTTTTCCAAGCAACACAGGGAAAGCACCAGAAATGGCTATTCCGTTTGTGCTGACTTCACCTCTTTGCCATTTCAGATAGTTTATAAGGACAATGTAATTGCTCATTTGGTACCATCTATAATAAATTTGGCCTGATTTTTTAAAAATCTAATGAAATGGAGAGAAGCAGAAAAGACAACATTTCTTTTGGACCTCTGTTGTTGACAGGATAACACAAAATACAAACTAAACAAATACCACAGTATGCAGAGGATTCACAGAAAGATGTAGAAGGCTGGAGAAGCAGTGATCATAGTACTTGAAATTGCTGCAGAGGTCATTCACACAGTACTGGAACTCAATCTATTTTAATAATTCTAAGGGAAATAAACATTACAATGTTTTGGTAATGTTCTATAATCTTTCAGCACTTGTTATTAATTTTTTTTATTTATGGTAAATGCATGCAAAACCCAATGTTGGCTAAATCCATAGGAAGGTACATGAGACACAATAGCAACCGATGCTAATTAATGTAGATAACTTTCAATTTTAAAATAAAAGTCCATCTACTTATAGAACAATTATTCAAACCTCTTTCCTCAGAGAAGAAAAACTTTTACACCAAGGAGAGTCATAAAAGGTATTTTCTAAGTTTTAAATTATGTGAGTGTGTGTATATACATGTGTATATACATGTGTACAAATCTGCATCCTGTTCTGCACAGGGTATCTTATCTGACAGCATGATACTTCCAGGTTATCAGAGGGTGCAAATGTGCTTTCTGTGGAGTGACCAGTCACACTTAAAAATAAATAATCAAATGCCATTAGAAGCCATGTATTTGTTTTTGTGACCTGACAAGTATAACATACCCATCCTTTGCTGTGGATTTATCCCGGTCTGCACTTTTGTTCACAGACATGGTAACTACCAGCTTGAGTAATGCCTAACAGTAAAATTAAAGGAGCACATCCCAAGGATCTCAACACTGATGCCATTATGGTACTACTAGTGTTACCATGTAGTACAGCATTGGGAAGAAAATGAAAGGTCTGTTGAATTTGTCATCTAAGCTGAAGACAGCTACCTATACGACCTCTCATTGAATCTTGCTATGTATATATATTATAAAATACCCCTCCTTTGACCAAGTGGGATGAATTGTGTCTCTTGGGAACTGTTGAAATGAAAAGCACCAATTATCCCATTTTTTCCCTCCTATCCTATTTTCTCTTTATTCTGTTCAAGGCATGACATCTACAAAATTATACCCCTCAACGTTTCTCACTTTTGCTCATGTTACTTTCTCTTCTTGCTAAGCCCTGAACAAACACTGTCAAGAACAAAACACCTCTTGGAAATGGCAGAGCACAGTTTAATTCCCACTGAACATAAGAATCAACTTTTCACAGACTTGAGCAACAATGTTGGAGTAGTCATGCACCATTAATTCAGGTTCCACCTTCAAAGTGAAGAATCACACCTTCTATAATGTTTTTCAAAATAGAATCTCAGACATGTCTTAATACTATTTTTCAAATGCCCTATGTTTCTGTGCTTAAATTACCTAACTTCATGTACCACATCATGATTGTGAATTAAAAGTCTTGTATAGCTCTACAATACAAGCAAGCATTGTGAAAAGATGGCTTCAAATTACTTAGCAGTTGTATAGCTTCTTGTTGCATGCCATTAACCATTGGGACGAGTGAGGCAACGGATAACCACGAAAGCCTTTCACAACTCATACACAGTATTTGAAGTGTATTAAAATCAAATATTATGCATTCCAGGACCTGGGTAGACTGGAAAAGATAAAACTACTACAAAATAAGCAAGACAAGATCCACATACTTCCTTTTTCCTAAACCAAGGGATATGTACTGGACATCAAAGAAGAGGCATCAAGGCAGCATCACCAGATTATAAGGTAGGCCTTTGTAACTGTAGTGTAATTTATTTCAAGCAGTCAGTAGGGAGACATGGTTTTAGGGTTCAGTATGATAGCAGCAGTTATGTAAATGAAGTTGTGGAATACAAAAAGTTAAGAAATAATGCATGTCCATATCTGCTTTTCATGTAAGTCCCTGGATCTATTTCAGCACTGTGAATGGAAGCTCAAGTGGAGAAGTGCTGTGAATACCTACTGCTTTAGCCCAGGATTTAGAGCTGAGTGAGCCCATCTCAGATCCAAGACTCAAGTTATGGATCACTGATTCTTAGTGTAAATATGCAACATACCAGAATGCTATTCTGGTAGGACTACAAAAAAGCATATAGGAAATTCAAGTGTTAATTTCCAAGAGATGACAAACGTGTGTGGGAAGAAGACTCAGTTGCTGATCTACAAGAAATATAACAATTTTCAATGAGCTGCCTGAAAAAATTGAAGTGTTCTGTTCATGTTCAAAAATCGATAACCTTAAGAGCTACAATCTGAGGACACATTTAAAAGCTTGCTAATTTCACAGAAAGATGTTACAACTCAGTGTGGCCTGTATACTCTGGTGAGAATGACAGTCTTCAGTAAAGGAAAAATGTGAAGTTGACTTCCTTGAACTGGCTTGTATGTAGGTCACCAGCCTGCTAGCTGGTCCAGTTTCAGCCCATCAATATCTTTTACTACGGAGTGTGAAACCACATTCTGGCTCAAGCAACCGGTTTGAGAACACAATATGCTCCATCTTCATGGTTAAAAATGAAAATTAAGTGTATTACTATATATTTCCTACTTAGCTTTCTTTTTGCATGTGAAAGACAACATTTACGATGGGGACAATTCACAAGGCGCCCTTGAGCGTGAGAAATGCTGAGTTAGACTTATGTGGATTTTTAACATGCTGATGAAACTGCAACAACATGTGTGACATCAGCAGAACTTTCTGCTTGAGCACCTCCAGAAGTTGTTGAAACACTTTTTAATTTAGCCCCAGAAAAGGATGACATAAGTGAAGTACAGAGGCTCTGAGTGGCAGGATTCTGGGAGGGTTTGCCCCAGGGTCTTCCCATGACATTTAAACATCTGAAGACAGAGTTATAATGGAATTCCCTTTATTTCATGTACAAAACAAGGAATTACTTTTTTTTCCAGACCCAATGGGCTTACAAGGGAACTAGTACCCTGTAATTTGGGCCTCTAAACGTGCACTGCTTTTGCACTACCCTCTCAAATGCAGAAATGTTGAACTCCTCACTCGCATGATATCTGGAACAAGAAGAGGTGCCAACTTAGAGATGCCAACTTAGTCTCAGCGTGTTCCACCTTTGTGTTGGAACAAATCCAGCCTGAGTTTGTGGGAATATGAGGCAGTATTGCCTTTGGATGGTAGCACTGGATGGAGTCCAAGGGGATGCAGATAGCACTACTGAGTTTCACATCCATCCGAGGTGCAAGGAAGACCAAAATGAAAGACCAATTCTATATTGGCAACAAACCTGGGCAAAGAAAATGATTTTTTGGGGAAGCAAGTGTGTTCACAGGAAGTCGAGAGAAACTTTTCAAGTGAAGTACTACATTCAGACAGTCCTATTTCACATGTACTGAGAACCCACAGTTCCTGAGATAGTCACTAGGGACTAGGTGCATAAATAGTAACTGACCTCTGTGTGCTGGATCAGTGAAACCCTGTATACAGTCTGTGAAATCCAGATACAAAATCCTTCTGAAGCACAAAAAATGTACTACAGTTTTAATAAATTTGGCACTGATGAATTTTTCCACATATATTTCCCTACTGGAAACCTATATATACTCACCATAGCCTTTTGGAGTCACACTGCACACTATGGCAGAGTGACAGCTGACAAGCCTAAAAATCTGGGCAACACTATGGCTATGAACTGTTTGTAACAATTTGGGAACAAGAGATATAGCAAGTGGGCATCCCTAAACTGCACTGCAACTCCTTTGGATATTATGCTAACACGATGTTCCAAAATTCAAGTTAATCAGTTTTCAAAGTGGCTTGACCACATTGTCAACACAAGCTTCCATTGTACTTTCAAAAACTGAAATCTGCACTCATGAGTTTGCCACCACAAGTTCAGTAATCAATGTATTCCTAGGGTTTTGAGTTCACTTCCAGTTTCTGTATTCTGTTTTCCTTGATAAAAGGAAAAGGATTCCAGTACTACCCAAATCAAATTAGACTTTTCCCAAAACTCATGTATACGGAAAATCCTGCAGAAATAATGTCAATAATCTGCATTCATCCCTTCCTCTACAGCCTTTTGCATTGTCAGTTCTTTTCTCAACCTCATTATTCTCCCTGCCTTTTCTCCTTCTCCACCATCATCTCCCTTTCTGGTCTCAAAGTACTCTTCCTGATATTTTTAAAGTATATTATGCTCTAAGTATACAGGTTTGGTGTGACTTGCATGGCCAGTGTATTTGCCTGTGAACTTGTGCCATGGCCAGAAGCAGCTTTCCTGAGCTCAGCAGGGTTTTTTGCTTAGGTGGAAGGGCTTTGGAGCACTGCATCTAGAGACAGCTATGTACCAGATGCAAGGCACTGGCACTGCCAATGCATTTTATGGCAGTAACACAGAGCCAGCTGGGCCCTCAAAAACTTTCTTCAGTCTGTGAGGAAAAATGAAAGAGGTAACGGCTCTAAGAAGTTAGTAATAACTTCAGGTGTTAGAAACAGTTCTGCCTAGATAATTCATTTAAAATACACGTTTGAACAAATTCTGCTCTTCAGTTAAAAAAACAAATTCAGTCACTATTATCACTCCAGAAGCAAGCCAAGGTTGGAATGCATTGCTGTAGGTGCTGTCCCAGCGGAATACAGCCTCTCTGCCCCAAGGAGCTTATACAGTCATGACAGACTGCTGGTAAAACCGAGTTTTCTGTCTCTTTAGAAATAAAGCAGTTAATATTAGCTGATCTGGCTACCGGTGTAAAGTCGGCGAGCGGTGGTTGGGCCGTAATGAATGCTAGAGGACAGTTCCGCGGAGCTGTCGGCAGAGCCCGGACACAACACGCCCTTACCAGATGTGGAGGCAGCTGAGCGTCGCGAAGACGATCCCCACGACCAGGGCCATGGGTATGGCGAGGACCAGAGTCAGGACCTTGTAGATCACGTACTTGCTGAGCTCAAACAGAGCGTGGCTGCAGATCCAGACCTTGTCGAAGGAGTGGGTGAGCTCGGGCTCCGCGATCACATCCTCGAACCCCAGCTGGAACAAGAGGAGGCTCTACCGTCACGGGGAGCCGGGGCGCGGGGAGCCCGCGGAGAACCCCCCTCGCCGAGGACCCGCTCCCCGGCCCCGCC
>WBNO01020566.1:52790-162744 GCA_013400575.1 Peucedramus taeniatus | reverse complement strand
CTCGGGGGGCGCTCAGCGCTCCCGGCCGGCTGCCCCGGCCCGCGCGGTTTCCCCGCTCGGCTGCGGTGCCCGGCTGTCACCGCGGCCTCGCGCCCCACTGGCCTTTGTCAGCGCTCGTGGCATCGCAACAACAGGCAGCAGAAACAAAAAGCGGGGGGACTGTGCTCTGGGCCGTGCTGGGCCGTGTCTGTGGCCCCTTAGCAGGTGTAGGGAAACAGGGAAAGAAGCGGGGAGGAGAGGTGAGTCGCCACTGCCCACAGAGGTTCCCGTGTCCGGCCTCCCGGCCCGTCACACTCCAACGGGATTTACTTGACTCGTGCTGCTTAAACTGCCTAATTTTTGCTGCAGTAAAAGACTGCATCTGCCATTACAAGTATTTTCATGCCTTCTTTGGGTTTTAGCTTCAGTCCGTACAAATTATTTCCTCTATTTTATTTCAGAACGTGTTTTAAACCTAAGAGTGATCTGTATAAAGTCACAAAATTAATATGACTGCTAAAAGTACTTGATAATATTGATATGCAGAGTGATCTCATGAGCTGCCAGGAGTTCGTTCTTGCTGCATTCAATAACCACAGTCACCTGTCAATCTCGGACAGAAGTGATATTAATAATCAATCATCCGGACCTGTTAAATTAAAGAGGAAGTTGCTAATTTTAACTTTAATTTTGAC
Organism: Peucedramus taeniatus; assembly: GCA_013400575.1. NCBI lineage: Eukaryota > Metazoa > Chordata > Aves > Passeriformes > Fringillidae > Peucedramus > Peucedramus taeniatus. Next base: position 162,070 of record WBNO01020566.1, on the reverse strand, counting down.
CACTACATTAAATTTAGGAGAGCTGTAAGCTTTAAAAAGCTCACAAGAAAGTGATATGAAAACAACTATGCTAAACTTGGGTAGGATATCACCTGTTACAATGCTCTGGTTCATACTGCGTTGTTCTTCTTGGAAACTTCTGCAGAAAAGCTTTGCATCTGTGTAACTCATATTGATTTTTTTTTCTCCCATATTAGTGAGCTTAGTGATACTGATCTCATGTAAATGTTTTCGACTAGGTCTAAAAAGCCTGCAAATCCGAGTTCACAATAGGTTCAAAGGCAAGCAAAGGAACAGCATGATGACTCAAGACAGGCTTATGAGCTGCATTTCTACCCTGCTTCCCCTCACCCCTCCTGCCTTCCTCCATTGCTCTTTGCTCCATAAGAGAGAAGAATAAAAAACCAATTAGAGTCGAGGTTCAGCCCTACCCTTCAGGGTGCTTCTGTCCAGCAACTGTTATTTTTTTGGCCTGTTGATACAGGGACCTGGGTGCAGCCCAAAGGCATTCGTCGGGTTTCTGGTACCTCCTTGGGTTAGGCACAGAAATTTGGATTTGGTGCTGCTGAAAAGCAAGGTAGGAGCCAGCAACACAGGCTCCCAAACTTACCCCTTAGTTACAGAATTCAGACCATACTGGTTTGTACCAACTATTTCCTACTTCTCCCCTCACTAGAGGCATGGATCAGGTGCATGTGCACAACCTGGGACCTGCTTTTGAACAGCTCTGCCCGTTTCCCAACCCAACCAGCTGGAGCTGTGAGTCCATAGCTTTAGTGCTCAGTTCCAGCTTTGCTAAAAGCTGGGGAGTGGTTCCTCTTGAAAGATCTCCCAAATCACAGTCTGCCACTGGAGAGTGGGCTTGCAGTATCAGCCCCATGTATGAAAAGCAAATAGCACTTTCTTGTTCATGTCCATATACTTTTTGAAATCTGTTACTGTATTAATTGATAAACATTGAGAAGGTACCATGGAAAACCCAAGAGTTTACCTTTGTAATCTCTGAGAATTTGAAATAAAGTGGTGATGCAATTGCTCCTGAAAGAATAATATTTTTCATGGAAAGCCTATTTAAAAGCAATAAAAGCTCAAGTCTGTATATGACTGAGGATGTTGGTTATTAAAAACCCCTTAAATCATGCTGTCTTCAAAAACTTTGGTAGTTATTTTGGAAAATATTTGTATATGACTTATCAAGTGAAGTTGAGAGTAAAGTCAGAGCAGCATCAAGTTATAATCCCTGGCAAATGCACAGAGTAAGAGGAGGTATGTTCAGTCAGGGAGATTTTTCCAGTATCCGGGTTCAGGGACACCAGGCTCAGCTTTCTGCCAGTATGGCTGGAGAGAACATACTGAAGTTCAAAAGAGTAGAGAAAAATGACCATAAACAGGGTGCAAAACTTTTCAAATCTTACATGATATTATCTAATAACCTTTGGACAGATTTTTTTTTTTCTTTTTTTTTAATCTCTGTGTTGGTAACAGCCAAGGAATTCTATCATGTGACACAAAATGCATATATACGTGAGTGTTTCCATGCTTTAGCCCAGGTGTAGTTCTTTATGTGCTAAACTTCTGCTTGAAGGTAACATCAGCTGTTGAAGTAATATATCTCAATTTTCTAACCATTACACCTTCTGCTGCTATGTTTTTAACAAGTGAAAGGGTGAAATCGTTCATTAGTATGAATTCTTTGTATTAGAAGAGTCTCTCAGAATGTATTATGGTACAGAGTACCCAGCTATTGAGCAACTCTCCCAAGTCTTCCAAGTCTCCCAAAAAAGCTTGTAATCAAAAGTATAGGCCCAGGGGTGAACAATGGATGCAGACATATAGATGGGGTATCCAGATAAGCAAGCAAAGCTGTGGTAGGCTCAGTAGTTTTATTATTGTTTTCATTCACATTGTTGGAAAAGAACTTTTACGAAGTGATTTGGAGAGGGATTATATTGCATGTTCACTGGAATTCCTCTGAGGTGTGAAGTGCAGCATAAGGGGAAACAGTTCACAAACAGATTTTTGGAGAGCAAAGATCTTGGCAAAAAAAATTTCATATCTGTCCTTAAAAAAAAAAAGTTACATTTAGACTCTAACTAATGTGTAATTTTATTGAAAAATGTGGTGTCTATTTAATTCTATATTTGTTTTATAAGGATGTTCCTGTTTAAGCTTTGAGTATTACTTTGATTACTTTGAATATTGTAGCATTTTATAAACAGATACAAACTGTCTTTCTTGACCAGGGCAGGCATGTCAGTTATGTATCTTTTGGCAACAGCTTTTACAGTTTTACTTAGCATTTGAGAAAGTGCCTGTCTTTGCAACAAGACCATAGACAATGGCCAGTTGGGCCTCATCCATTCTGTTTTGCTTGTCAGGATTAGTTCAGCTCTCAGGGTATCCTTTTCCTGTTTTCTCTCTCTTTTCCCTTTTAAAAATATTTGTAATTTAATCTAAAAGTACCACATAATGATTATAATAAAAAAAATACTTCGCATTTTCAAAGAGATAAATTACAAGGAGTCCTATTAATTTCTCTTGTATTTTTACTGGGATTTTAACAGATGTGTGCTTCAAATATGTTATTTTCTTTTAAAATCAGTATTGAAAATGTTAATGATTTCAGAGGAGCTGTGAAAAGAATCTTTTATTTTAGCCTCATATCACTATGACATACCTGGGGGATTTCTGTTGCTACCATTTCACAGATAGGAAGTATACTGGGATATGAAATGTCAGATGGGCTCTCAGTATTTGTTTTCATTAGAAGTGAGGTGTAAAAACAGTGGTTGCATCCATCATCTGGCTGTGCAGCATGGGTGGAAGGGAGAGGCAGCTGCAGACATGAGATTTTGATAAGTGAACCAGGCAGTGTTAGTGGAAAAGTTGCAACTTCTTTTCCCAATTTTCCTTCTGATAAGTTTAGGCCTGGATGTAAATCCATTTGAAGTAAGCAGTTGTAGAGAACTGAGAAATTTGTGTGGCATTCCGGGATATGTGAGATGTGTTAAAATGAAACCAACCCTGAAGGGTCTTGCAAATTAAAGATATTGATTAGAAGCTACATTTTCTTATTAACACAGTGGGCAGTTTAAATATTCAGATTTAACACATAGAGAGGTTTAAACTGCAAATGCTAACACTTTGCTTTGATATAACCATATCTCTATAAGCTAAAAAAAGTAAAATAAATTGCATGTTTGAAGAGTTTGCATAGGGAAACCTGATGGGAGACTTTTGGGAAAAGTGTGTAAATCATATGTATCTTACTTTGTCACCACTGAAGCAGTGACCTTTGACTTGTTCCATTAAAAAGATAACGAGATCCTGTCTCTGTGTATGGAAACTCTCTTATGCTCTGTCGCTTTTCTTGTCATTTTTTGTCCTGTGGAGTGTAAAATTCACTATTTTCAGTGGCTAATCAATGTAAATAAATGTAAGCAATGGATAAATATTTATATTTCATTTGCTGAATTATATCCATTACTGCTAAATTTATCCAAATTCTTCTATGAAGATTTTATATGTGTTGAGGTGAAAGCTGCTTTGAGAGTCAGAATAGAGTTGACGTGATAAATATGTTCAAGCCAAAAACTGGTTGTGGAAATGATCTTAGGACTTTCTGGATCTTTTTTAGCCAAGCTAAGTTAGTGGCAATAGAGATGTTTATAGTAGCTTTCAGAATAGCTTCTGATTTCTAATATGAGAAAGGAGGAAAGCAAGTACTCCCATGAGGTCTCCTGAGTTGCTGTTTTCATGACTTAATAGTGCTCAAATAGTCTCCACTGAGGGATGAGAGATTTTGCTGTTTAATACCAACAGTGGGAATATGGTTCCTACTGAGCAGATAGAGAGCAAGGGGAACAGCAAAGGGGCTGGGCTCAGACATTTTTAGATACTTCTTTTTTCTTTTCTCCCACCAATAGAAGTCTGGAAATGTTTTTAGTGTGTTTTCATAATTCCTTCTTGTGAGCTTTTAGTTTTTTAAAAAAATTTGTTTCCACCAGCAGTTTACAGGATGTATCATCAGAGCTGTTATTCATATGGCAGTATATGTTACAGGGTGAAACTCACAGTGATTCACTAAGACTTGGATTTGAATGCTGAAATAAGTGGTGATCTAGTGGGAAGTTCCCAGGTTGGGATTTGGAGGCTGTCTGTATGTATGATATGTATTAAATCATAGAATCAATAAGGTTGGAAAAGACCTTCAAGATCGAGTCCAGCCTTTGACTGAACACCACCACATTAACTACACTATAGCACTTAGTGCCACATCCTGTCATTTCTTGAACACTTCCAGGGATGGTAATTCTACCACCTCCCTGGGTAGCCTGTTCCAATGCTGGACCGCATTTTCAGGGAAGAAATTCCTCCTGATGCCCAATGTGAACCTCCCTTGGTGCAGCTTGAGGACATTTCCTCTTGTTCTATTTCTGGTTTCCTGCGAGGCTGACTCCTACCTGGCCACAGCCTCCTTTTTGATGGTTGCAGAGAGTGGTAAGGCTAAATCACCCAAATCCCTCTGCTGCTCCTCATGGGACTTACTCTCAAGACCTCTCACCAGCTTTGTTTTCCTTCTTTGGACATCTTCCAGCACCTCAATGTCCTTTTTGTAATGTGGGGCCCAGAACTGGACACAGAACTTGAGGTGTGGCCACTGTGCAGGACAATCACTTCCCCAGATCTGCTGGCCACTTCAATGTTTACAGCAATGCAGGGGCCGATATAATCAATGTTTCCTGTGTGTTTACCCATAAGACTTAAGCACAGTATAAGACACCCTAATGGGGTTCCTGCTCAGTGGGCCAGCTGCACGCTATAAAAGGTTGAGAAAAGGATGTAGGGTATGGAAAGCTACTCAGCACTGAATGGCAACCCCTGAGCCTCTTCATGCCCCATCCCTGCCAGAGCTGGGGAGCAGAACTATCTGCTTTAGCCTTGCAGCACAGGGGTCCAACAGCTGCTACTGTTCAGCTGACTGGTTGTAGCTTGTTAAAATGTCTAACTCCAGTGTTTATGGCTGTTTACATATATAAGCAGAGTAAAGAAAGGCATTAAACCAGTGTAGCATGAAACCAGAACCTGGAAATTCATCAGAGCTTCAGAGCTTGGTCTCTTTGCCCTCTGAAATGAAAAAGGAAAAGCAATATTGTGGAAGAAATATGAAAACAGCTTGGGTGCTTGTGGGATTTGCAGGAAGGACCAGGTGATTTCTCTATGAGCATCCAAGTTAAACCAGATTCTGATGAAGAATCATTATAAAAGCAGTAACTCTTCTTGGATGGTTTTTGTTGCAAACATTCTGTCATTAGTTGTCAGTGATGGAGGATCCTTTACCGCACCATATTTTTTGGAGATTGCTGGATGTTCTAATTAGGACTCTGCTAATGGTTTCATTCTTTCTTCCATTGATTGCAGGAAGCTATATCTGGTGGGAAGCAGGTGATGACTGGGGATGTGAAGCAGTGTGCTGTCATTGATTGATGGCTTTTATAAAGATAAAAATCAAACTCTTGAACTCTTCAAGAGTCACCACAAGCTTGGATGCTTTGGATATTAAAAAAAACTGATAATTTTTTTTTCTGAAGATGCAGATTTCTATCCATTCAGCAGCTGGATTAAATACTTCTCAGGTCTGTTTTTAAAAGCCATCCATCTGAAAAAATGCAAAAGTCACTAGATTGAGACTAGAATTGGTTCGTTTGCATTTCTAAACTAAATTTCAGGGGTTTGCTGCCACTAAGTTTTCTAGATGTTTTCTGCAACTTCCTATTTAACAACTCTCTATGTGAAAATCTCTTTGATCATTTCACCAGTTCCTGCTCTTTTTATGCTTTGTGTATGGAAGAGGAATACTGAACGTGTTATGCTTGAATTATGTAATTATTTTCTGTAGTTCCTTTGCAAAAATACTTAGGGTCTGATAATCTCCTTTTGCCAAGATTGCATTTTTGGTCTGTTTGCAGTATGACCCAGAAAATCTCTGAAGTGTTTAGTACATTCTCATCCATAAAGTAGACAACAAAACTTTTTTTATTTCTCATTCCAGAAATACAGAAAAAATATTTTCCATTCTTATTCATCATATAGTTTTCAAATGGCTTATTGGAAAGCCAGAAATATGTATAAGTCAGCTGTACACAGAATGAATAATTTTTCTTTTCCAAGACTTTGGCCATTCCTGTACTTGGGGCTTGTATTGGTCTGACTTTTACTTGCCCAAGAAGTCCTTCACATTCACTATTCTTTGGATTTTTTTTCTCTTAAACTTAACTTTATTATCTTTTTATAGTCTGATAGCTTGGTTAAATCTTGACTTCTTTAGGTAAGTAATTTCTGAGGTAAAACCCTTCCTTTATGAAAAAGGAAGCTCCTCTGAGAAAAAATTTGCAGAATACTTTTTAAAAGAGCATGCAATTTAAAAAATTCCTACTTTGAAAACTCCACTGAGAAGAGATGACAACAGAACACAAATACCCTTGTGAGCAGCTGATATTTTTTTGTAATATTTTGAGTCAAAGAAGTGTAGTTGAAGAGTGTCCCATTCTTGGAGGTGCTCTTGAATTACATTCCTTCTCTCTGTAAAAGGTCTCTAGTATGACTTGGCCTGCCCCTGTGGTGTCAGTGCAACTGGTCCATGTATTACAACACAGGTATGTATAGTGTATATACATATATATATATATATATATATGCACATTACATGTATGAATGTTTGTCTGTTACAGTGTTTGCTCTGTCCAGGTTATCCCAAGAAAGGAGATTGAAGCACATAGAATGCAAAGTTGCTTTCTAGAGAGGAGGTACATTATCAATAGTCAAAGTCTAGCAAATTGTGATTAACCTTTAATTGGTTACTTCTGGGGTTTTTCCCTCCAGGCCTCTCCCTCCCAAGGCTATGTGCTCTTTCTGTCTGTCTTTTTATTGAATCCAGGGGAACAGGGAAACTTGTCTAAAGAGCAGCCAGTGAGTTTGACATGTGCTGAAAGCAAGTATATGTATGCTATGCTTGTATCTCAAAATTTCCCTCAGTGTTTGTGCTTGTGGTAGCAGTGTTAGGAGACATAGCAGAGAACAGGGACTAGGTTAAGGATTGGTTCATTCTCAAAAACTTTTGACCAGAGCTAGATGGTCCTTGAATAAAATGCTGGCTACTACTCTGTTTTAGTAGTAAAGAACACTGAACTATGCAGATGAATTAATAAGATCAGGAACAAGAAATTTTTAAGAGGCCTACTGTAGACAGGTCTGGGAGAAGAGAACATTGTTAGTCCTAGACTAGCAGATGTTTTATACATTCCATGCTTGGAAGTCTAGTTCAGTCTACTTTGGAAATCAGAATGCTTTTATTTTTTTCCTTATTCAGTTTCCCTTTCTATTTTCCCATAGAAGTCTCTCTCTTTTTGTATTCATGCTTTCAGACCGTAGATTGTTGTATCTCTTTAATTTTCATACAGCCAATGTATTAAAAATTAATTTCTATTTTAGTCACTCACTACGTGTCAGTCTCTCCAGCTCTCTGATAATTTTTGCTGTTTTCTGGACTGTCTGGACTCCTTCCATTTTCTCATTGGTCTTTTTGATAGTTAGACAGCTATAACTGCGCGTAAAATTCCTGGCAGGCACAGAGGGAATAAAGTAATCTACAGATAGATTTTAACCTTCCTTTTTTTGTCTTGTTGTGGTTGTGAAAACAGCTCAAAACTGTTTTATTTGAACTGCTAGCAATGCATTTATTTTATTAGCTCATGCTTTCTCATTCATTATAGCTTTAAGTTTAATCAGCACTTCTGTTTATACCAGCTGAAGGTCTGCCCCTTTTATTTTCTGTAGTCTGCTTCAATTTATGGATGTTTTTGTTATTTTGTGGATGTGCCTGTGTGTTCATGTTTTTTCATTGATTCTATTTATAATTTTTCTATTACTCTTATTCTTACTCCATGATTCTCTTATTTTTCTCTTTGAGAAAGAATTCCATGTAAAGACCTCTGTCCTTCAGATAGAAACCAGTAGATAATGCAGCTGAAACAAGTCAGAGCTCCACCTTTTCCAACAGAACCTTTGGGAAAAAGGACAAAATCAGAGACTTGAATGCCAAAGTATTTAAAGACTGTATCCTGGCTATATATGGTAAAACAACCCAGGCAATACTCTGAATTCTAGGCCACTCCTGAGGCTTAGCCCACTCTTGCCCTTTGAAGTAGTGTTCCCTCGACATAAGCTCTGGTTCCTAGAAAATCCTGCTCATACTGGGCCAAGAAATGCTCTGAGAATGTTCCTGGGGCCCTTCTAAGGAAGCACCCAGGGAGCAGGGACAACAAATGTCCCAGCAAAGCACAAGGACAACAAAAGTGCATGTATATCTGTGCTTTGTTTTCATGCTGATAACTGTCTAAAACATGTGCTGGGCACTGTGAACGTTTGAATATCATGTTTATTAGAGAATATTGGCATATATTGAGAGAATGGCAAGCCCGAGGCATTTCTTGGATTGTGACTCATACTGTTTTCCATTTCAGCAGCTCCAGGTTTATTTTTGTGCCTTAACCAAAGATTTTAGATTTGTTTAACTCTTTTAATTATAAGCTTTCTAGTTTACTTCAAATGTTCTAGTAAAAGAGAAGTAAAAGACTAGAGAACACATCTCTTGAGGACTTTCTGACATAACTATTAAAGTATCGCTGTGGTTGTCTGAACACTGAGACCTGGTAGACCAGGTTTGTTTTTCCTCTCGATATAATTTCTAGCAAGACAACTGGGCTTCTTGTGCTATATTGTCTTTATCTGTCTAACTCATTGCCATTTTTTTTTGTGTGGGAATGAAACGCAGTTTTGTCAAGCTCATGTTTATTAATCCTGTGGAGCCTACCAGGGAACTCATTTGCTTTTATAAGTGCCCAGTGTACCATTGAAAATCTGGTTAGCATGTGCTGCACAATATTGTATACATCACTTCCAGCTGTATCATGAAAATTCAAAACTTATAGATAGACTCTCCTTTTCTCTCAAATTAATTTTATAGTCCATATCCTGGTGACATTTTATGAGTGTCCAAATCCTCAGGAACAGTGAATGAAATCTTTTTAGCCACTTTGTTTGCTTCATTGGTATGCCCTTTGCTTCTTGAACTGATGTATAATAAGGAAAAGCACTGTTCAGCACATTTGGTAGGAATAGCTATGAGAAGTGTGAAAGCTGTTTTAAATAGACTCTGCTTGTTGCATGTGATGAAATGGATACAAACTGCATTTTCACAGTGAGTTTGAAAATACGGTACAGATTCAGTTTTCGGATCACTACAAAGTCTCATGAAAAAGCAATATACCAGGATGTTTGCTGCTTCTTCTCTTGCTCCAGTAGAGATATATTTTGCCCAGTCCTTGATTTGCAGTTGATCAGGTCAATGGTATGGGTAGGGTCAAAAAAACCATCACTCTTCCTAGCTTGCTGCCTGCCCATCCCATTGATAGGAAGCAGATAACTAGTTTCAGTGCTGAGTTGTTTCTTATGATGATTGGTAATGCTGAAAGGAAAGCTGATGTGTAAAGGGACATGGAAAAGTCCATTACTACCCACAATGAGTGCACAGGATAAAGCACAAGCCTGCCAAGAACTGTTACAAGTAGAAATAGCAGGGAAACCCATAGGGCCAGGAATTCTGCAGATTGACTGGGATGCATTTCATTGAAAATGCTCAGTCTGCATCAGAAGACCTCTTGTGATAGGCTGACAAGGAGGATCTTTAAAAAAATGAGAATGCAGTTGCAGAACAGCGGCTGTGCAGTCTAACTGTCCCTCTAAGAGGTGTCAGAAGGAAAAGAAGTTCACTTTTGCCAATTGTACAGAGGATTATTCGGATATTTTAAAAAATACCATTTTGAGACAGGCCTGTGAGAAAATGTATTTTCTTTCCATTTTTTTCCATTCAGAGACATTATTTCCAGATCACTGTGACATGAAAGAGAATGTGTTTACATAGTACAGAGTGCCTCTGACAGAACATAGCTGAGGGCAATGTAATATGGAGAAAGATGTCTCATAAATTCCATCCCATTTCATGACCCATCCAGAAAAGGTGGTTTTGTTCAAATGCTGATCTAAAACCAGCTGTCATCATGTAGGCAAGAATGACTAACAATAGACAATGAGAGCATTTACCCAGAGCTCACCAAGGAGTGGGTGGTGGGCAAAAAACTAAAGAAAATTCAGGAACAGAGCTGAAGCCTGACATGATTAACAAAAGCATATTTTTGTAATAAGTATGCCGTTAATAGCCAAAATAATTTGCTGCTTAGTGAGTGCTCTGAACAAGCCAGTTTGGCAGTGGGTAACAGTGCCCAAACATTCCTGGTTTGCAGAGAAGTGCCACATGCCTTCTCTGTGTGCAATGTTTGAAGACGTTGCAAATTTATTGTCCCTGTAACATTTGCAAACTATGACTAACAAATAAAGAATCAGAGGAGTACAGTGCTGGCCATGCCATTCTTCCCACTGACAAGCTCCCTGTCTCTTATCAGTCCTGACAGCATTTGTGCTCTGGGCATCCAAGTCCTGATGGCTGCAAGAAAGCTGACAGTATAGCAAAAGAAGGTAAGCAGCACAACTCAAGCTGGAGTGGTAGAGAATGGGTAAGAATGAAAGAAAGGGAAGTAAAAAAGCCTCATATCAAAACAGTGTTGTTTTTTTCCTTTGAATATGATACAAATCTCCGCTAAAAACCTCTACAGAAGGAATTTATAGAACACAATCTCGATAGAGTTTTGCCACTTATGTACTCTGTCTCCAGTGGCTTTTATATACAATGTCCAAAAGGAGTTGCGCGCTGCCCAAGTTTTATGTTTCCCAGGTACAGAAGTTACAGAACTATGAATCTTATCTGTGTTTTTTATCTCAGCATGCTTGGAAGAGAGAAGGGGGCTTGGCCTTTGGAGTCTGCACATAGCTAAGCCAAATACTCCGTGTCAACTCAAGTTCAGGGAAAGAAAAGAGACACATTCAGCACAAAGAAATTGTTTGCATTCTGGGGGTGACCTTTTGCAGGTGGAAATCAGGGTGGCTCATTCTTTTGAAAACCTGCAGAATGGAGAGGATGAAAGGCTGATAGCACGCATATTCTTTGCAATGTGGGACAGGCTTATTTGGTCTTAGGATTTCTTTGTTCTATTTGGTCACAGGATTTCTCTGTGAGGAGGATTTTAAAGATACTGAAGTAGAGATCCATGTGGTAAAGGCTTTTTGTGAAAGAAGTTGTTTGTGGTTTATTAGTTGTGTAATGCAGTAATTGAGGTTAACTACTGAAACAATATTTGTTCCTCTGTTAATGGTCAAAGAGTTTGGTACTGAAAATAAGCAGTTAAAGTCATTGTTTGAAGTTCCTTATATTCACACTGACTTTCAAAGCAGGGTGTCAGTTCTGCCAGCACAGCAATTACAGCCACTGAATACCTGTTCCTGTGCAGCACCTCTTTACAATTTGAATGGAGAAGAACCAGGGAGATGTATGGTAAGTGAGCCCAGGTGGTTGCTGGGCTCGAGTGAAGCCTGGGCAGCACTGAAGTCTTGCCTTACAAGAGGAACACTTATCACTGATTTCTGGTTTTGGACAGAAGGAGAAAGGGAAAAAGCATTAAGCACTTTTCCCATCAAAATGTGCCAAAGTGTGCCCACTTAGGTTAATAGTCTAGTAGATGCACTTTGGGATTAGGTTAATAGTCTAGTAGAGACTAGGTCACCTAGGTTAATAGTCTACTAGATGGACTTTGGAATTAGTGATCTACCAAAATCCAATTCCCTTGCCACTAACTATTCTCACTGCTAAGGGATACTGGTTTATAAAGAGCTCTGGATGTAGAGCTCAGGTTAGATAACAATTATGCTAACATCTGTCTGGGTGGTTGGTTGAATTCCATTCACAGGCCAGAATTCAAGATTGAGAACTCAGTCCATTCACTGAGGAAAGGCAGTCTCTGTCTACGGACTCCATCTGCCAGCTCAACTTTGCAACCATAATAGAACCCCTTTTATGACTCTAGCAGTGCACTGCACACTTTTGTGACAGGCAGGTAATTGCTTTGAGTATGTCAATAGATTAAAATTTAACAATTTATGACCAGATAAGAGAGATGTAAATATTGTTGTATGGGAGCTGGCCAAGTGCTGACCTGCAGCACGGTTATTAATTAGGATTAACTCCAAGGACTTAAATGTTCAGCCACTGCCAGGAAATCAGAGTGGCAGATTCAGGGGTGGCTGTTGTGGTTTCTGGTTCCTCTGCACTCATTTAAGGAATCCCTTATTTTTAGTGGTGGGGTTAAAGTGTCATTTTGTGGAATGTAAAAATGCTTGNTTTTGGTGGGGTTTTTTTTGGTTTTTTTTTTTGTGTGTGGTTGTATGACACCGTTCACACCTAAAGATTGTTTTATGTGGGTTTGATAGATTGCTATACTCACAGGCTTCTTGGATATTGGTTTCTTGTTAACTCCAGTTGCTTTATTTTTCTGAGCCATTTTGGGTGAAAAATCAACATCTTATATACTTTTGATAAAACTAGGTCTTTTTAAAATTTTCAGTGAGGTGGTAACAACAAAATTATTTGTCTTATGTGCCAGTAAAAACCACAATATCCTGCTTCTTCCTCTGTGTTGGCTGGTTAGTGTATCTCCCTGTGATTTTCAGGCTTTAATTTCCAGCCTGAGGCTGAAAAAGCTGAGAACACAGAACCCACAGTTTATTTATGCCATGGTTCTGGTAACCACAGTGGCATTGTACAAAGGTAGGCAGCACTGCAGACTGTTCTAGTCTCAGAACTATTAATAGGTACTGACTGCAAGGGTATCTACTTTGAAAATTGGGGATAATTTAGCTGGATATATACCAGCACAGCTAAACCAGATAATGGTATTTTTTGGGTGAGAATAGATGAATAGCAAAATCTAGATACCAGAAGTATTCTAATAATGTAGTGCATTATTTTAACTTACAGAGGCAGCTTACTGTACTTTTTTGTTTGAAAATTTAGCAGAAGGATTTGCTTAGACTGGGAATTTGTCTTCCTGCTAAAAAACAAGGGAGACAAACTATGCTCAGCTCCTGATTTGACACATCTTCAGAGACAATGATAATTTTAAAAATGAACTAAACCAAATATGTGTTCAAAATTCTGCTTTTCACAGTATCAGCAGAATTGTCAGTATTATGGTTTTTACACCTGCGTGCCAAGATTTCCTCTCAGTCAGTTTCTTAGTATCTTGTTTTACAGCCTTTTGTCACCATGCAAGGAAAAAGAGAAAACTTATTGTTCCTAATTCCTTGTTAGAAGGAAGAAAATGTAATTGTCTTTACAAGGGCTTTCCTTCTGTTACATTGCAGAGCATCAATCTAGAACTTTGTTGATTCACAGCAAAAAGATATATTATGTGTGTTTCATTTTGTTTTCCAGTTTTATAAAGTGGAGATACATGAAGTGTGTTTTAGGACAGACAGCTTTTGAAAAGTGACCTATCTTTATTTTTTTTTTCCTTCTTTTTATTTTTCTTTTAAGTAGCCAAGACAGCAATTCATAACTGGAAATGGAAATGGATTTCTATAGGTATGAAGCATGCCAAATACTAATGCCTAGTCTGATTTTGTATTTCTGTTTATCACTGGCGTGCCACTGCTTTTTTAAATTACCTTGTGTCCTGCAGGATAAGATAGCAACATACTTCCCTTTGGCTTTCAAGCTGTAATTAAGTTTGGCTTAGTTTACCATTTTAATGAGGAGAACTCCCTACACAATTCTCTGTATCATGAATAAACACTGATTCCTGTTTATTCATACTGAGATATCTGTTAGTATTTTATTATACTAACATCTGTACCTTGAAACAAAGCACACCCATTTAAAAAAATCTATGAATGAATAGATGTGTAGTTGGGTTTATGGAATATTAAGCCAATGAAAACCTCAAGGGTAAACTATCAGTGAAAGCCACCTGAGCTTATCTAATTAACTCTCTGAAAAACGTTCAGGAGAAGTATTCCTGTCTGTTTTGACACATTTCTTTGTTCTTCTACCCATCAAGATACAATCCCTACACAATAGAAGCCTGGGTGTTGTTTAATGTTTGGGTAACTGAGAATAGAATAAGGGCTATACTGCCCTTATATTCTGTTTATATGTTTTATATCTTGGATCTCTCAGGAATGTGCTGCAACCCCTATCTAGCCAGCTTAGGTAGGATGCCTTCCCGTGGGAGCAGCATTGTGATGGGAGGGACAAGGTGGCCACAGCATCTTCCTGAGTGGGGACTGGGTGTGTGGATCCTGCAGCTTAGAAGCTCTTCTTGCTCCCGTGGATGAATCATAACCCTTGTGAGCTGGACACAAGAGCACTCCATGTGGGAGGCAGTGCTGAGGCAGACAGGGAAGATGTTTCCATCCCGTACAGGGGGCAACAAGAGGAATGGTTTGAATTAGAGTTCTTGCATTGAAATGAAGCCAGGGACTGTTCTCTGGTATTTAATGTAATATGATCATGTTAAAATTCAGAGGAAAAAGATTATGGCTTCATGAAAGGTCCTGTGATGGAACTATCTGGATTTACCAGAAATAAGCCATGGCCATGCTTAAGAGCCATGGCTGTGCTTAAGTGGTGCTATTTGTTCAAAAGAACCTGCTTTTACCCAGCAAAATTTTTATTTAGAGACACCTGAATAATAGGAAATCATTTTCAAGTGGTGGTATATATGATATTCCCTAAGAATGCATGTAGTCACATTTGAGAATATTTTTATTGAGATGACAGCATTAAAGTAAAATATTGAACTGGTGAATCCTAGTGTGAACAGTGGCTTAAAAACAGTGGCTTCTTCTAGTGAGAAAATGAAAGATAAATTCCATTTACGGGAGAAAAGAGAAGGCTTTATCCAATGCCTTTATTGTAGAGTATGTGTCTGCTTCCATGAAATGACTTTTGGAGCATCTGGAGAACTATGATACGGATACCTCTCCAGACCAACATTCCCTATAAGCGTGTGTTTAATTTAACATTTTGCTTAGAACATGTTCCCTGATTGGACACTAGTAACATTATAGCATCTGTAATGCTAATTTGTATCAATGGAACATTTTAAATTGTTTGATAGGAAACAGCCTTGTGGTTGTACAATGTGAGATGCCTGTGTAACTTTCCTAGGGTCCTGTAAAAATATCAGATTCATATTTTTCATGAAATTTGGGTGTCTCTTGAGCAGACCTTGCCTTGCTTCACAGTAAATCAGCTCCAGTACCTTTGGCACACAAGAATTTACCAAGAGCATCTCTCAGAAAGGTCAGCAGATTGCTCAGTCATAACCTCTTTCCAAGTTTTAGATTGCACAAGCTTCAGTCTTGAGAAACGTTCCCTTGAGTGAGTCCCCTGTTTCTAATAATATTGTGTCAATTTAACAGTGGAGTTTCAGTGTGTTTCTTCTTGAAACATGTTGCTAAGACACACTATCCTGTTTTGAGTTCACCATTTGGACAATACTTCACGATGCACAAGGAAAATCACTTTGAGGAACATGGGCTGCTGATTGATCAGCACCAATGAACTGCTTTCCATGACCACTTATAGCACAAATGTCTCCACCAAGAATGTGGGTGGCAACACCACTTAATTTAGATTTTGTTCAATGATTGAGACAAATATTACATTTTTATCGATGTCTTGCATCGCAATGAAGAAATCCTGGGTCTCACTTCAGTCAGTAGAAAACACATCTGGCAGTTCAGTGCTGACACTGTAATCATTATTTCCCAATGGCCTGTTGCAGTACTTTCCAACCTCTCATTGTTCATGACTTAATCACTTCCCATCTATTTCTGCTGCCACTTTTGTGCTCTTAAGTCTCAGAGCTTCTCAGTGTCCAAAGTTCAGGGGCTAAATCATGAATTCACTCAAGGAAATGGTTCCACCCTTCTCATTCACTGTACACTGATGCTCTACACAACCTTAAGGACAATTCAGACTTTGCCCTTTGTCTTTCAAACCTTTCCTCTATAAGCTGAAACACTCTGATGTCTGTGAATACTCTGATGGTGACTTTTAATGCATGATGATCAAAGGGGCTCTATGCTACTGCATTTCAAACACCAATTGTAAATAAAAAAGTTCCCATGAACTACAAGTATTGCGATAGGCATCATTGTGAGAAGGAGTTCCCAAGGGGTCTGTGAACATTGTCTTCTACACATGGTTTTCAGGATGGAAATGAACTCCAGATATCATCTGGAAATCCCTAAAGAATTTAGTTTTCAGTGGTATTGTGAAACTCTGAGATTCTCTTGGTGGCAGCAGCTACATATTCAAATAGACACAGCCATTGAAAACAAAAAGTTTAGGTAAAATTGTGACCATCTCCAATTCAATAATAAAATATAATAATTCAATATTTGACTTTTCCAAATGTGCTTATTGTAAAATTGGAAGTGCTATAATCTAAACATTTAACCTAAGTTAGAACTTCTACAGTTAGCAGAAAGAGAGGCTCTTCAGAAGGAGATTTGGCTAGTTATTTTAGATATGTGTTTTATAGTTAGGCTATAATATCCTTAGGAGCCAATTTATCTCTCCTTACTGTAGACAGTGTAAGGGACAGACTCAGAACAAAACCCAGCTGGTTTCACTTTTGCATTGCCTTTCATGGTTTTGTCTGCAGAGGCTCAGTTCTGCAGTGTGCATGGTGTGCTCCTGCCCAGAGACACCTTGATTTCAGTGGAAGAGCAGGTAGGGGGCTGGGTCATAATCCAGGTTGCATCAGCCAAATTATCTTTTTTTTTTTCCTACATTTTGCTTAAACCAAGTATTTTAATATATTTTATTAGGATATGCAGGAACATCCTGATTCATGGGAAATAACAGGAAATTTTGAAGTTCTTTGTTTACACTTCTAAGCACATTTTATATGATTTTCCATCAAATGGTAAACCTCATTCCTGTAAAGCCCTGCTCAAGGTACTAACCTTCTTAAATGTTTGCTTTACTTTGAAAACCATTAGCAAGTAAAGACTACACAGAAATTGGTACAGGTTACTTAAGTTAGGCTGTAGTTGCTTTGCAGAACTCTATTTTACAAATATTTTTAAAACTGAGAGTGTATCAGAAAAAAGATGTAAACCCATTTGAATCACACACCTGTCAGCATATTATGTTGCATTTCCATTGGCTTTCACTTTTCAACCTGTGTTTCTTGGTGGTTGTTTCTCCCTTACCTCAAAATTTGTTTGTTATTTAGGCCATGATTTTGTGAACAAACTATTACAAACTACGTGTCAATTTACACTCAGGAGTTTTGTTTTTGGTGGATGCCTTGTGCAAATACCAACCACGATTAAATGAGCAGTGTTTTATCAAATTTCTAGCAATGCCTCATAAATTAATTAGATAAAGAAAATTTTAGAAATGAGTGAAAATGGAAAATACAAACTTATCTGTGAGAGATTCAGGAGCTATTGGATTATTAGGCTTTACAAAAGTGTTAAAAAGTGGCAGATTGTAGCAGAATGTAGAGGTTGCACTTGTTTCTATCATCTTGTGTTCATAAAATTAGTCATCGTTTGCTTCCCCTAGTTTTGCCTTACACAATAGATATAGAGGAATCCGCTGGGATAACCATGGAGCTCCAAACCATTGAACTATATTTATTTAGATTACAAAAACAAAAGCAGCAAACCTGACTGATGAACATCACAGACTGAAGGAACAATGCCTTTAGAAACATGCAAATAGATTTCCTTTAATTCTGGAAGGAGGTCTTTGAAATAAACAGGGTGGTAAATTATTTAGACTCTATTTTTTTTGGAGATGGAGCTTACTAAAGTTCCAGATGTGGAAGAACAGGAAGTTCTATCATTTCCTCAGAATATGTGATGTTTAGACTATTATTATAAAACTACAGATTGACAAAATAAGAAGAAAAAAGAGATTAATTTTCTTATAAAAATGTGCTATGATATTAGTATTATTCATTAAACCTTTTTTTTTTTTCTTTTTTCTTAGTAACATAATTGTTTTCTCATTTTAAAAATCCATCCAGAAGTAGAAACCCATTTTTACTGCAAGTGGGATGAGAAACCATTAGGATGGTATTTTCAGAACATAATTACACTGATAAAAACAACAATAGTATTATTTTTAAAAAAATGAAATATGTGTTGAGTATTAATGATAATTATTAGTACATATATGGAAATATATTTTCCACAATACTTACCATAAAATCTTGTGTGATGACACTGATTAGACAGTTTTCTTAATCAGTTTGTGTGATTAGAAAATATGTGCTTGAAAGCAGACAAGAATATAGTTCAAGTTTATATAGGTAACTGTAGAATTGTTTCCAGTCTGATAGCAGCTAAAGTAGAGCAGCTGTTCAATCAGTAATCTCCTCATTAATTCATTTTAATGATGAATTTGTGAAGTTTGTCTTGTATGATACATTGAACTCTTCAGCGTTGTGCACTTTTCTTAAATACAGACATTGCTACAGTAAACTCTCTTCCTACCAGTATGTATTTCTATGTTTATGCATGTAAATGTTATGTATTTTTCTCAAGAAAAGTAGATAACATGAGAAATTCTGAACATCATGTTTTGATCATCCTTTTCAGGGTCCTGTTGCTGCACTCTGATTCTGGATCTGTCAATGGAAAGACAGCCGTTGTTCCTCAAGGGAAAAAAAGCCTGCTAAGCTTGGATAAGTTGGTAGGGAAAGCAGGACAGGCAAATCTCTGTCTCCAGATGTTCATAGGATACTGAGTATTTACAGAATGAGACGACACAGTATGATAAATAGTTGAAAACACTGACATTTAGTGAGTTTTTGCTCTGCAGTTTTTTGCCATCTGGTAATTTTACTAATTTCTAAAATGTTAAAAAATCCTTCAGGAAAGCTAAAACTTGAATTATGAATGAATTAATGTATCCTGAAGAGTAGAAGAGGCAAGCCAAGATCTTTCAAGGACACCTTTCATTGGATTATATTTTCAAAAATACTGCATCCTATTATCAGTCCCTGTTTGGTCTTAGAATACATTCCAAATAAATGTTGACCTAGAGAATAAACACATTTCTGAGAGTGGTTTCTGAGACACATGAGAGAATGTCTCAAACACAGGAATCAAACTAATTTACCAGTAAATCTTACAGAGCAGAGATTCCCCTGGGTCTAGTGACATTTAAACCTAATCATTATTCAAGATAATTTGTGTCATTTAATCTACTGGACAATACTTAGATTTTGTTTACTGCAAGTGTCATTATTAATGATCAGACATGCTACAAGTGAAGTTATGTGAATTTTGGGAAGTACTGAAGTCATAAGAACTCAAAATCTAATTCAGGTACATGTTACACAAAGAAAGATGGGCTATAGTCCAGCTGTAGTGCTGAGCCTGCAAGAATGTCATCCTGCAAGCGTGACAGCAGCTATGTGACACCACAAATAAAGCAACTAGGTGGAAAAACATCAAGAATAGGCTTTCTAACTCCCATTTGGAGCTATACTCAGCCCTAAATTGCATAGTACCTGAATAGAATCTGAAGTCTGTAGTCCTGTAAATGTGTGGGCTGTTCTAGTACAGAAACAAAATTTTATTTTTCTCCACCAGCAGAAATCTTAGCCCAGTGCTCTTCTATAATATAAAGTAACAAAATGCTCATGTAAACAATGTGGAAAGGGATGTAATAACTCTGTGTTACATTTGAAGAGATCAGAATATCAACTATGAGGATAAATATAACTTAATGATTTAGGATTCTTTCAAGCTGTATATTTGCCTGCAGAAAAAAATTGCTTAAACCACTGCAATAAGACAACATATTCAAATTTATCTTGAATTCATTTCAAAGGGACCTGTGCATGTAAGATTTCAGAAATCCTTCAATTTACTGAGATGTATTTTGAGAAAGCTGCTTCATATAAGCACCTAAAAGACTATCAATAAATTAAAGGGCTATCAATGAAGAGTATGTAATGAATTTCTTGGCTTCCAAGAGCTTGCCAATAGTCTACTGAAAGTTGTGCTGCAGTAAGGCACCTGTCAAGTGTTAAAAAGTGCTTTCTTGGCACGACAGAGAGCAACACAAAAGATGAAGAGACATGTTTGGACACCTACTTCTGTCTCAAGTGCCACCTGCAGTCACATTGATCACTGCAAAGACTTCACAAACCTGAAGATGTTCCCAGTGTTGCATATCAGCAGTGTGGCTGCATCCTTACTTCCACATGCATTACTTTGTGTTGTTTCATAAAATATAGGAGAAACTGGGCCACAGTGACATAAACCAGGCCTAATTTAGGGAAATCAATGAGATCACTCTGAAGTTAGTACAAATTTTGGAATAAGCTGCTTTCCCAACGGTCCACTTTTAAGAACCTTTTTAAGGCCTAAAAACAGGAAATTCTATTCAGCAATCCTGAAAACACCTTGGACATAGCAAGGAAATAAATAGCTCCTTTCCACTCCAAGCTGCTGGCTGTGCTTCTGCATTGTTTTTTTGGCTGGTAACAGCTGTGAAGAGAGGAATACCTTCCAAATACAAATATTAAAATGCCCTTAAGATGTAGACATTTTTATTGCTCTTTGGGAACAGTGTGTTCTAGTTTAGACATTAAAAATTCAACATAAATTACATAGTTTACACCTATTAACTTGATTTCTAGTGGTGGTTGGCCTAAACAGGACTGTACATGGCAAGGATATAAGAAAGAAAAAATTTGATGGAAATTAAATGACCTCCAAATATATGGTCTTCACAGAATTACATTTAAATATTCACATTCTTTTTCCAGTCTTCCTCTAAATGAATTCAAAAACTTGTGACTTCAAGGACACACAGGCAAAATCCTTTGCTTTTAGCACATTATCTTGGAAAAGTCTCCATGTCTAAGACATTAAGGCATT
This sequence comes from Peucedramus taeniatus, assembly GCA_013400575.1. NCBI lineage: Eukaryota > Metazoa > Chordata > Aves > Passeriformes > Fringillidae > Peucedramus > Peucedramus taeniatus. Next base: position 141,142 of record WBNO01020566.1, on the reverse strand, counting down.
TTTTATTACCATGTAGAAGAGGATAAAACACCATGTGTCAGTCTTCTCTACGCTGAATTTTCTTCTTATGAAATACAATGTCCTGCAAGCACTGAGTCATTAAAAAATGAGGAAGTTCCCTAATACAGTAGTTGTTGAACAATCAAAAAAGTAGAAACTATTTAATTTTTAACGGAATTCTAAATTTATTATCTGTTAGATTTCCCTATCTTTTTAAAGAACAATTGAGAAATTACTCATTAACTGTTTTGTTCTGATAAGGAATGGACTGAAATGATCTGAAGAATAATTTCCAAGACAAAATGTGATGTAATGAAATTGAAAAAGATCTGAGAAGATTTTTTTCAGTTGAAACTGCTAATGGAAGCTAGACTGGCTTCCAGATTTTTATCCTTCTTTATGTCCCATTCTCTTTATACTATTCACTACCTCTTCTGCAACTCTATTGAGCTGCAATTAAAAAAAAAAAAAAAAACAAAAAAAAGCCACAACCAAACAATCTTTGCCATCAAGAAAAAATTTTCGTATTTTAATATAATGCAGTGAAGGAAAAGGAGATATTTTAGATTTAGCTTTAGGGAGTTAATTTTAATTTTACAGAAAGGAAAGTGAAGATCCTACATTAAAATATTTGCTAATTCAGAATGTTAAGAAGACCCATATTAAGGAGAGCCAGGACATTCTGAATGTCCATCCAATCTTGGCTTCTAATTTCAGATTAAAATTTGGAAGGAGATAAGAAAGGAATGTTAGTGTCAGTAACTAAAGCTCTGTATTCTTCACTTCTTTACCTCAGATTTGCTATCAGTGCAATTACATTACCCCCCCTAGAAACTGGTGTAACTCTGTGGCTTCTTGATACAAATATTTTGTTAGAGAAACTAGCTAATGTGCCTTTAGAAATTAGAAAGGGATATAAGCACAGAAATACGTATTACCATTTCATCTGGTAAGTGCTAAATTACAGAAATTCTAGAAAATTATCACGAGATAGTTGACTTTGTGGCTACTTTTAGCTTTCTGTGAAAGTGAACCAGCTATTAGCACTAATGGAGACACTGCCTCTTCACTGGCTCTCAGAGCAAGGCTGGAGCACACCGAGGCTCTCAGCTGAGCTGTGATCCATCAAAGGTAAGGTCACATGGTAAGATTCCTATTGCAGATGCATTTTGCTCTGCAATGCAAAGAGAAGAGTTTCCAACCTTCTCCTCCAGCATTCCCCAAATGACCTTACAGCCATTTCTGGGTCTGGATTCCAGTATGTGCTCAGGCTCATAGTTTTGCACAGCACATGGATGAAGTCAAAGAAATTAATGGCAGACTCCCAATTCAGGCACCAATGTTTCTTTATAAGCCCAGTTTAAGGAACTAGATTTCCCTAGACAATTAATGTAAAGCATGCCTGGGCTGTGTAGGTGCTTCAACACTTAGACCCAAAAGTTATTTGGATACTTTTAGTGGCATTGCAACAGACAATAGGGCCCCAGTTTGTGGTTAAATTAATCAGTTCAGGGCTTTTATCTGTAAGGGCTTGATTTGCTAGAAGTGGTTTGAGCACTCAGGTCTGCAAGGGAAGAGGGAAAGGCAGTGGCCATGTTGTTCTGAAGACCTGGGGGAAAGCACTTCCCTGGGAAGTGGAAGATCTGATTCAGTTTCCTCCACATCCTGAGGAAGGGACAGCCCCCTCCCATTTCCCAGTCTTTTCCCTAGGCAGGTATGGGGTCACACTCCATCCTTCCTATTGCAGAAAGACTGCTGATAGTCCTGATGAAGCAAGCATGAACCCAAAGGACAGGCAGGCAAGAGGACCCCCACGTGACTTGTAACGTGTGAGCTGTGGGGAAACTTGGCTTCCCTCTTAGGAGTGAACATGTAAACAGCTTGGAGCACCTCTGATTAGCTGTGAATAACAAAACAGCTTGGGAAGTGGGCATCAGAGTCTAAGTTACCTCTAAATGAGTAATGTGTTTTCTGGGCAATGCCACCACCTGTGTTTTGGGTTGATATGAATGATTCAGTGTGACATCTGCAGCGTGCACTCTTCTGAATACATCAATTGTTATCAGTGGGATGAATATGTGTGTCCATTTTGGCCCATTTAGCAAATTAGCAAAAGCTTTGAATAATGGCTATGGTACAAAAACATGAGATGACTAATCAGTTGAAGTTTTTTTTGGCAAGGATGTCAAAAAGCATTTAAACATTTGTCAGATATAAGAAATGTAATAAGCCTCTGGACTGCCAGTAAAGGGCAGTGCTAAGGCAAGAGAAAAAGGAAGCACTAATGATTACTGCAGAGCAGAGGGTGCTGAAAGGTTCATACTTCTCCCAAGTTAATGAGATGAAGGAAACCTATGATGAAGAAGAGAGAAATAAAGTATCAAAAGGACATCATTTTTGGAGACAATTTATTTGTTGGGATCCCTATTATTTTATTCATTCTTGTCCTCCTTCCCTACTGTTCCATCTTCCTCACTGGAGTGGAGCAGGAGGTGGTGTGATATTGTGATTAATCCAGAATATGGAGCAACTTCAATCTTAAATGCCTCTGTGTGCTTATGCATGTGTGCCTGTGAATGTATTAATGCACTTGTACAATATTCCATCTGATACTGACAAAATACCTCCAAAGGAAGGAGTGATGGTATTTCCTCCTTTTGTTCTTGAGGAGGGTAAGACACATTTTTCTGCACACAAATGCTCTCCTGTTCCTGATGCAATCACTTTCAAAATGTGCTGTCCCACCCAAATGAGAATTGCATCCTACCTTTCTCCTCTGGGGACTGTGAGCTTTAAGTTTTAGGGCTTGTCTCTACAAGCACAGACTTTACTTTCCTCTGCCCCTGTGCAGGCAAAGAGATCAGACCATTGGTCCTGTATCCATTGCATATAACCTGTGTACCACCCACAGTCAACTGCTTATCTTGAAAAACCAGGGTGCCTCTTACAATTGGATGGAACCTCAAGATGTGTTGGGGGAAAAGTCTGTAACTTTAAAATTATGCATAATAAATAATAAAACTTAACTCTGAAATTCAGTGTTGTTTTGTGATGTCAGTCTGAAATACCTGTTGTCTTTAGCTTATGTCTCCAGGGACCACAGTGGTAGGTGCTGAGCCTGGGGCTGTTTCTGAGTCAGAAAGGCACAGGGCCAGGAAAAATGGCAGTTCCCAGCCCTTATTAATGAGTGCATGGGGAGATCTTTCTGTTTACAGGATCAAAGACCAGCTGACACTTGCTCTGGCACTGAGAAGATTATAAATAAGGATCCTGCTTTTGTGAGTTCCTGAGTACCTTTAAATCTCTTTGACCTTGATGAAGAGGAGGAAGAAACTGTAAATATAACTCTCTAAAGATTCTCTGTGAAGTCCTTGCATTCATGTGGGACAGCAGCGACAAATGCAGGACTCTGAGTGTCCCCAAGATACCACGACCTCAGGACTCTTACAATAAGACACTTTTTTCTGAAACCAGCATACTTTTTTAATATAAAGTTGTCTCTTTTTAAATGACCATTGGAAGAAATGACCTTGTGATATGGGTGAAGTTGTATTGAATGCCTTAGATGATGAATGATGATATATTGTATCCTATTGCATAGTTCCTGAAGAGGCATAGTTTGTCTACAGGAAAGGTATTAGCTTGGATATTTGTTACCATTTCCTTTTCATATTATAAGAGCAAAAAATATGCAGATTGGATGTCCATGGATCACCTAAAAAGATGTGCTTTGTTTTTTGTTTTTCCTTCATTAAATGTTATGAATATTATTTACAAAAAAATTCCTTGTCTGTGGCTGAACTTTATGCAGTTTTCTACTTTCCCAGTTTGTGGCAGAAAACTTAAAAGCCCAGAAAGCCTTATCTGGGTTTTTACCAGTAGGGTAGTGTATTATACTTTGGTAACTTGGTGTATTTTTGTCTTCAGTTTATTTAGGCTTCTATTATTTTTTTCCAATTGATTGCCATTGATTATTAAGACTTTAATTATTAATAACGTGGTTATTAAAATTATTTTATTTGAAATGCCCTGAAAACAGCAGGCAGAACAGCGAAGTAAATAATGCCTGAGCCTTCAGTTTCCTCTTCTTTTGACATCTGCCTTCTGCAAATGATTTGCATATCAATACCTTTACACTGCAGCTGTAAGATTTTTTTGTAATCTATTGAAAATTGAATGATTATGCATTTCATAAAAATGCTGTTTAACTTATTTTTTTAAAGAAAGAATATTTTTTAAAAAATGAAATCGGATTTTTGAAATTGTCAACCCTCTTTTTACTAGCAGCAGCTCAGCAGCTTTTTTACTCACCTGTCCTCCGATTCTTTTGCCTTTTTTCCCCTCTCTATGCTTACTTCCTCCCCCCTTCCCCTGCCTTTGGAGTGTCTCTATTGCTTCTGCTCTGCTCCTGAAGCCCCTGCATGTGAAGCACTATTGCTGCATGGGAAAAAATTCTCTTCCCCAGGGCAGCTTACCTGGTAAGTGGGGAGTAGTAGCACCCTAATTCCAAAGAAGGGAAATGCAAGCACAGAGGTGGCATTTGGGAGCTGTATGAGAAGTCTAAAGCACTGTGTGGAACCAGACTGACATCTACAAAGACCAGCTAGATTTTGTGTCCCTTCATCTCTCCTCCCACCTTCTGAGAAAATGATCCAAGGAAAAGCAACCATTATGTGGGCAAAGTCTCTGGCAGATTTTGGTTACATCAGGATATTTGGAAAACTCTGTGGCAAGTGTCTTTGTGGCTAGGAGCCTGTAAGTAAGTTTGCAGATTAAAAATAACATTCTTTCAGGTTCGGCTCCTAAACAGACCAAATTATCTCGATATCTGCCTTGTAAATGTTTATACTGACAAAAATCTGTAAAGTAAAGTTTGAATTGCAAATTCACCTGTACTAAATGTTGACCTCCTGGAAAGACACTTAAATACACTTTCATAAGCGAACCTTGTTTATAGTGCTGGAGTGTATAACTTGGAGGATATTCAAATGAAATTGTTTTGGAAGAGCTTTTTGCTTCCCTAGTTTTCCGAGCAAAACTTGCAGTAAAACTACGCAATGAAATACAAATACATGTTTCAGAGGGAACAGTTTATAACAGCCTTGTTCTAATGCAAATTTATACCAGCTTTGCACTGGTGTAACTGCTGGCTCCAGATGAGCAACAAGGGAAGAGAACACACGGTCAGTCCCTGGGGAGCTGAAAAAGGGAGAAAAAAATGATCGTGGTGTATGTAATAGCATATATGTTTAATAAGGCATTTCTATAATATCTATGTGTGTTTATGCAGTTGTGTTATATGTGTTATGCATGATTTATGTAGCGAGACCCTATATCCATACAGTTGAAGCACGGTGCATTTCTCTTGCGGCAGCTCGGCCCCAGGCTGAGATTAGGGGAGGCCGCGGGCTCAGGGGGGATTTTCCCTGCTCCCGGGCCGGGCTCCGGCCCGCGGCCCCGCTGCTGCTGCCAGGACCCCATTCATCCCCCTCATCTGCTCCCACTGCCTCCTGCTTGCCCTCCTCGGGGGCAGCTGCCCCTGCCAAGCCCGCAATTGTGAAGAATTAAGCAATTTTTCTGCCCTTGAGCCGAATCCATGCCAGCCAGTCTGAGGGAGCTCGCCGCGGCTGCCTTTCAACCATCTCTAATATTTTAATCTGTGTATAATATATTAATTCTACTCCAGAATCAATCTTATTCCCCATCCCTTCTTCTCTCGTGGTCCCTGTAGGTTATTTTCCCGTTCTCCCAGCACTCCCACCTACTCCATGCTGAATTAATGTTCTGTTTACCTTCTAGGCCGGATTGTTAACAGCATGACCCTGCTCCATGAAGTTCAGTGGCTTTTATTGGGTTTAAATCGGTCCTTTAATAGGGCTGCTCCATCCTATTAAAGCCTGGCAGATTGACTGCATTTTTTTCCATATATCCAAAGGAAAAAAAAAATCAGAAACACCCATTACCTCTAGCACAGTTGTATTTCAAGTCAATGCAGGTTGCTTTTATTTCTGGGATTTCCACTAGGTTTTTCTGTTATAACCCCTGGCTCAAGCAACAGGTTTGTTTTTCTTTTTTCCGTTTTTTCTTTTCTTTTTTTTTTTCTGGAAAGGGTAAACAGACTGTTTTTCCCTTCTCCAAGTCTTTTATACAGATCATAATTCCTGCTAAATGTGAATGTCAGAGGACCTGGATTGTTCCAATTTACTGGAATGACGCTGCTAATCTCTTCCTGCATCTGATTTATATGTAAATGAAAAGGAGGTGGCTTGTAGGGAGGCCAAATAGGAATCCCTTCTGTTATAGGAAGCCACAGCTGTGAGTCATTCTAAATGAAAAGCTTAGTAAAAACATCAACATCCCTAAAATATTTTTTGGGAAAAAAAAAATCCATGCAAGAGAAAATTAACCTGCTGATTCTAAACCCATATTATAGAGGGGTTTCCTTTTTTTTTTTCTTTTTTTTTTTTTTTTTCTTCTGGATGTTCATTCCCTTTGCTTGAGGTAATAGCAGTGCTTTACTACAGAAAGTTATTTTAAATTGTACCCAGAGCCAACTCTTTGAAGTTTAACAGCAGAGCAGAGATGAGTGAAGCTTTCATGTACTGCACACTCAGAGGATCACTGACATGAGCAGACACTGCAGAATGAAGGTGATAAGCAGAAAAGGAGCATTACAGAGCTACTGGGAAGTTTATAGCTTTATTAAGATGCCAAAACTTACACAAAACAAAAGCCCAACTGGAATTCTCAGTCCCTGTTTAGACTTCTGAGCTCTCTCCATAGGTAATTCTATTTACAGTCTCAAGGTTCTTTTCTCCTGGGTTTCTCACCCCCATTTATCATTATATTTTCCTTTTTTTTCCTTTTTTTCCCCCCCTACTTTTCTATGTGGCTACTGAGAGGGCCTGGCCGTTCTGGTGCTCCCCTGCAAGGACAGCAGCAGCTGGGGTTTTACCAATCTCCCTCCCTCTGTTTTGTAGCTGACTGTTCCATATGTCTCCTCCCACAGGTTTCTGTTTACTGGGTTTATTTTATTTGAGTTTTTGTTTGTTTGCCTCATTGGCCTGGAAGCTTTTCCATACACAAGGGGCTAGGGGACAGCATTTCATCTGTAGTAAAATATAACCATTACACATTTTTTGTTATTTTAGCAGAGCGTGGCCTGACCTTGAGCTATGCACAGACTGCAGAGAAGACTGGAAATTCAGCTTAAAACCACACCTGAAAAATAGCAGGGGAATTCTCATCTACATGGAAATAATCAGCAGGCTCCATGAAGCTGTGTGGCTCGTGGCAGCAATCTGCACCAGCAGCAACTCCTTCCCCACATAAGAGACAGAACATGAAATAAAGCCACCAAACCTCTGGGATTTTATTATATACCTGTCTCCAAAATTTGTAATAATTTCCTTCTGCCATTTTATTCTTTTTTGTCTAGTTACTTCTGATTCTTCATATTTGACATTATAACAAATTATATAAACTTTTGTTTAATACAATATGCAACCAGGAAAAATCTTATCACCTTTATAATGAATAAGAAGTGGCTCCTATAAATGTTTAAATGTGCAAATTGTAGTTTTCTAGTTCCCTGCATGTTATGCAGGAAGAGTGCAACACCTTCCAGTCATTCAGCCAATGTCACCTGAGTTCCATAAATTTGTGTAAGTAATCACCACTTGGAAGCAGTATCAAAACCAAATAAAATCCCCAAATATATAATCCTTGGGGTTTTTTTTCCCAGGTTAATTACATGTCATTCATCTGATCATTTATCTGGTTTATATTATCTTAGCCAACAGATAACCTGAAGCAGTATCACTCTGGCTGAGGAAAATAAGGGGTCAAATAACAAACTGTAAATCTAACAAAAGTTTCCTATGTGTTACTGCTACTGTCATTTAAACTTGTTCTAGGTACATTTACTTTTTAAACATCCTTCCTGATTTGATTATCAGCAAGATAAAATGTGGAGTTATTTACCTGCCTTTGTGTGCTGTATAGGTTTGTTTCGGCAGCATTTCACAGAAGGCATATCTTAAAAAAGTTAATAACTGTTGTCCAGTTTCTTAATGAATAAAAACTAGATAAATCTAGCAGACTTTATCTACTTTCCATCTGAATCACAGCTGTAAGAGGAGGCAAACTTGGGACTTTGGCCAAAATTTACTTTAATCTGAAGTGGCCAGTAAGCAAACCCTGAAGGTGAGGAATCCAGCCTCCTGGTGACAATTAACATGCCCTTGCAAAACCCAGAGGTGTGGTTTGAAATTCTTGTACCCTTGTTGGAAACCTTCCTCTTTGTACTTCTCCTTCTAGAACAGCAGTATTGTTAGTCTGATCTCAGTTTATTTTTCAGATGTCCAGTCTAGATGCAATCCTGTAAAATATTTGGGACTTCTACTATTTTAAGTTGCTCAAAGAAGCCATGGAATGACGTTTAGGTCCTTGGAGTAGCTGTTGGCTTATGGTGATGGCATTAGAGTTGCTTCAAAACCAAATAAGTTTGTGGCAGTTGACAATTTTGATGTAATACTGACTTCTTGGTTAGCATGGTGCTCATGCCTGCTAATAATTGATTTTTTTTTTTCTCTGAGAGTAAAGATTGCTTTAGGGTCTCAAGTAACAACAGTTTGCTAGATATTCTGTTTGTTAAATGTTCTTAACCTGGATATTTGGACTATGTTCAGACTGTTCCTAAATCCTTTATTTGGTCATCATTTCTGCTTTGGTTTGGTACTCTCAGTGAGTGATCCAAATGACCCTTTGTCACTCATTCTGAGGCTGAGCAGTGGCTCTGCCCCAAACAGGAGGAAGGTGTAGCTGTTCACCTGTGGGTTTCCTGCTCCAGATTTGCAGAGTGAGCTCCCAGTGTCATCAGCCAGATCACCTGCACAGAAATGTTGTGTGAGAATGAAAAAATCTTGCCTGTCTTCAGATTGTCCCATCTGTATTCCTGCAGTGGCAATTGTTCTCACAGGATAGACATTTTAAATTAGATCTACTGTCTTGTAGAATGTATCAAATCAAAGCAGTCATGTATAAGACACGATGTCTACTGAATGCAGCTTTTTCTCGTGCTGTGTGATGGCTTATCTGGACCCAAATCCAACTGAAAGGGCTGGTCATTTGTTCTACTTGAAGGCCTGTAACTTTAGAGGTGGAAAGACAAGGTGCAGTAGTTACTTTAGAAAACAGAGGAGGGACACAAATATGATCCAAGGGCTGGAGCACCCCCCCTATGAAGACAGACAAAAAAGCTGGGGTTGTTCAGCCAGAAAAAGAGAAGGCTTTGGGGAGACCTCATGTGGCCTTCCAGGACCTGAAAGGGGCCTATAAGGAGGGAAAGAGACTTTTTACATGGGCAGACAGTGACAGGACAAGGGACAGTGGTTTTAAACCAAAAAAGAGCAGCTTTAGGTTAGATGTAAGGAAGAAATTCTTTACTCAGAGGGTGGTGAGACAGAAACAGGTTGACCAGAGAAGTTGTGGATGCCCCACCCCTGGAAGTGTTCAAGGCCAGTTTGGATGGGACCCTGAGCTATCTGATCCATTAAATGGCATCCCTGCCCATGGCAGGTGGTTTGGAACCCAATTATCTTTAATGCCCTTCCCAACCCGAACCATTCTATACTTCCATGTTTCTTACTTCTGCTTATTCTTTTTAATTTCTGGAAATCCATCTTTCAGCTAGTGTCCCCAAGAAAAAAGTGAAAAAGGATCTAAAAAATCAATTTATTTTGTTGCCAAAAACTGTCAGTATTTCCACTAATTTTCAATTTCCACTAACATTTCAAGTCTCTTAAAGGTGAATTTCTTTCTTCCCTTCTGTTGTTTAAGTCAAGGGAGTTTGCTGATTCCCAGCCTTCCAGCACTGATCCAAACATTTCCACTTTTTCCTCTCTTCCTGCAGTAAATGTGGAAGTTTAAGCATCTCTTCATGAGATGCTGCTAAAAATTCTGTTGAGCCTGGTAAGATTGATAGAAAATTAGTGTGTAGGTAAAATCTGTGTTAGGACAAAAAGAGCTAGGAGCCTCCTCCTGGAGAGAAGTCTTCCTACACTTGCCCTGCCAGCCCAGATGCATGAATGAGGTCTTCCCAAGTTCTCTGGCTGGATTCCTCCTGGTGCCCCAGGCTGGGTGGCACAGTTAGCAAAGACTCCTCTCCATTGCTCTCACATTTTAAATTGCATGCACTTCAGCCTGACCACAAGTGCAGCAGAACTATTCTATCAGGAGTAAAGCAATGGTCCAGAAAGTGCCACATGGAAGAAGCAGCAGCAACATTAGAGGTGGTGTCCTAGGAGGGAAGGACAGGTGTTTCACCAGGAGGTGAGTCATATGCTTTTTTCTTCAAAGTACTTGTTTGAGAATATTGCCCACAGATTCTGGTGCTGAATTTACTTCCTTCCTACTTCACAGTAAAATGTAATAGTAAAATATTCCCTAAACTCTTTGGGATTATAATTAATGGATTTGCCTTATTAAAGTAGAAATAATAAGCTGCTACAACTGTTTGTTCCAGTCAGATATTACTTTCCAGATGGGACGCTCCCTGTTTAGTCCATAGCTTTAAGATCTCTCTTCTGGTAGAAAGATGCAATGTGTAAGTGCTGGCTTTTAACTTGCTTTCCCTAGCATCAGTGACTAGCAAAACCATTTAAAAAGGGGACTTCACAAAATTCCACTGCAAAAATGGCAATAGCAGCTCATCCTTCCAGTGCCCCTGCAGAGCCCATGCAGAGCACAGCTGCTGCACATCTCCAGCTGCTGCCCTCTGTATCACAGCAGATTTTTGGGTTTTCTCTTGACCAACTTTTTGGAAAGGTCCTTTCAGGTATTTTTGCCATCAATGAACATAAATTTTGAAGGAATCAGCAGAAATTGTATCAGACAAATTATTTGGAGCAGAGAAGGGAGAAATTCCTCAGCTGAGGAATGGCTTTATCAGAAAGGGGCTTTATCAGAAAGGGGCATATAATCATGCGTAGATCATATGATTTCATTACACAGCAGTGTAAATCAGAAGTTTTTCTGGCAGAGTCAGTGCCTCAGATTCAATAGCAGAACACTAGTGGTTAACATTACTGTGAAGCAGACTAAAGTAAAACATATATAGTCTGTGGAGAATCTTAATATACTGAGTGCTGGTCACACATTATATCTTAATATTTTGACTTATTGCCATTTTTAGCATTAATTGCTGTAAAACTACAATTTTCTCACAAAAGAAATTAAATAACCCTATTATATATGGGGCTTTTGCTCTCTACTAGCTCACCCAAAATATCTGCCAAATGAGGAGGAGGAAATACTGTGTTTCGTTTTAAGCTGAATAAGTGTATTTTAAAAAGTTAAGATAATGGATGAGAATTTTCTGAACGTGGGTCAAGTAAATCAGTGTTATTTATCCCAGTAATGAGTAAGGGCAGAACTAACTGCATTTCATAACTTGTGTGTGTATCTGTGTCTATGTGTATCCATGAGCACAGATCCTCTGTTGCAATTTTGAGAAATACATGGAATTCCTTCCTGCTTTAAAATTAGTGATGTCTATGACACATTTATTTTCAAAGTACAGTATTACTCAAGGGTAATGTTTTGCTTTTGCCAAATGTGTGTGCACTTGCTTGCAACATGATCCCTGCCATTAGTAGTGGCTGGAGGCTCCATCTGTAGGAGCAGTGTGCCTGGACACCTGGACACTCTTCACTTTAACCACTTGCTTGTAAACACTCCAATGTCAGCAGAGAGGGTTTGATGATTTATTTTCCCTTAAAGAGCTCAGAATTAATAGTTTCTTGCTTTGCTTTAGTTATATAAAAGAATAGAGTAATTGAAGACTCCAAGGAGTATTATCAGAAATAGCAACATCCATCTATCTCAAAGCACAGGGTTACATGCCTTGCTCAGAGAATCATAGAATCACCCACATGGAATCATGGAATCATGGAATCATAGAATGGCTTGGGTTGAAAGGGATCTTACAGATCATCTAGTTCCCCTCTACCGAGGGCAGGGACACCTTCCACTAGAGGAGATTGCTCAGAGCCCCATCTAGCCTGGCCTTGAACATTGCAGGGATGGGTCATCCACAACTTCTCTGGGCAAATTGTTCCAGAGTCTCACCATCTTCTAAATAAGAATTTATTCTCCATGTCTAATCTAAACCTCCCCTCTTTCAGCTTTAAGCCATTCTCCCCTGTCCTATCCCTACATGCCCTTGCACGAAGTCCTTCTCCAGCTCTCTTGCAGGATCTCTTTAGGGACTGGCAGTCTACTCTGAGGTCTCACTGAAGCCTTCTCTGCTCAAGGATGAACAGCTCAACTCTCTCAGCCTGTCTTCATAGGAGAGGAGTTGACATTTGATCACCTGTGTGTCCCTCCTCTGAGCTTGTTCCAGCAGTTCCATGTCCTTCTTGTGTTGAGGGCCCCAGAGCTGGATGCAGTATTGCAGGTGAAATATCTGTAGCACCAGACCAGGTCTAACATATATTTTTGCATTTAAAGCTCACAGAAAGTTTCCTCCATTACTTTGGTTTCCTTGCACTCTTAATAATTCTGAAATGCTTCTCCTGAGACTGTCCCTAGCTGGCTGGTTGGCTGAGAGTGGCCCTGGCACGGGAAAGATGCAGTTGACACAGGCAGACTGGGAGGGTTTGGAGAAAGCCTTTGCAAGACAACTGAGCTCTGGCAGCAGGCTGCCTCTCCAGGCTGCTTGCCCAGGCATTTTCCAGGCTGCTACAGGGGCAACTAGGGACTGAAGGCACATTCAGGTTTTGCTTTAACTCCCTTTATCAGCACGGGCAAAAAGATGGCACTGGTTTAGTGATAGCAGTAAGTAAAGGATGATACTGCTCCAGCTGGAGCTCTCCTTTCTATGGGGTGCACTGCAAATCATGAGTAATCCTCAGGACTGTGAATTTCATCTGAATGCATGAAAAGCCTTCCTTTGCTATCCAAGCTTCATGTCAGTCTGGGGCTTCAAGACCATTAGTTGCAAAATGAATTGCAAGTAAATGGAAGGTTTCATTGTGCTTCATTTTCTTGCCAAAACCACAAGAAGCTTATCCAGTTTTATTAATGAAGAGGAAGATAAAAGAAAAATTAGAAGGCTTTATCTTAGTTTTAATAACAAAAATCACTCAATCATTTGAGCCAGTTCTGCTGATGTGCTCCACAAGGATCAGCATGTGCCACCATATGGAGCAAAAAGATGGAGCAGATCAAAGATTTTCCAGTTCCCTTTTCAATACTGAGGAAGCATGAAAAAAATTAGAGCCAGATTACAGATTTATGGAGCCTCATGTGTTGGTTTTGTGTGCATTTCCATATAGCACACTGCATGTATCAAGCACAACTAAGCAGCTAAGGGAATGCTATTATATATCTTAAGTTGTCCATCTTTAAACCTGCATTTCTGAAAAAATATACCACAAAGAGAGGCAGAACATGCAGCAGATGCTCTTGAATACTGTATTATATTTTCATCAAGTCACCCAAATTGTGAGTTATAGACAAATATGTTTACTAAACTAAGGAATTTCTTCTAATCTGGCAAATATAATCTATAATTTGCAATTTTACCCTCCCTTTACTTCAATACTTCTTTCCTCTTAAACAGGAAATGGGAATTCAAGTGGGCTATACCCCAGTGTTTTCAGCATACCCTGGTGGCTGTACAGTTCCACTTGAGCTGGGTGCACTGATGTGGCCATGCTGCCACACACAGCTGACATGGCCAGACCCATGCCACCCCTCTATTGCCCCACACTGTTCAGCACCACTTTTCACAGTCCTCTTTACAGGTCTTAAAGGTCTTTTCCAACCCAAATAATTCTTTGATTCTGCGACTATGAATTGCTGTTGGAATTCTGTCTCTGCTGCTTAAGGGAAAAGGAAAGAGAATAAAGCAAGACTATGTCAGGGAACATTTTACTAGTTTATCTGACAACTAGTTTATAGGCTGCCTAAACTGTCCTAGATTACTGTTCCTCAGTTTCAATTACTTTTAAGTGTTTACAGAGTACAGGTCACCAAATTGGATCAGATTGAGCCATTAGGCTTGGATCCCAGTCTGGAACATTTTGAGAAGATATTGGTGGACTTTTAAAATTCTATCTCTTGGAAAGCCATCAACAACAAGATAAATATTCTGTTCTGCATTTTTTACATTTAGATCATATCTGGTGTTAGAAAGAGCCAATTTTAAAGAACCACTTGGTTTTCACATATGACAGTTGACAGTTCATCAGTCATATTCCTTTCTCTCACAGCTTGCCTTCTAAAGGCTCTTGTCTTTCCATATGTATCTCCCATGAGTCTCTCACATACCCAAATGGACCACTCACAAAGGGAAGGCACATCCAAGAACAAGCAATGCTAAAGGTCAGTGCTTTTCCAGGCCTTGATTCAGAAAATTGTAATTTAGAAATATTTCAGATTCTGCAACCTCCCATTTGAGCTTTCTGAAGGAAATTTCCAGGAAATAAGATTCGGCACTAATAGTAACATCAGACTGGTGCGCTGACATATGGACTTTCCACACAGACCTTCTCATCAGCCTTTTCAGATGTCATGGGACCTGGTGGCAGGGGGATCAGTAAAACAGCTGCTGTGGGGCTGAGCAGGGCTGATAACAATTCTCTGCTTAGTGACAGAGAAGATGAGAATTTATGATTCCTTATTCTCAAGAGATATCATTTATATCTTGGGAAGATCTGGAAGAGTGGACCAGAAATGATCTTTGTGAAAAGTAATTTTTTTATGTCATGATGCTCTCAGATGGCTGGCAACTGAGAATTTCCCCTGGGACTGTCACCTCAAGGCCAATGGCAAGCTAGCTTAGGATTTTGGTCAAGGGAATGAGAAGGACCTTGTCTTTTACCAGGTCATTTGGCTTTGTTTTTGGGCCACACTGCTACAGCACCTCACAGATTCTTCCTGCAGTGCTCCGAGAGCAACAGTAAGTGTATGGAATAAATATGATTAGTCCATTGTCCAGTTTCCCTAACCACCACAAGACAACAAGACTTCTCTCTCATTAACAACGTTACACTTCCCTTTACTGATGCAACCTTTCTGAAAAAGGCATGATGTTCTTACAGATCTTTCACTGTGCATGAATATCATCAGGGACTTGGAGGGAGTAACTACTTTCACCCACATATTTGCAGTTGCATTTACATGAAATAGCCTTGTCTATAAAATTATAAGCCCCTAGACTGAAAATGAAGAATATGGTACAGTGAAGTCTGCCAAGCACCCTTTCAGTTGCTTTCTTCTTTGTTTTGGTTGAATGTTATTTTTGAGTGCACAGATACATTGGAGAATGTTCTCTGAATTCTGCACTTGAGGCCTTTGCTCTGTGAGCAGGTATGATGGTTCAGGATCTGAACTGAGATAAAAGAACACATTTGTTTTTCTTCTCATGTCATCATTAATGGATAGAAACTCATTTAGAATGGTAGACCTGGAATCTCAAGACCTGCAGTTTTGGTTGGCCTTGGTACTTCTGTTCAGGCCTGTGGGACTGTTGTGTTTGTAAGTCTACAAAAACTCCAAAATCAGCCTCTTCCTCCTGCTGTACAGTGTATGCTCCAGTATCTTCCCAGTTACTGGGTACTGAGGGTTTGCTGTCACAGACATTTCCAACAAACACGAGGAAGGACACGAATGCAGCAGCTTTTCCTCTAGGGCACTGGCTGAAGTGGGGCAAACAGATGCTGGGCTCCCCTTGTACCCTGCTGGTGGGAGCCAGGCAGCTCCAGGTGGGTGGGGAAGGAGCCATTCCCAGGGGACACAGGAGGGACAGAGGCACCTGAGCCGCTCTTGCTGATTTCTGGGGATGAATATCAGGGCAAGTGACATGATCTAGGCCTGAGCTCTTGCCTCTCCTGGCAGAAGCAGGACATTGGCATTAACTGAGGCTGTAGAACAGGGCATTGCAGCCCGGGGTGGGCAGGTGCCCAGTCCTTCAGTGAGGAGGAATCTTCTCCCTGTGCTGCTGCATCTGCTGCAGATTGATGGAAGTTGTTCTTCAGTGAGGGACTTCAGGGAAAGTGTGCAGAGTCTTGTTATAAAATCTCACTGAAAGGGGTGGGGATTTAGCCTGGCATAAAGCTGAGCAGTTGAATTTTTTTAAGGCTAAAATGTGAGTGATTTGCAAGTTTTCCATGCAAAGCCAAATAATGTCCACCTTAGAAATCCTGGAGCTTCAGTGTCTGGCAGGTTCTATATCCTGTGAGAGATGGAAGTTAATTACAAACAGGATTTGCAATTCTTTTGGGGTAGAGAGACAGTCTTGTGTCAACATTTTGACTTGCAAATATTCTAAAATGTCTCACACCACAGAAGAACTAAATCTGATTTTTCCAGGCATATAATGACTTGTACTAATTAAAGAACACTGCTCATATCTGGGCCAAATAAAAGTAAGTGAACAAAGCAAATAGACATGCAAATAAAAAAGAGATCTGATATGGCATGGTGTAAAGTTTAATCCAAATAAGGCTATGAGTGGGTTCTTCACAGTGCTTCATTGACAATAAAAAATGTATTTAAGGCAGTAAATGTACAACAGCTGGCAAATATCATGTGCCAAGTCTTATTTTAGATTAATAAGAGAAAACTGAGGCTTATTAAACTGCTGCAGTGATTCCCAGGATAGCCAGTTGGATTTTTAGAACTTCTTTCTGGTGCTACTAAGTTAGTACCCTACTTTAAGGAACCAGTGGCCTTGAAAATTAAAGAATACACAGAAGTTGTTGGATTGATGAAAACAAAACAAAAATAAACATGAGAAAGGCAAATAGCCCATCCCAGCCTCAGTTCACTTAAAATGACTGAGAAGCAGGCAGGAAGGCAATTCATGATATAGCTCAGCATCCTTGCACAGACAGGAGAGTGTGACAGTCAGTTTAATAGCCTCTGAAATGTTTTAATAAAATTTCTGCTTTTAAATGCTATTTACCATCTGCTTGAAATGGCATGCATTTTAGAAAAGTCAATTATAGATATTTAAATCTATGTAAATGTTATAATATATATATTTTATTTTAATTTTAAAAAATCAGGTGAAAATAAACCATGTAGAGAAACAAAAAAATTCTTATTCCTAAGAACTTCAGTATTTTCTTTTTTATCTTTTTCACTAATAGAAATATTAAAACAATTCAAGTTACAACTGTACCCTCAGTCACTACCAGTTAAATGGATAAGATTTTTTTAAAAGTAATTTAAATTTTTGCTGAGATGAGCAGTGTAACTCAGCCTGCAAAGTGACCAAAGGGATGGACCACGGGGTCACAGAATTGCAGAATATTCTGAGTAGAGGGAGACTCACAAGGATCATTGAGTCAACTCCTGACCTTGCACAGGATAGCCCCAAGAGTCACACCACGAGCCTGATGATGATATGATGATCATGCCAAACGTGTCAAGCAATGGAGAAGTCCCTGTAAGATTTGTAATCAGGTTTGGTTGTGTACAACCTCATTGCAGTCTAAATGAAGGTGCTGCATGTAGAGGTAAGGAAGTTCCTGATTTTTCCTTCCAACAATTGTCATTTGTCCTGCAACTAAGGGAAGCTCATTAGGTGAAATCTCCAGTGATCTGAATCTGCAGGTTTAGAGCAGTCAGGCTGTGTGGTCACTCAGGGTCAGTTTTTCTTGAGATGATGTAGAGAAGGGTGACCAAGGAGCTCCCTGGTCCCCTTGGTAGCTGGTGCTACCTGGGACCGAACCCTAACCCTAACCCTGTTCCATGCCTGGATTCTGCTCTGAGGCCTCACCTTCCTCTTGAGGGGTTTCTTGCCCTTGCTTCTGGTTTTTGCATGGATTCATCCCTCTGAACTTTATGGTTGTGCTCTGCAATTGTGCTTTAATTTTGCAATGAGGAAACAGCAATGTTGGAGAATTTTCCTGGAGCAACACTGACCTTGAAATTCTCCATCTCTTAACCTGGCAGGGCTGGATTTTATCCACCTCCTTTTGGCATGGATATGCCTTGCAATTCAAAGGGTTTTTAGACAGCAATATATGATTATAAAGTCTGGGTATGTTTGGTTTTCTTTCCAATCTGAATGCACAGATATGTGCACAACAGTGAACTGGGGCATGTCCCCAAGATATTTTAAAAAGTGCCTGTAGTGAGGACTATGTGTTTTCGGATATAAATACAAACACATGACATGAACATTTTTTTTTTTTTTTGTTATTTATTCCTTTTTTTCAGCTTTACAAAGCAATAAACTCCTAACTGTAGAAATGTGGGCAGGAAATATAAAAATAAGATTCAATCTGAAGAAGAGTGGGCTGATACATCAGATGAAAAAATAATTCAAAACATATATATTCAAGAAGAAAAATAAAAGATAATTGAAAAGCAGAAATATAGAAGAGACCTAAGGGTAACATCAAACAGGAAATTACAAAGCCATTTCAAATGCAATGTAATCATTACTCACATGAAATAATAATAATAATAATAATATTTTATCTATCTGACTGAAGATCTCAAAATGATTCATGGGTTTCATACATTGCAATCATTTTTTCCCATCACTGTGAAACATTTGTCTTCAAGGTGCTTTTTCTTATATTTCATATTTTTGCTCCCCTTAAAATGCATGTGATCATTTGTAATTCTACTTTGCTGCTTGGGTTCCTGCTGCAGGATGGTGGGGGTCATGGCAGGACTGCCAGTGCTGTTGGAGGGGTGACAGCAGTGACTGAATTTTGTTGAAGCTGTGTTTGTGTGTTCAGAGGAGCTGCTGGTGGGAATCACCCTTCCAGGGACCTCCCAGTTTCCTTTTAAAGCTGCCTTAGTTTTGCAGAAAGCATTCAGCTGGAGCTTTCCCTAGAAGCTCAGTGTCCTGCTCCTGCACACAGCTGTCCAGGGAGCCCTGAGGGAGAGGGGGTTTTTATTGGTAGAGATTTTCAAGCAAATACTGGGCTGGTTCGGAGAGAAAATGGCTTGTGCCAGAACGTTGTGGGTTTACACCTGACAAACAGACAAGCTTTGAGCAATTTTATAGCACCTGGGTGATCCACGAATAGAATTCATTAATTAAAAGCTTAACAAAGGACCCATTATTATGTATTAAAAAAAAAAAAAACAACAACAAACCAACAACAACCAAAAAAGCCTCCAATTTGTCATTTTGGGGGGAATGAACTCTTGCTGGCTGTGCTTATTCTCAATTCAATAATCATAGAGCCCTGTTTGCCTATGTGGATCAACCATTCAGGAAACAGCACCTAGGTTAGAGGAATAGTCACTACAGCTATTCTCTGCTACTTCCTGGGATTTCAGTTAAGGTATAAGAACACTTTTAAAAGCCTTCATTTTCTACAGTCATTCATCTTATCCATAATATTCAAATAATATTCTGCTATCCTTCTCATCAGCACTCTATGATTTTATCAACTGGCCTGATTTAGCTTAAATGCATGAAAATGTATTGTAGAGCACACACAGAAATAAAACCTACTCACTTTCTCATGTGATTTTTTTCTAGGATTCTTTATAAGCAGAGATACTTGCTAAGAACAAGACAGAAAATATGACTCTTGAGGAAACACCCAATGTTCAAAGACAACAGCTGCATGCACACTGCTGCAGCGTACAGTAGAAGCTGTCAAATGGTTTATTCTGAGGAAAATGATTGTTCTGTGTATCCAGAAAAAATGTAAGGAGAAAGATTTTCAAATACACTTATGAGTAACTCATCATTCCTCTCCTGGTGCGTTCCTCTGGGTGTACCTACGCACCACTTTCCGTTTACGCGATGGGGATTTTCCAGAGGGAGATATTCACCACTGAACTATTTGGATCCTGCAACTGCAGGTACAGCTTTGGATTTAGAAGCTGGAGAGAGCCCAGATGCTTCCAGCTGTCGTCAATTCCTGCTCTCTGAATTGCTTTGGATACCTACTGCAGCTCCTACAGTTAACACATTGCTCTCTTTGCAGTTTAGCAGAGGAAAAGGGCATAATCTTGACACTCTTCTGCTGGACTTGCTTTGGAAGATACAAGGAGTAGGAAAAGTTCTGTCTAGCATGTTGAAATAATAAGCCCTATAAGGCTTTTTGTGGCCTTATACAGAAAAAGGGTTTTCTGGAGCTCTTGAAATGCACAAAATAGCTCTGGGGACAGACTGGACTCTGAAATGGGTGGCCTTTTCTTCTGGAGGTCTTCCAGTGATCTGTCTAGTTCCTTTCTAATCCCCTGATAACTTGTAGCTACAGTAGCATTTTCATAGCTCAGGAAAGCATTTTCCTGTTCACCCTCTCCATCATTGATGACTGTAGGACAATTATCAAATCTCCACCAATATTCTCTGTTCTCAAGCTGAGAACAAGCTGTGCTTGCTTGTTTATCTGTCTTTATTCCTGATACAGGAGACATTCCCTATGGCTAGGATCATACATGTGGCATTTCTTTGCTTGTTTTCCAGTTCTCCTATACATTTTTAAGACTGGGAAATCAGAAGTGTCCACACCATTCAAGAAGAGGGCACTGTAAGGTTTTATAGCAGGGACATACAGAGCGCTGTGATCACCGGAGTACCTGTGCTCAGTGCAGGGGGCACACCCTGTGCTGCTCATGGAGCAATCTGGCAGGTCCAGAAAGGTGTTTAACCCACCTTCTTCACAGTGCCCTTATATGTCAGGGTCACTGCTGCAGGTCCTGCTCCATGTTAAGCTCCACACTACAATCTAAAAAAAGAGAAGCATCTCTTATATAAAGAAAGAAGCATCATGAGGGAAAACACTCTGTCTTTGAGAAAATTATTTGAAACCTGAGTTTGTGTGGTCAGATAATTTCTAAATGTTCTAAACCACCCACAAAACCACTCACTTCTAACTTCCCTGTGGAAAATAAGTACTAGAACAAAATGAATTAAGAAAGTGAACTTGACAGCATCATATTTTATGTCTTTATGTTTCCATGTGTGCATTTTTCTTTTGACCACAAACTATTCAGCAATAAATCACACATCTTGACCTTAGATGTCTTTTCCTGTAATTTAATCTCTTTCAAGAAATATTGCACTTTGGGCCTGCCTATTTTTTTTATTTTGTTGTTGTTGGTGGTTTTTGTTGTTTTTGTTTGTTTGTTTTTTAAATCTGTAGAGCAATTTACAGCATGGCTGTACATTTTTAACATCACATCTGTTCTTGTTAGGAGCTTACCTTTCCCCTAAATGGAGGAAATAGAGGCCTGTGGTGAAAGCTTTTAGCTGCCTTTCCATATAAAAATCAAATGCAGTCAACCACAGCAGAGAATCCAAGGCTGTGGAGATGTTAATGTGCTTAAACAATTTTCCATCATCCAAGGCTACTTACTGTGTATTTCCTCCTATGCTTGCCCATGAAAACTGGATCCAGCTTACATGTCTTACTATCATTCCTGCATTCTAGATATATTTATTAAATGTTTTATTGTCTCAACTTTTATGGCTAGCAGCATTTCAGACAAAATTACTCATTTAAACACCTGATCCTATGATAAAATGTTGGATCCTATTGAAGATTGTGTCCCTTGAGGCTATAATGTTTCCAAGAATTACAAAACAGAGGTACTCTCTCTTCTCCAGTTCCCTTGTGACTTTGGATGTACTCATTAGAATTCCCAACCCTTTGTTTTGCTCATTTTCCTATAGAGAAAAAACTAAGGGTGATATATTTAACAGGGGCTGTAAGTGGCATTTTGATGGCAGAAAAGCTTTTACTTTTTAGCAGTCCAGCAGGCCTTGCCTCTTCTCTTATCAAAACTGTAAATAGAAGCAAAATAATGGCAGTGTTAATAATACCTATCTTTATTAAACTCAGCTTGAAATGGCATGGTTTCCTATTAATGTTATATAAACACCTGAGTTAATGGAATACCAGCTAGCAGTGCAGAGTGAAACACTTGGAAGCTTGGAGCAGTTTCAGGGAAGTTCTAACAGGGACCCTAGATGTGCAAGATGAAAAGCAGATTTTGAATTCTCCTGTTCAGCTGCCTAAACTCTGGATGCCCAAACACTACTGAGTGCTGATTTTTTTACTCCAAGGTTTCCCAGGGGCTTTCTGTGCAAATGCAAAACATCATGGCATCTGTCTCAGGACTGAGTAATTAGTAATTATGTATAGAGAAATACCTAATGGTATTTCTCTGCTGAGTACTCCCAGGGGGCCATCCTTAAAGCCAATCCATGTTATGTGAGATGTGAGAAGGCAGGAGTGCATTTTGCCTTTCTTCTTTAAACTGTGTTACTGCACAGAGGGGTGGGGGTGAGGAAGAACTAAGAATCTGTGCAACACAGTGTGAGAGAAGCCATAAGGACCAGAAATGAGGTTTTCCCTATTTCCTGCACTCTAGATGAGTCATCTTGCTGACAGCTCATTTCCCTCTTTCCTCCTTTCTTTTCCCATGCCTCTTTCTGCTCCTGCCTGCTGCACTACAGCTCTCCTTCTCACATAATTCTTTATTACTGCTCTTTCATTATCAGCTCTCTATCATCAGGTCACTGCTTCTACCCTGCCTTCAGATCCCAAGCATTTGAGCAGTGGGATCTTAACATGCACACATCTTTCACATCCAGACCTATGAGAGTAATTCCTTTTTGCTGCAGTTGCAGAGCACCTTGAAAGAGTGAAGAGCCAATGAAGAAACTACAGAGTAAATCCCAATAAAATCTTACTGTCCATGGGAAATGGAATTTGTCAGGGATTTGTAACACAGTGTATTAGTGATTTTCTAAGGGACTTCAAAAAGTACATCCTACCTCTTACCTTTCTACTAAATTCAAGTCCCTCCTTCCTACTAAGCAAGCAGAAGAATTTCTCAATACAAATACCTTAAAAAATTCTTTAACATAGAGAGAACATGTATTTTCCCTTGACCTTATCCTGGATAACAGCCACAGCTGGGATTTTAAAGCTTGCATGTGGAAAATTAAAAAGGGATCAAATTCCCTATTGACTTAAAAGTGCACAGTAACTGCATCTGTTTAAGCTATTGGCAAAACTGGCCTCTCATATCTTCCTCAAAAACATTTCAAATTGATAACAGTTTTAATATAATTCTCAGTATGGTTAGTGAAAATGACTACTTGAATCATGTTGATTTAAGAAGTGTTTGTCACATAGCACTGGCTGTTACGAGTTTTTCTGTAACGGTGTGTAGCAACCTATCCAAAGCACTTTAGCACAAAATGTGTTCCAGACTCTCCCTATTGCTCACTTCTGAGTTTCAATCCATTGAATCATCTCACATGGTATCAGGATGCATTTTTTGCAATCTTCATAACTTTGCCTACTGCTTTAACTGCAAATGTGCCCCAGTACAGTTCAAGCTGTATGGAATTCAGGAATAGGTGGTAGGACAAGATGACCCATCAGAGATTTGTGCTGAGATTAGAAAAACTGAGACTGTGCAATGAATTTCTGTACAAAACCATAAAGACACAATAAATAATAATTCAGCTGAAAATGCTGAAGTTTAAAAAAAGTAGTTAAAAGGACATCTTCAAATCCTATGTGTATTTTTTAATTAGTAATACTTCAAAAAAAATCAGCAAACCATAGCTGATTTTGAGAGAGGGTAAGGTGAACAGGGAATGTATTGCTGTTCACTCGGGCAGTGTGAAGGTCTTTGGTGAATAGGTTTTGTTCCCTGCCTGCCTCACTCAGCTGCTTTCCTGATCTGGTGTAAGTTAGCAGAAGTGGAGCTGCGTGCTTTGCTTCCTTTCCAAACATCTGCCCTCGAGGATGTTTTTGTTTGTGCCTGCCCCAGAAACGCGGGAGCACGGAGCTTCCAGCTCTGTCCCCTCCCGAATCCAAGCTGTTGTGGAACAGCCATCTCCTCCCTGCCTCGGGGACCTGATGGCCCCAGTGGTGGCCCTGGCCGGGAGCATCTCAGGGCTGTGTTTTCCTGCCCCCTCTGGGCAGTCCCGGCCAGGCAGCTTTGTCTCACATTGGATCTCGCTTTGTCTCACGTTGGAGCAGGCTGAATGGCAGAGCCTGTCCCTGCATGGGATGAAGGTGCTGGCCCTGGCACATGTCAGCACAGCAGAGGTGTGCTGGCACTTGCAAGATGCCTCCTTGCGAGGGCTTGCAGCAGCACGGCCTGTGAAGCAAGGTGTCCCAGCCCTGCAGGGAGGTCACAGAATAAATTCATTCCTCCAAGGCACTGGCACAGCCTGGCCCAGTGTGCCAGCCCTGTGCTGCTTACCAGGGAGTCAACAGACATTTTGCAATATCTGCTCTCAGTCCCAAACGTGGCAACACATCTTAGATACTGCAATTCAACCGCACTCAGCAAGCTGTGCCCTTGTCTGGCCGAGCCTTTCCCTGAACAAGCTGGCTTTATGAAAATATTTGGGTGAACTTCTGCTATGGAGCTGGGCTTCAGTGATGTCAGCTTTGTTTAAATGTAAGAATAAGGAGGGTACTGAAGAGCAATGCTGGGCAGGGCTCTGGCGGCCAGGGGGTGTGAGGTGTGTACCAGGGACACCGACGGGGAGGGAAATGCAGCGGTGCTGCTGCTCTCTGCCTGTCCCCTCTCAACTGCCCATATTTGCTTTGTTTCCTTTCTGTTTGTTTTTCTGCTTCCCCTCTAAACTTTTTGCATCATCCTGGCTGCTTTCTCGAGCTGAGGCTCAGCACCTCGTTTGCTCTCTGGAGTCCTCCCCCTTCCCTGGTGCCCAGGCATTAAGCTGGGTTGCCATGGGAAGGGGCTGTTTGTTACCTATTGCACCGAACTGGGGAGGACAGGTCCCGGTTAAGCCAACACACTGCTGGAAAAGTGCATGAACTTTTGTGATATACACACGGGGAGGGAAAAAAAGAAGGTGGATTTTGGCAGCTTTGAATACACTTGAACTGGGCAGTGCCCATACCAGAGCTCTGACTAACCCGTTTGGCATGGCCAGGATCCCCAGGGCTGGGTTCTCCTTGGAGGTAAAGCACAAGGCTCTGGAAGCAAAAGTACCTTGGAGGTACCAGAGAGGGTGGTTCCAAATGGCAAAGGACAAACACCTGAGAAATGCCTTTGTTCACCTCGTGGTTTTCAGGGTGTTGAGGAAAGCCCAGCTGAAGCCTGGCAACGCTCCCTGTCTCAGCCACTGCAGCTGAGTGGGGAGCACGGCAGGAGAAGGATGTTGGGTGCAAAAGCTCTGATCATGCTGAAATTTTACCGTGGAAATTGACTTTGTGCAACTAATAAGAACAGGAAATACTTCTTGTTTTCTCTCAGGAGGGGAACATTAAGTAATGGCTTTATCTTAATTTGTCAGGCTTTGCCCTAGGGACCAAAATTAAATGGCTGGAAGCCAGCGGAGACTTGAGAACTGAAGCATTAACACTCCGATAAATAAAAAAGAATTCATTTTAATTAGTTTTCCAGCTGAAAAATAATGAAGCTCCACATGCCAAAAAGCTGTAATGGAGTAATGGAAAGGCCTGTGCTTATACAATGGAGCCTGATTGCAATCTCAGGGCTCCATTTGTATTCGTTTGTAGCATGAAACAAAGGAAGGTGTTTGGATTCTCTCTCTTTATATAAAGCCTCTGCTCCAGCACTCTGGGCTGGTCTTCAACCAGGCTTCCCACAGTCCTACTGCCAAATCTACAAAATTTTCCTGGCTGACATTCAGGAAAGTACTGCTCGGGCTCTAGGATGGAAAGTTAAAAGACTTTGCCTGGTTACTCTGAAACATACAAACAGTACTTGACGTATGGCGCTGATTCACCCTGCACAGGCTGTCCCTGCTCTGTCCCAGGGGGATACAGCATTGTAAAGTGCCCTGAAAGCATCTCGCTCACCAGTGTTAGAATCTAGTGAGAGGAGTCATTTTAAGCACTTGTAGGGACACTTTCCCTTGGAGGATTAGCAGCATGTAGCTGGACTGTTGCACTCCTCAGATCCAGGCTGGGATTAGCCTGGGATAAACAGCACAGATGCATTTATAAAAAGCAGAGCTATGGTCAAAAATACCATTAGTTACTGTGACTAAGAGGCTGTCCTGCCTGTTGGAGGAGTGATAGGCACTTCAGTGCTCAGAGCTCCTATTTCCCATTGCAGAAAGCTAGTAGAGCTTGAGTCACAAGCTCATATTTATTCACTGAATTGCTATCCAATTAGTAACAAAAAAAAAAAAAAAAAAAAAAAAAAAAAAAAAAAAATCTGTTTAGGGGAGCAAATAGAAAAGGAATAGGAAATGTCTCACTGCCATGAACAGTCTAACAGATATGTACCTTGTTTATAAAATCACATTGTCTCTGTGAAGACAATGATCAGCTGGGCAAACAGATCCCTGCCTTTGCCCCCAGATCACCTCTTAGGAAGCAGGACTTGGAGGCTGATTCTGTGGCTGCCCTGCTGTGCTAGTGTCCAGTAAGGAGGTGCACAGCAGGAGCAGGGACAGCATGCAGCTGCCTGCTTCTGGAGGATTTGGTCTGGAGGGTGACATGGACTGTTCCAGCCACCTCCACAGAGGGAGCAGTGTACTCTGTGCTCTCTGCAGCACTCCTCCCAGCCAGGATGGCCTTGGTGCCTGCCCCATGCCTCAGCATTTCTATTTGCTTCTCCATAAATGGCCTGGATACATAAAGACAAGAATTTATCCTTTGCTCATCATTGCTTCAATCTACCTCCTGCCCACAAAGAGCAGGATTGCTATGTTCTTCACATTCAAAAAGCACTTGTGTAGTCTACAGTCAGAATGACACCGAGGAGAAGAGCCCAATGCAAAATCAAATGATATTCTTAACCAGGACCCCACGAGAAAGCACAATGTAAGGTATTGTCCATACTTGGAGTTAGAAAAACTTGAGTTAAGCAGCAAAAAGCATCACACTGGTTTAAAACTGAAGCAGTGCTGTTTGTTTTTGTTTTTTTTTTTTTTCAGCTGGCATTTTCAGGCTTTAGGTCAAGTTGTCAGACCTCTCTGGTCTTAAACCTTCTCTTAAAAGTGATTTCAGTGTCTTATGGACAAACTATGTAGTTCTGGAAGCAAGGACTCTCCACATATTAAAAAAAAGTAAAAAAAAAGCTGACATTGAAGCACTGATGTCAGGAGCAATCACCCATTTTCAATTTGTTAGGAGTCAGTTTGGGTTGATTTTCCCAGCTGCAAGCTATGATGGAGAACAAATACGACGTGTATACTGCCAGTCCCATGGCAAGGGAATAGAATCCTTTTTATATGAAGCTGCCATGTGCAGAAATCAAGCAGGAAGAGATAACTGCCACTTACTACAGCAAGCAAAAGTCAGCCAATAAAGAAGAAACCCTATGAAAGTTAGGAAAATAGAAAAAAAATATTTGTCATAGAATCACGGAATGGTTTTAGTTGGAAGGGACCTTAAGCACCATCTAGTTCCAGCCCACCTGCCGTGAGCAGGGATGCCTCTCACTAGGTGAGGTTGCTCAAAGTCCCATCCAGCCTGGCCTTGAACTCTTCCAGGAATTGGGAATCCACAACTTCTCTTGGAAACCTGTTCCAGTGCCTAAGCACCCTCACGGTAAAGAATTTCTTCTTAATTTGGAATCTAAACCTCCCCTCTTTCATTTTAAAGCCATTCCCCCTGTCCAATCATTACATGCCCTTGTAAAAAGTCCCTCTCTATCTCTCCTGAAGGCCCTCTTTACATACTGAAAAGTGCTCTAAGTTCTCTCTGGAGCTTTCTCTTCCTCAGGCTAAACAGTCCCAACTCTCTTGCCCTCTTGCCATAGGAGGGGTGTTCCAGCCCCCTGACCATCTTTGTGGCCTCCTCTGGACTTGCTCTGGCAGGTCCACATCCTTTTTAAGTTGGGGGCCCCAGAGCTGAATACAGCACTGCAGGTGGGGTCTCACCAGAGTGGAGCAGTGGGACAGAATCCCAGAATCTTCAGCCTGCTGGCCACGATGCTTCTGATGCAGACCAGGGTATGGTTGGCATTCTGAACTGCTGCACAATGCTGGGTCATGCTGAGCTTCTTGTCCATCAACACTCCCAAGTCCTTCTCCTCAGCACTACTCTCAGTTCCTTCTCTGCTCAGCCTGTACTTGTGCTTGGGATTGCACCAACCCAGGTGCAACACCTTACACTTGGCCTTGTTGATCTTCATGATCTCCACATGGGAACACCTCTCAAGCCTATCCAGGTCTCCCTGTGCAGCATCCTTTCCCTCCAGCGTGTGGGTAGCACCACACAGCTTGGTGTCATCAGGAAATTTACTGACACCTTCCCACTGTCACGTCACCAACCAGGTGTTGAACAGTGCTGTATTACCAATCCAAGAGACATGAGCACAGAGCAAATAAACAACTGTATTCATAAAGTCAAAAAAGGATGAGACATTCGTTTATAGCTTTACTTGGTTGCATTTAAATTGGGTGTTTTATTTATTTATTGTGCAATGTTGTTTATGAGTGATGGCTGGTACCCAAAGATTTGAACAAGCACCTTTCTGTTTAAAATTACAAAATATGAAAATAAAAGAGTGAGCAGATTTTTAAGGAATAATGAGTATTTAGGGACAGAAGAAAGCCCCGGAAAAACTGTCCTCCTTAACACGGGCTGAAGTGTTTTGTCTCATTGTTTTGCAACTGATCCTACACAGCTTGTCTTTGGTTGAAGCATGTACTGAAAGGGATACAATCTTGATTACAGATGTGAACTGACAGATAATTTATCACTTGATGTGATGACTTCTTTAAATAATTATGTGTTCTGATTTTAGACTATTTTTTTCAAAAGCTACATTTTTCTTTTGACTTGTCTGACCTTCTTCTGTTGGCTCTTGTTGTGTTTGGCCTCTTAGTACCAAGAATGTCTTTCAGTAAGATGTTTATGCCCATGTGTGGCAAAAACATGCTGTTTTTTTTCAAGGCGAGTGTTTTTCTCAGGGAAACAAATAGAAAATAAGTAATTTTGTAGTGTATGGAACTAACCTGTTGTGAGGAGACTTCTCTGTCATGTGTATGAACAATCATCTTCCTGCCACTTTCAGCTTTAGAAAACCTAAACCCTAAAGCAACACAGAAGATGTGTATGGTTATTATCCAGTCAGTGGCTGTATCATTCAGAACCTGTGTCTTCATGGATTGAAAACAGATTAAATGCCTTCTACAAGATACAGAGATCAGTTGACTGAACTGCCTGCTTGTCAGATGTGATAAAACCACAGAATATGCTGAGTTGGAGTGGACCCAACTCCAAGAATCATCAAAGTTAAACTCCTGGCCCTGCACAGAACAACTCCAAGAATCACACCATGTGCCTCAGAACATTGTCCAGACACTTCTCAAGCTCTGTCAGGCTGGTGCTGTGACCACTTCCCTGGGGACCCTGTTCCAGCACTCAACCACCCTCTGGGTGAAAATCTTTCTTGGATGTCCTATTTAAACTTCACCTGACTCAGCTTCAAGCCTTTTCCTTGAGTCCTGTCACTGGTCACAAGACTGAAGAGATTGGTACCTGCCCCTCCACTTTACCTTGTGAAGGTGCTGAAGATGGTAATAAGGCCTTCTCTTCTCTAGGCTCAACAAACAAAAAAAAAAATTGGTGTGTTTAAGTAGATAGGGTTTTTATACTATTTCTGTGATTCAACCAATGTTCTCAAAGCAAATGCTGCATGGAGCCTCCTTATTTTATATGTAGATGTTTAACAATCCAGTGCCAAGTGCTTCTGCTGATCTAAAAACATGTTAAAAGTCAACTGAAAAGAGTGGAACAATTTTTAAATAGCATTTCTTTGTACAAGCAACTGCAATGAGGATGTCAGGTAGCCTTAAATAGAAACAGTCCATGGCACAGCACAGAGAAACATCATCAAGCTTTGAGCCAGAGCTGCTATTTAGTGCTCTAAGTTGCAGCAATAAAAGTAAAAATCTTATAAATGGTATAAGTCTAAATATAATAAGAGAAAGACTAAGAAAATGGTGCTTTTATTAAAGGCTGTTACCATTGCACTTACAAAAACAGTATTTGACTCAAGACAAGCGTAATACCTATCTGGACATTAGAGACAAAAGGTGGAACAATTATCTCCTAAATAATTGTGATAGTCTGGTAAGATATGCAAGTCAAACAGTTAATTTTGATTTGTAATCATCACCTTTGTGACTAAAGCAGTGATTTCCATGGATAAACAATATGTTTCATATTGTTTATCCATGGAAATCATGCACATCCATGGAAACAAGCACCCTCACCTCCTAGCTTCAAACTCCTGGGGTGTGTCAGAAAAATCAGGTTTGTAGGAAACGATGTAAAAAGTTCCCAAAATGAAACTGAATAAATGAAGGCAGTGGCAGGCTTTGCTGCAACACCCCTGTTCTGTGTGTCACAGCATAAGATGCAGTCCAGACAGCCACAATACACAGAGTATCACCATACAATTTCAGAAAGCTTCAACCCACACAGAGTAACACCACACCACACCACACCACACCAGAAGGCTCCAGGTGTCTGCCCATACAGAGTAAAATCATATCACTTCAAAAGGCTGCAAGCATCTACTCCTCTTGTTCTTTAGCCCAGCCTTTTATACCCCTCCTGTTCATGCATTGTCCCTGTGTGCCCTCTGCTCCCTTTGGTGGTTGCTCAGTGCCCCTGGGCACTCCATGGCTCATTGCTCTCAGTGCTGCTCACCTGCTTCTCACAGCTGCACCCACTGGGGATGAGGCTTGGCCACAGCCCCACTCCCAATTACCACAAACTGTGTGCCCACAGCTGTGCCCAGCAGGTCTGTGGCATGGATACCCCAACGTTATTTGTGCAAAGCACCATGTGTCAGTAAGGTGAAATATTCAGAGAAGGTTCTGGAGTCTTATTGCCATGTGAAACCCATTATTAAACTACTTCCAAGACCTCTGCCAAAGCAGTGTAATTCAAAATTATGTTTCTGAAGTGAAGCAGCCTTCCATCTGCTACTTTGAGAATCAAAAGGAGCATTTTTCTGGTTCAGCCAAACACTGCCTTCTCAATAAATTGATGGCAGTGGCCTGCATAGGCTTTTGCTCTTCCAACAGAATATTATGGATTCCAGATCCCACAGCACACATACATGAATGACAAGTTTTTAGAATGGGGCATGAAGTCTAACCATTTACTGTTTTCAAATAGGATGCTAAAAAGTCGAGACAATAAGCACCGTAAAAATAACCACAGAACTCATTAACAAAAGGAAAAAAAATGAACTGCCAAAAAACAGGAAGTTCTTGAAAATGCATGTATTTGTAACAACTATTCAAATGTAACAATAGACTGTGAGAATGTGCCCAGTATAATAGCTGTTAGGAGTATCAGCTACAGAAAGGAAAATCTGCTGCTGAATGGGAGGCCTATCCCAGCAGTTTTCAGCATGTCAGAGAATTAATTTCAGTGTTCAGTTTTGCTCACCATTTGGTCACCATTGCATGACGCCTGCAAGGATCACCTCCTATCTTCCAGTCTAAAAAACAGTGGACATAGTTTTCTTCTTATTGACACCTCTGTTATAAAGGAATATTCCCATTCAAAGTCATCTGAGGAGCCAATGTAACTGAAAGGCTAAACAAGTTTGGTGTGTTTGTCCTGTAACCAAAATGTGTTTCTGCCTCATCAGACCTTCTTGTTGTGGTCTTGCTGTCATCATGTGCAATCTGCTTTTGCTCTGAGGGATTGAGCTGAAGGTGAAGGCTTTTGGCACGATACTTTCATTTATCACATTTTCACAGCACTTCACAAAATCTTTGGTTTCTTAATGTTTTATTACCAGAGAAAGAAAAAAAAGAAATATTGCATAAAGTGCTAAAATGAAGCATTGCTTAAAATTGATATGTGTTGGTGTTTTAAAATGTGAATTGTCTAATTTTGTGCCTGTGTTCCTGAACTCACAGGGTCTGTGTCTCCTTCTGCTGTTACCACGGGCACTTGGACCTGGACTCATTCTCCCTCTGCTAGCCAATGAGCAGAGGTGACAAGATTAGGAGAACATCTTACCTGAGATCTTCGTGTGATGGGGAGAGGTGAAGAGTGTGCTTGAGTTGTCATGTCTGTCCAAAAAGCCTCTAAACAAGAATCTGAGAAAATGGCTTCCATTATTCTCTACCACAGTGATATAGTTTGTGAGATTTATGTTGTCCAGATTTCTGCTGCCAATATGTAAATGGAGTCATAGTGAGGTCAGAAATTGTGATTGTAATATTTGGAACTTCGACATCGCTGCATAAACTATAAATTAAAAAAAAAAAATCAAAAAAAGAATGTTTTAGTGCAAAGCTGCTTGGTATATTTCTTTGAAAAAGTATTTTGTATTATTGACTATGTATAAAAAATTTATTTAAGAATTTTAAAATCTTAATAATACACAAACAAATTATGCTATTTTAAAAGAGAAAATGATACTAATTTTATTGAAAATTATTTGATACAAAATATATATTTTTTATCTGAAACTTCAGCTTATAGAATCTAAATTATCTGTTGGAAAAAAGTTTCCTTTGAGACTTTCAGCCTCTTTAATCTAGAAGCCTATGGTTTATATTACAGAGAGGAAGAAATCAGTTAGAAAACCATGTCAGAGCTGCTCTGATAAATTCCTGTTACTGAAGTTTAGTCCATGGGAAAGGGAATCTGTTGGAAAAGGATGTAAAGTAATCCAAACCAAAGTGAAGATAGTAACTGCACTATCATCTTCAGTGTCTGTATGTTACACTGTTTTGCAGGTCAAACTAATCTGTGTAGCTCAGGCTGTACATCACCAGAGGCTCTCAGCTTTGCCATCCATCTGTCAACAGGCTGAGACCAAACCCCTCTCCAGAAAGTTAACAGATTGCCCCTACGAGCCTATCACCTTCTGCCAGATTAATTTACTTTGTGTGGTTTATTTGAAAGCAATGGATGAGTTTCCTGGGGTCAGAGGCATAGCCCAAACACAGGAGGCACAAATGGGATTTATGGCACTTTTAAGTAGGATCACAGGGCTGACAGAAATTGTAGGGTTTTGCTGGTATTTGGGAACATGCACGTGATGAGGATGGGGTTACCAGCTCAGTGTGTCTGAGAAGATCTGGTCTGGCTGAGACATCACAAGAAGCATTGCCACTGCCTAGCACTGCACAGGTAACATGAGTAGCCTGGTTCCTCATTTGTCCTGATACTGAGGAAAAGGGAACATCCAGAAAGCAAATCAGAACAAAGAGTCTGATGTGTTGAGGAATATGACACTTTCTGTTTATTTTTTTATTTCTTTTGTGGAATTAAAATGGTGAGATAAAGCTCAAGGACTACACTCTTTTAATAATATCCAAATTTCTCCAGTGTAAAATATTTCATTGAAAAAATCTTAATAAGCTCTAGAGAAAATTTGCAGGCCAGGGTAAATAAACCACGGAACAAATTTATGGAGCAGGCTTCTCATAATTTGCAGCCTTTAAATCAAGAAAATATTTCTTACTAAAAGATATATGATGGTTTATCTCCAGTTAATGGGATTCGGTGCAAGAATTACTGGGTAAAATTTGATAGCCTATGCTATGCAGGTCAGACTAAATGTTCACACTGGCCCTTGACCTTTGCAGCTATTAATCTTTCATGAGACCAAAGCCATAAAAGACAGATGAATGCAATAAAAGGGAACTGCTGTCTCTGGAGGACTATTTAGAAGGTTCTCTTGAATTAGCTAATGCGAGGAAAAGACGTTTTCTGATAGAAAGGCCTCCAAATCCCCAAAGTTACACAGATTATCTTTCATTTTGACATGAGAGGAAATTGCATTTTGGTTAAAGATATTGTTTACTAATATCTTCTTGTTTCTGATCATTTGGAATGTGGTCAGAAAGTGGAGGAGATTTAATGAAAAATAGAAAAATGAAAATGTTGCAGGGTTTGCCCTTTCAGACCTTTAAAAAAAAATTATCTCTCAAAATACCAAGTCTCTTTGGTGATAAAGTGGAAATGTTCTCTCTCCTCTGGTGTGACCAGGATTTATAGATGTGCTTAGGGCACTGGCTGTCCCTTTTGTCCTCTACATCCATTCAGTGTCCTTGAGGTGGGGTTTGGGTGGGAGTAGAACACAAGTGCTTTGCTCACACAGATCCCCAGCCAGGAAGGCACTGCCCTGTGCTCAGGGAAGGCTTGGTCAGGAGGTGCTCAGGTCCTTCATCCTGATCATGATGAGTGGAGGGGCTGAAGGACACCTGAGGTGTTGCTCAGAGCCCTGTAAGCCATATCCTGAGGAAGAAAGGGGCCTCAGGGACTGCTAGGATGTTTCTTCCCTTAAAAACTTTTCTGATACCTGTAATTAGGGCTTTATTAGTTAAGCTGCCTCTGTTACTACTTGTCCCTTCTGTTTGTATTTTTCTGCCATGAATTACACTATTATTTGAATATATATGTTGCAATCTAGAGGACAGTCTAGTACTATGGCATCTGGCAAGAAACAATGCATCTCTCCATAAGAAATATACATCAACAGCTGCCTCTTGAGATTAATTTTCATCTTCTCATGGAATTTTTATCGTTCTATTGAAACTCCTTCTTAGGGTGATTATTAAAATTTCTGAATGCAGTGGTACCTTGTAAATGAGTGCTATATCCCAAGCTGGTGCAAGTGGCAGCAATGAAGCTGCAACAGCTGGTTCTCATGCAGGACATGGTCTGACTAATACACAATTTACCAAATAACCATGGTCAGAGTCAAGTGCAGGGAATGCAGTTGCCAGCTGAGCTCACTGTCTGACAGCTGAGATAGAGCTGAAAGAAGTTTTCTTTAAGACTGTCCCATCACTAGCCAAAGACCGCTCAGGATTTAGTCCCACCACCAGCAGCTTGGGCCCTCACTGATCCCAAGACTGGCTTTGCTGGCTGCAGGCTTATAACCCATTTATCAGTTAGGACAACAAATCCATTCTTCTCCAGCTCACCTTGTGGTCCCTAACCACAGAATTTCCACCATCACTCTTATATATATTATTTTCTAATACCTGTGTGTATTTTTCAGTTGTTACTTAAATAGGGCTTCTCCAGTGAGCTGAGTTTAAGGCATTTTGCTGACTCACAGGTAGAGCTTTTCCCACAGGGATGTTTAAATGAGCTGAAATGAGAAGACCATGTTTGGTGCACAGCTTTTCTTTTCTGCTTGGTTTCAGTTCAGTCCTGGCTACGAGCGCCCTTGGTACGCGCTCAGCTCCTCGCTCGTGTTCCTGCTCTGTGGGTCCCTGACTCACCCTCGCTGGCTGAGTCAAGGGACAGGAACTGTTACTGAAGGCTGCCAGATGGACTAATAGGAAAAATACTTAGGCCAGAGTTTTACAACAAATACCAAAGCAGTTGAGCCTGTTTTATTTCTTGTCCTAGAATAAAAGTTTTCATAGTTGTCTAAGCTCTTGCACTATCCTTGTGCTTCTTCACCAGGGTTTGAATCTCTTTTGTTCTGAAACAGAGCAGAAAGCACATGGTGAGACTGGGGGAAAGATTTCCTCCAACAAAAATCAAATAATAACTTGAAGGCAAAGAATAAAAACTGTTGCTAGGATTCCCACACTGCAGTGTCCTTCCTTTGCAGAATATTTACTTCCACTCTCCATGTTGCATTTTTTGATCAGCACCTAATTTTGCTCTTCTCCACACAATATGTGAGTGAATGTATGCCTCAGAATGACTGTCTATGGCTTTATTCACATTTAGAGGTTATTGAAATAAAGCACATAAAGAACAAAGTTCTTCAAAGAGTGGCAAAAGGCTGTCAGTGTCATTTTTCAGCTGGGCAAGATTTCTGTGAAGTGCTTGTGACAAGGCTCATTCCTCAGAACACTTTTCATAATGGGGAGAAGGCTATGGCTTTTCATGTATAATCCATCTCCAGTGATTTGTCGTTCTCCTCTGCAAAGAGAACACTAGATTTCAGGCAGGGCTGCATGAATCTTACCTTGGTTAATGTCAGCAAATAAGCCCATGTCTTTTTCAACTAAAGACAGAAATCTTTATTTCTTAAACTGAAGAGCTGGTAAATTAATAATTTTTCCAGACTTGCATCTTCTGGTATATGGGAGCAGTTACACACACATGTACCAGTGGCTTACACAAGTGAAAAAATATTGAAACATGATTACCATTAATCAGGAACAACCAGATTATTACCCTGATTTTGGTGTAGGTCTGTGGTTTATAGTGGGCAGAGGCTGAGCACTCACAAGTGAATTTATAAACTGTGCATAAGTCTTCAAAACTGGCATGATAGTGATAAAACTTAAAACACACATGGCTGAAAGATGTTCCTTGCAGAGAATAAATTCCATGTAGATGGTCTTCTAACGTGTTTGCATGACGTTTTGCAGCATTACATGCAGCATTTGGGCCAGTAAATTACATTGGTCCAGACTTTACATATTTAGAGAGCCCTGTAGGTTATTGCCTTTGGAAATTAGGTACCTCCTGATGGAAATCTGGTTTGGTTGCAAAGAATGCATGAAAAATCCTGTTATCCTGATATCAATGAGGAACAAGAGGGGACAGTTTTGTCTTGTTAAAGTGTGCAACCTTTCTAAAAGAAGCCTCTTCTGGCCTTTCCCCCTATGTCACACTCTCCTCCCTTGCTCACCTCTCTCATCCTGGCTATTTCTGCTGTACAGACATGGGCTTTGAACACATATGGCTCCAGTAATCAATGTCTGTGTTTCCCCTGCAGAAACCTGTCACCTAGTTTCTTCCCCCAGCAGGAGCTTGCCCTTGTTCAGAGCTTGGTTTTGTTCTTAAAAGTGCTTGTCAGAGTGAAAAGCAGAAATATGCTCAGATCTGATCATCTTTCTGCTCTTCTTCCCCTGCCACTATAATCTGGACTTGAAAATTATATTAGAGATCAAATCTGGAAGAATCCAATTTCAAGTAGGAAAATACACTTAGTAGGAGTCAGCCCAATTAAAAATAGCAATAAAACCAGTAATATGTAAGCATATTTTGTTCTATTAGCAATTGGCTTTGTCATCATATTATTCAAAGTTGGCTTTAATTAATTGCATTTTCTTTTCTTCTCTTGAGTATTGCTCAAGGCAAATCGTTAGTACTTCAACACTGCTGTTGCTGCTCCTTCTGTTTGCTTTATAATTTTCCTTTTCTTTTGCCACTGCCCTCTCCTCGTGCCAGGGCCTAATCTGAACCTTATTAATCAGTCTTTTTTCAGCATTATGTCTCTGGTAGTGTCCATTCAAATGAGCCCTTGTAATATGTTTCCAGTTCTCATGTTTTCTCACATGTAGACTGTGATTTGAATACTCCATATTCTTTTCCACTCTCTCCACCTACAGCTACAGCTCTCTTCTTACCCTAAATATTCCCTAACTCTCATCCCACTACTGTTGTGGTACAAAATATGAATCACATATATTGGTTGCTTATAGAAGTAGTTTGATACAGTTTGGTGTCATGCTGATCTCTGTGTTCTTCACTACATATGTAGGAATATTCTTTTCTCATGAAGGAATCTTTGCATTTAATTTCTTTAAGAGCACATTAAGGACATATGGCTTTTCTCTCTCGCTAGACCCTTCAACGAAAGTGCCACAACTCTTCATTTTGGTATCTTTCTTTTCATTTCCATTGCAATTTCGCAACTTTGTGATACAGAACAATTCAGAAAGCTAATGTCCTTGTTTCCATTTCATTTGCTTAAGCCAGGAATATGAAATGCCACAGTGTTTTCTCCTTTTTGTCCCTATTTCATTTTTCAAGCATCCCAAAAGAATCATCTTGTCTCAACATACTGTTCAAAGGCAAGGAAAAAACAAAAGCAAGAAAAAAAGAGAAAGAAACTTCAAGGCTTTATCCTGGTTTTATCCTTTTCCTGAGTGAGACTAGACTGCAGGGAGAGCTGGTAACTTCGTGGGAGATATTCACAGAATGCTAAGACAGCACTTTTCTCATCAGCTTTGGCTGTTATACGCACAATAGCAGTGCTGTTGCTGCCTCCCTGCACCTTGCCCTCTCTGTCTTGGAGGCAGTTCTCAAAGTCTCTATACCACCCCTGCATAAAGCTTGAAGAACATAAAAGCTTCTCACCTTTACAATCTCATTTGGTTTGGACAAAACCACGTGCCATCAAGCAATCAGTCAATCAGTTCAGTGCTAGCTGTACATTTTATACTGTTACCACTAGTGAATGTTACTCCAAGCCCTCCTCTTTGATTATCGGGCTTTATTAAGGTTTCTGAGGTCTTACTGTGTCACACATACAGAGGTGCAATTTACAGTTCTGCAAACAAAAGGCTATTCTAGCTAAATTTTTTTGGTACCATTTCAGGGTTTTTTTTTATTTTTTTTTATTTTTTTTTATTTTTTTGTTTTGTTTTGTTTTTGCATGTCCCCTTTGTCTGTTTTTTTTTTCTTTTTCCTTTATACCTGCTACAGTAACCTTTATTCTGCTTGTATTAACCTTTAGGCTGCTTCTCTTTGGTTATGGTATGCAGAGATCATTCCTCAGCTTCCCTTGATCCACACTGTTCTCCTGCTCTTCTCATTTAGGCATTGGTTGCAGGTACTGCTTTCTGTTTGCTTCTTCTAGGTGGAACTGGTGACTTCTCAGCCACAGAAACTCAGTGTTATTTGTGTGCCAAGTTCAGCATAGAGCTTGAAGCCCTCCAGCTTTGTGCATTATCTGGATTTACAGTGCAGCTCTTTAGAGGCTTCTGATATCTGAAACAAATAGTAGCCAAAAAAAGTTTTAAACTCTATAATTTATTCCTCACTGTAAATAACATAGAAGTGTAGGCACACAGTTTGTGGTGATTGGGAGTGGGGCTGTGCCCGAGCCTCATCCCCAGTGGGTGCAGCTGTGAGAAGCAGGTGAGCAGCACTGAGAGCAATGAGCCATGGAGTGCCCAGGGGCACTGAGCAACCACCAAAGGGAGCAGAGGGCACACAGGGACAATGCATGAACAGGAGGGGGATAAAAGGCTGGGCTAAAGAACAAGAGGAGCAGATGCTTGCAGCCTTCTGAAGTAATATGATGTTACTCTGTATGGGGTAAAGCTTTCTGAGATTGTATGGTGATACTCTGTGAGTTGTGGCCATCTCAACTGTGGCATAGAAATATGTCACCATTCATGCAAAGCTGTAAGACTGGACACAACTTTCTCTGTTACTGGCATTTTGGGCTTTATCTCTTCCCATTCCCAGGCCTTTTCTAAGTTCAGGTCAGATTCCTCTATGCATCTGTGATCTTGCCCCTGCAAACACTCTGAGTTTGGGGCACAGCCCTGCTCCTTTAAAGACTCACAGCCTTGTCATGCTTCATCCTGCTCTGTCACCCAGCTGTCTGAGCAGTGTGTGTCCACACATCTGTCCAGTTATTAAGTTTGGGAGGAGATGGTGGGGTGGAAACAATTTTGAAATTTCCAAAGAGACATGGAAAAATTAAGTCAAGTGATTGAGAGCAAGAAAGAGCAGCAGAATAATGAAAAACAGAAAAAGATTTCAGGTCAACTCCTCAGCAGTAAAGCCATGGTTTGTTTCCAATACTATAGGTCTCTATACACAGACAAGAAGATGAAATTTGAAATTAATTTAACAAGCATGATTTTATTTCAGCCAGTGAATCACTTTTATCTGTATACTTATTTTTATGGCTACCTTCATAATTGTATATGTAAATCTCTCATATAAATATGATTTGTCATCACAACACTTCTCCAAGGCAGTGAATGGTTACAAGCTTATTGTGTCTGCAAAATTGTGGTGCAGAAAAATGAACTACTTGCACAAGGTTAGGGAAGGGTTTTCAGACTCTGCCCCATTTCCATTTCACTGACTTTCCTCCTCTGTTTTTGCAGGTGTGTATATGTGTATATATAATTGCATTTTATTCATTTATTAAAAAAAAAAAATTAGAACTCTTAGTACTGTTGATAGATACATTAAATAGGGATTCTTGATATATGAGTCACAAATTACATGTATTATTCAGAGGTTTCATAGACAGGAATGTGACTGCAGTTTATAACCCTGCTCTCCCAAGGGATTTATGTTAATTTGTTCCGATGGAACCACCAGAAAAAAAAAAAAAAAGTAGATATTTATATCTAAACTGATGCTGGCAAGACAGGTGGGTTTGGTATCTGAACTTCTCCTACCATTTTGTGACTGCATAGGCCAAATACATTTCTGTGCTTTTTTTGCATATTTCTATATGTTTAATTACATATCCAATTGTCATTGTTACAATAACTGTGAAAGATTAAAATAATGGTGAAAGATTGAAATTGCAGAAGAAATGTGTAATTATCTACATTTTAACTCCATTCCCCTCAGTCTAAAGATAAAAGCACTAAAAAAACAAAAAAAAAACCACAACCAAAAGTAGCTTTAATATTAAGTCTCTGGGTTCCCAAGAAAAGTGTCTCAAGACAAATCTACCAAATGTATGGAGCTGTGCATATAAATTTTTTTAAAAGGCTGAATTACAAAATTTAATCATAAAACCCCACTATCTTTAACAAGCTCATGCTTTAAGTGGCAATACAAATTAAATTAATTTAAAATATTTAAATAAAAGTAAACACTTGGTTGGATTAGAAAAATGAATAATATATGGAATTTTAAATAAAACCAAATAAAATTCAATAAAAATAGGGTACTCTCTTCCAGTTCAGCACTGGTAACCTTGCTCTCCAAAGGTTACAGCATTCAATTACGGTGCAGTAGAGAGCTTAAAAGTGCCTGCTCTAACCAGCTTTGAATATCAATTGCAGCTCTTCCACTCTGGTACAGCTATTCTGCTGTTTAGATTCATGTAAGGCCTATGAAAAGTGTGCAGGTATTTGCATTCTTCCATGTTAATGATTCAGTGTTTGAATACAGTGTCATTCTTTCTATTTTTCTCATTGGTACATCCTCACCAAAATGATTTCTATGGTTTTCCATGTAGGTCTTGCTGCAAAGGGTCCCAAATGCTGGGCTGACAATGTAGATGTTTACTTGAGAACTGACAATTACTTTCATACATAGGCAAGAGTTGTTTTTTCCTCATTTAATTTTAGTTTACTTGAGGTGACTCTTCTTTCGTGTAATTCATAAAGGTATCTGTGGACCCTGAGCATGCATGACTGAGGATGCAGGAGTTAATTTTTGAGGTAAAACATAGCTGAATTAAGGATTGACAAAGATTTACCTTACCTCTTTGAAGACTGTTTCTGTTGGGTTGTGATGTGTCTTGGTGGAATGAGCTGTACTTAAAAGTTTCACAGAATTAGTTTTGATAAATTACTAAAACATGCACTTAGGGGATAAGTGCAGGTGGTGAAATTCTGGCACAGTTACCATCAACAGGAATTTTGTCAGTGACTATAATGGACTTGCAAATTCACCCATTTAAAGAAATGAAATGAATGAACAAATCCTTTTTATTCTTGTTGCCATTGTTTTAGCATTTTTCTTACATAATGTTCAAAATACTAAGTGACCAGTTAATTTCATCCTGTTTTCTTGAGCCTCTTGGAGAGTAAGTTTTGCAAGAAGATCCAAAAAAGCCCCCAGTCTTTATCTCTGTCTTTCTCTGGATGAGCCTGCCCGGGTTTCCCTGTTGAGAACCCTCCTGTCAGCATCCAAGTGCACGTCACTGGGCTCCGGGACGAACCTCTGCTCATGGCATGTTCTGAGGGCAGCCAGCCCAGGGCAGGGAGGGGGGAGGAGAGGTGGGTGTTTATTTCCATAGTGGCTGGTTTCCCAAATGAAGAACCTAATTATTCATCTCCCTTGGTGAGTTTGTGCCTGTGAATAAAGCAAAAGTATGTCAGTAGCTGTGATAGGGAGGGCCCCTGGTTCTGGAGAGCAAATGCTGGGGTGGTCCCTGCTCTGGAGCTCTTGAGGTACCCTTGTCTAGTACAAAGGGAGGTTATATTTTTGGGTACATTTTAATTCTTGCTGGTAGTAGTCATAGCCTCGGTGACTCATCAATCTGGCTCACAAAGTAAAAACAGATTTACCCTTTATAGGGTTTGGCAGTTGGCAGATGATTGTTTCCTCTCTATGAATCAGACTTTTATTTATTTAGTGTAATCAAGAAGGAACTGTCTGTTTTGTGACCTTCTAGGTTAGTGAAAGGGAACAAAGGATTTCTCTTTATTATTATTATTTTTTGGCATCATGCAGTTAGCAGAACAATGCAAAACTATGATAAAGAATCATGCTCTGGTTGGCTGGCTGCTCGGACTGTAGCTGCATGCCACATTATTATTCCAGTTGGTCTGAGGAACTCTTTTACATGAGCAGAAATAAGCTATTTATGAAAAATAAAGTAGAATCCTTACACTTTAGAATCAGTCAGGAAACACTGTTCCTTTTTAACAGATACCTAGATAACCATTTAACATTAAGGCACTGAAAGTTCCTCGAATAACTTTGCTAAGCTGGACAAAAATAACAAGAGGCTTTTGCAACATGCCTGGCTATTGGATAGAGTGCATCCTGCCAGATTACAGACATATCTCATGCAAATTACAACAACCACAAAAAATTCACATGGAGGTCAGGGACTCTGGTGAGCAACTCAAGGACAGCAATTTGGGTAGCAGACCTAAAATAGATTTAGAAATTGCTCAATGACATTGGAGCTGAAAGAAATTAGAAAAAGCGAAGCTTAACTAACCAGAAATTATAAATTGGTTACTGCTCCTTACCCAGATAAGGAGAAAACGCCGTTTGGAAAGTTCCTGCAGTTCCTAAACTTTGTATTTTGTTTAGAGAAAATGGCTTCACCAGCATGAAGCACACTAATTCACTCCTGGGCCTGGCACGCTGTAGGAATTTTGCTGAGACCTGTAAATGATCTGCAATATGTTCAGGTAATGCCAACAAACATTATTCCTCACTAGAGCTGCATTTGTTACATAGTTTTCTAAGCTGGCTATTTCTAAACATTTTTTCCTTCTGCATTTAGCCAGCAGAAGGTTTCACATGCTGTGAAAACCCTCGGTGCCGAGGGAAGCTGCAGTGGGGCCCTGCAGGGTGGGCTGGCAGTGCCCTTACCATGAAGGGGGCACTGGCCTCCTGGTGTTGGTGGGGCTCTGAACACTGCACTCATGAGGAGACAGCTTCTTGTCCTCACTGCATTTCTGTGCTGCCACACTGTGAAGCTTATAAATGTGCTGGTTTATTAAGAGCCTCGGTTAAGTAAGGGTATGCTCGGAAGAAAAGTTAGAAAAATACCAGTTCCTCAAGCTAAGTACTTGAAAAGGTACATTGCAAAGTAATCCATGCTTCTTTCAAATCAGCACTTTTTAGGGTATTAAAAGTCTTCAAGTCTGAGATGGGAAGAGATCTGCATTAGTTTTAAATAAAGCATGACTGCCCAATCAGTTCAGCTGGGTTGGAGGCATTACAATAAGAGCTTCCATGAACAGTTTCTCTATTAAGAAAGATCTTTCTCAATTAGCAGATCTCACTTACCAAATTACCAAACTGAGAGTGTTTTCCAGCAAACATCATGCTTTGCTTAGCAGTGTATGATCAATGAGTGACATCAGATGACCAAGGGATGCTGTTTACTGGGATCTGCAGACAGGATAAACAATCACCTGTGGGGAATGGTTTCAGTGGAAGGTGAGTCTGTGATATCTTGACAGCTCTTTCATCACTTTGTTTTTATCTGTTAAGGGAAAGATAAAATGATGGAAACCATGTTTGTTGGTCTGAATTCAGACATGCATTATTTGACACGAAAGAAGATTGATTTCATTTCTGTTGGAAGTCAATGCATCTTTGAATAGACCCCAATTCATTCTCAAAGCTATAGTGTTATTGACTTAAGAGAAGACATAAAGAAGTGCTTATCTTGAAGAGTGTACTTATGGCACATTCCAAGATTCTTTACTCTGACCCTGATAATACCTTGACCCACCACTATGACCACAATTTTAGTGCGGCTTCACCTGAAATACTCCCAAAGCAAAGGCTCTTGAATTTCACAGTGTGAGCTATCTTGCAGTAAAATGATAATGAATACAACTAGACCAAGGAGAAAATTGCTTGCAGACACACAAGTGTACTTTATTCTTTCAGTTTCTTTTCCTCAGAAGCATAATCCTCCTGAGACCAGCAACTGTCAAAAATAAAACAGTTAAAAATTATACCATATTTGTGTAAGGATACAGTGATTCTAGTTAGTGATATTCATTATTTGATTATAGATTTCAAGATTTTTAGTGTTGAAGCCTTCTTTTCTCTGATTTTTCTTGTGCCATGTGAGAAGTTCCATTATTGCTTAATAAAAAAAAGATTCTAATCCATATAATGTGAAGACCTTAAGAGTTCATAACCAGATGCAGACTAGAAAGAAAAACTCAGATTGTTTTTCATTAAAGTATTACAATTTCAAAGTCAACCTAAAAGTTTATTTGTCCTTCCTCTGGATTTGGGGTCTCTGTATACTAAGAAAAAAAGCAGACTCGCTTCCAGTGAACCATTCTGTGTATATATACAAGATAAGCAAAGGGTGGGGGAAGCAAACTATTGTTAAGAATGTGGAAATTAAGCTTAAGGGATTAAACTTCCAGTACTTTCAACACTTGGTTAACTTGGTTATACAGATAAGGTCACAGACCCAAGAGGGCAGAGGCAGCCTGCAGGAGAGCTGACCCCAGCTACTACTCAGGAGGGGACACAAGTGGCATTACTAAAAAAAAACACAACAAAACCCCCCCAGAGCCCAATGGTGATAAAACAGCTGCAGAGCTTAGTACTTTCCTAATGAGTGTCACTGAGAAAAATCTCAATGGACTGCCACAATGGTCCATGTTTTTGTCTCTAGGTTAAGGGACATAGATGAGAAACAAAGAGCATGTTCTTCATGAAATAGTTCTGCTTGGGAACTGCTTGCCACAGGGTTCTCTGAAAGCTAAAATTTTACAGAGCATTAAAAGGAAACTGGACAAGCTCATGGGTAAGAAATCAGTAAATAGCACCAAATTAAAAAACACCCAAAAAAACAAAACTGAAACCTACAACGTAACCATATTGGTTTTAGGGTT
This sequence comes from Peucedramus taeniatus, assembly GCA_013400575.1. Classification (NCBI taxonomy): domain Eukaryota; kingdom Metazoa; phylum Chordata; class Aves; order Passeriformes; family Fringillidae; genus Peucedramus; species Peucedramus taeniatus. The sequence continues at coordinate 96,165 of WBNO01020566.1, read as the reverse complement.
TACTTTTATTTGAAAATTACTCAAGGGTCAGAATGCATTTCAGTGATATATCTTCTGTTTTCCTTGTTCCCACACCCTTCCTTAGACACTGACTTGTGGTCACTGCTGGAGACAGGATGTTGGTGTACGTGGGGATTGTTGTGACCTGCTACCACTGTCCCAAGGCTTTAATGTTATGGGGAACATGTTCTGACAGCAGCTGAAGATCTAACCCACGAGCTGCTGGAAGTTTTTTTAGATGCTATGTGGGCTTTGTGGCTATTAAGTAGTTTCCAGACATGCCTTTTCCCAGAATCTCTTGGCCCTGCAAATAAAGCAGTTCTGCATGGTTCTATCTGCATTAGACTCTCTGTGAGTCAGTTGTTGGTACTGTAGCTCATGGAAGGGATCCAGTGCTTTGTTACCAAGGGCAGGCTACACCACACTGGAAATGTTTTCCTCAGTATACCCCTGACATTTCTAAAATCTAAGAAATGGGTTTTTACAAATAAACAACATCTGTATGTTATCAGTATTATCCATCTTCAAGATGGAATGCATTCATCTGGGCAGTTCCTGAAAGCCCTCCCAGGAATATTTCAAATCCATTTTCTAGGTAAAGCAAACAGATACCTCTGCCCCAGCCCTGCATCCCACACTGACTCCTGCATTCACAAGAACCCCAGTGACCCCTCTGGGTCCATGCAGGCTAGCCAGACTGCAGGGCAGTGCATCACCTTTTAGAATTAGTACAGTATGGTTTTCAATTACTATAGTTCAATTTAGTCACTTCTCCCAACAAGGAAATTACATTTAAATTGGCATTGATGAAAACATTGAAACATACGAAGGTCATTTAAATGAAAAAGTGTCAAGTATTCACATAAGCTCAAATCAGATATATAAGCTATAAGATGAGAAATACAGGTCTTGAAAACAAAGGCGCATCAGTAGCTTTATTTCAAAAAATTGCACTTCAGAGTGATTAAAAGAAAGACCTGGAGGTGATGTAAATAGTTTGGAATAGTTCATAAATCAGCCCCACTGTAATAATTTATTAAGAAGAAATATGTGTGGATTTCAATGATTTGTACAAATATAGCTTAAATTTGTGGGAAAAAATCACAACAATTTAGTCAAATTGTGGTTCAGACTTACACCGGAATACCATTATTTGCCAGATAAAAAAAGAAAAATGTAGTAAAAGGGAAAATCTTACCATTTCCCCCACAAAATCCACTGGTGAAAGAATCAGTAGCTCTTCAGGCTCTCACTTCTAATTCCATTTACCTTCTTGATTGCAAGATATTTCTGGCTTTCAGTGACCTGTAGAGATGACTGCTCCGAGTGTGTTCCTGGCCTGTTGCAAATGCAAAGGGAGCTGGGTTTATAAGCAGTCACCCATGAAGATTGGTAAGCTGCCTGTTTGCAAAGGGCTGGGAGCACATGCACATCCAGCCACTGCCATTTGACTGACAGACAATTAAGATGTGTTAACTTGAGCTTGTAAGAACATACCATTAAAATGCCTTCACTACACTCAAAAATATGATGTGTCAAGATTGTGATAAACATTTTATTTATTGATACTACATGGAAATAAAAATAAAGCCGGTACTGTGAAAAGTTCACATCTTCTATCCACATTTCACTCATTCTAGATATTTATGATCAAGCTTTCCATTTCTTCCTTTCAGTACTAAGTGCACTTAGATATTATCCCAGTTTTTTATGGTTTTTATCAGAGTTTAGAGGATCCCAAGACCACACAAGGAGGTCTTTGGCAAACCTCAACTACAGAGTTTTCCACAATGCTGTGCATCTGCCTTTTGATAATCTTTAGTTTTAGTTGTGATCCATGTGTTGAAAAGCTTTTTTATATATAAGAATGGAAGTGCTGTACTTTTTTTTTTCTTAACAAGTTGTTAATTCATTTTTAGCTGACACTCCACATCTAGATAAGAGCTCCACTCCTAACAGGCAGTTACTTCTCACTGCCTGAATTCTTTCCATCAGAGAACTAGGTATAAATTTATCCCTGTGGGTGTGACAGCAATCTGCAGATTCAGTAATAGATAATAAGAGAATAAATTATTTCTCACTGACAATTTCGTGGCCAAGTGATTTCATTCTTGTGTAATATTAAAAAAAAAGAGTTCAAGAGGCTCGTAGCATTTATTTTCTCTTCCTGCTTACATGTAATAACAGAGGGACACAGACCTTATCTTTGCATTCAAATTGTATCAATATTTTAAGCTGATACATAGATTAAATGAAATCACTACAAATTCTGCAGAAATAAATAGATAATTGAACTTTCAGAAAGTACTTTGACTTTCAGAAACTCACATGTGTAGTCTAAGCCAAAGGACTACCATCAAGAGAGAGAAAGAGAAAGAGAAGAATGAGAGGGAAAAATTCAGTCATTCATAAAAAAATGTCTAAAATAGAATCACCCTTTGGAGATGCTTTTGCCTCCTCTCTTTAGTAACAGGCTGAGTTTTGATGATTAGCTTCAGATTGACAACTTACTGTTAAATGGCTAAAATTAGGTGACATGAACTTTATTTTGCCATTATCTATTTTCATCCAATGCAGCAAAGCATTTAATAACAATCTTATGTAAAAAAACTGCCATGCATCTTTTTAAATGTAGTGCTGGATCAGGTCAAGAGTGCTCATCAGTTTGCAGGATGAAATACTGTATCTCTAATGCTGTTTAGCACTTGAAATTCCTATTAATATCATTGCTCTAATTTGCAGTTACAGCTTTAAAGTGTAAGGACCAGATTTGAAAGGATTTGTTTACCACTTGGCTAATCTGCCTTCACCAGAGTGAAGTGAAGGTGTAGGAAAAAGAGCTTGCATGTCTCCCATTTGGCTGAATACTAAACATCTGAAAGTTATTTTCTTTCCTTATCTTAAAAAAGCAGGAAAAGGGGAACACAGAGACACTGAAGTGCTTACTTTAGGCATCTACCTTAGGTGCAACTAAGGAAATACAAGTTTAGGAATCCAGATTCCCTTTACAGTCAATGGGAAGAGACACTCAAAGGGACAGTGGGAACATCAGCATTAGCTGCCCATAACCTCCAATGTAACCTATTTTGCTATTTAATTGCAACCTTATTGCCTGCTTGTTTCCTGGCAAGGTATAAAGTACACATGGAAAAATTAGATATTGCAAGAACAGAAAGCACCTTTTTGAGTCCATTTAACTCCCCTGCAAGTTGGCAAGCAAACCCTGCTTTCACCGAAGTCTTGTGTCTAAGCAACACAAAAATGTTTTTCACGCGGTATTTGCCATATTTTACAGCACTATTTCACAGCAATCTAGATAAGTGGTTTGCATAAACTGTGTTGCAGTTTGACTATGAGAGGCTAAACTCTATTCATGTTCATATCACAAAGATAAAATAGAAGCTACTAAGCAATGTTATGCCTTGACTTTGAACATGGTGAGTATAGCACATTATCATCCGGCAAAAACAAACGTTGAATTTTTGACAAATATTCAGGAAATTAAAGTTTGACTCAATTAGCCATCTAGTTTAGTGTCCAAAATGACTGAAAGAGTAAAATACTTCTCTTGCTTGCATTATTGTTTTTTTAGGCCAAAGAGAGGATTGGCTTTAGCAGCTCTGCTCTGACTTTTTTATATTGTTTGACTTATTACAAATCTAGTCAAAACAAAGGAAAGAAAACATTTCATAGTTTGAAGACTATTACATACTGGGTTATTTGCAGCTAATATAAAACAGGACTTTGCATTTTCTTCTCTGACTCTAGTTGCCACAATACATGTTTACCATTGCTGCTCATTCAAGATGGACTCATATTTTGTGAGGCTGTGCTGCAAATAGCTTCACTCTGAGAAAAGTCTTGTCTAAGAGGGTGGCCTAAATCTCCACTCTTCCACCCATGGAAGTGAAATGTCTGCTTAAGTTGGCAGTTGTTGACTGGTCAGTGCACTCGAGATGTGCTCCAGAAAAAAGGAAATTTTGTGCAGGATGAAGCAATTTTTTACACAAAGTGGAAGAGAAATTATTCCCTTGTTGAAGTGAAGCGTCATTTATAAGTCTAAAGAAGTTACCTTATTCTTACACCTTATTCTTACATGCTTACTAAGGTAAAATGTGGATCTTCTAATAGCTCCTTCTAACATAACACCTAGCACAGTCTGGTGGACTAAGAGACAATTTGGAGACCCAAAAGCAACATTTTCCAAGGAAATGGCTTTTGTCTTCTTTCCAATTCAGTTTTCTATTATTATTCTCCAGACTTGACATCATTACTTAACTATAAATTGTCCCATGCTACTTTTATAGGCATAGAGTGCATGCAGCCTCAATGTTATGCTCAAAGTAAGCTGCTGCACAGTCCTGATAATTTGAACATCTATAAAGCTTTTTTTTTAACACTAGAGGAAGCATCAGCTACATGCAGATACTCTGGACAATGGGCTTTTTGCCTTTTGTCCTTATTAAAGCAAATTCTTCCCTCACAACATTTTGACTTAAGCCCGTGTGCTGGCTTGAACTGAGGTGTAGTGGACTGAGGGGCTGTGTTTTGGATTTGTGCTGAAAACAGTCCTGATAATATCAAGATGTTTGTGTTATTGCCAAGCAGTGCTGGTGAGAAGATTGGGGATGCATGGCAAGTTGGGAGGAGGCACAGCCAGGGCAAGTGATTTAAACTGACCAAAGTGATATTCCATATATTACCATATGACATCATGTTCAGTATGTAAAGTGGGAGGATGAAGGAGAAAGGAGGGATATTTGGAGTGATGGCATTTGACATCCCAAGTCATCATTACATGTGATGGGGCTCTGCTCTCCTGTAGATGGTGGACACCTGCCTGCCAATAGGAAGCAGTGAATTAATGCCTTGTTTTGCTTTGCTTGTGTGCATGGCTTTTGCTTTCTGTATTAAACTGTTTCTATCTCAATCCACAAGTTTTCCAGCTTTTATCCTTCTGATTTTATCCCCAGCCCTGGTGGTGGGGCAGTGAGTGAGCAGCTGTGTGGGGCTTGGCTGTTGGCTGGGGTAAAGATAAAATGCCCCAAAAGAAAAGAGCCCCTCCAAAACCTGAGAAGTTCCCTCCTGTACTCAGCATTGGTGATGCCACATCTTGAGTACAGTTCAGTTTTGGGCCCCTCACTTTAAAAAGGTCATGGAGACACTGGAGCCTGCCCAGTGAAGGACAGTAAGATGAAAGGTCTAAAAACATGTTTTATGAGTAGTGGCTGAGACAACTGGGTTTGTTTAGTCTTGAGAAGAGGAAGCTCAGGGAGCAGCTCATCACTCTCCTCAACTACCTGAAAGGAGGCTGTCGTGATATGGGGGCTGCTCTCTTCTACTGTGCCTGCAGTGAGAGGAAATTGCCTTAAGCTGAGACAGGGGGAGATTCAGATCAGATAGTAGGAACAAAAAATCACTGTTGGGGTGGTCAGGCATTGGAATAAGTTGCCCAGGGAGGTGCTTGTCTCACCACACCTGGAGATGTTTAGGAGGCATCTGCATCTGGCACTGGGTGATGTGGTTCATGGGTACAGTGGTAGTGCTGGGTGGATGGTTAGACTGGAAAATCTTTTGGATCTCTTCCAACTGTGATCATTCTGTGATTCTCTCAGTCAGCTGAATTGGCTGCAGATTGGTATGAGCAGGCAGCTGGCCAGCTCTCAGTTCTGTACCTTCCTTCTGAGACGTTTCCTGTAGAGGTCCCCATTAAGAATAGAAGAGGCAATGTCACTGGCCTAGGGTGAAAGAACCACGCTTGACCAAAAAATTACACCTCCACATTTCTTGTCCACTTTATGAGATGTGGGGAATCCTGTGAAAGCAATTTGCTAGATTAGATGACTCTGATGACTCAGTGTTGCCTCACTTGTGGAAGTCAGCGCTATCGCTACGAGTGTAAAGTGAAGGATATGGGTTAGCTGTTGGGGTGGGACTCTGACATTCCTCAGAGGCTTCTAATTCCTGTCCTGTTAGTGGAGTCCCTAGAGAACCCCTCCCAAAGACCTCTGTCTTCCTATTACCTCTGCTAATGGGACTGAGACCTGTGTACCACCACGTATGAAGACTGCTGGCAGGCTCCTCCGAAATGGGAGCCTAAAATTCCACATCCTATTCTGTTTCCACAGACCTCTGTCAGTAGGGACCTGTTCTTATCAGTTTGAAAGATGAAGCATTTGCTGATACAACCTTTTCCTGCACTAATGAGATTGCCCACCCATAGATGTTCTCTGAATGATTAGTAGTGCAGACTAGTATAGTGCTGTTATAGCAAATAATACTTCTAATCATGCAATCCTAATGAGACCATTTGGGATTATGTTGGATTAAAGGATGTCGGGTTTTTTTAGCTTTTATTTGATTTAGTTCTTTAGTTAAATGCTGTCTTCTGGTAAGTAAATAAATAGCTGCAGTTAGCTCAGTATAGAAGTTCAATTGGCTGAACTAAGAACTAAAATTTACCTGCAGTAACAGCATCAGGGTATTTCTGAAATAAAAGATACCACACCTTGAGCCAAGATTCAGAGCAGGGGAGCTGAGTGGCAGCCATTGGCTAGAGCCTCAAGGCCTACGTGTAACTGGCCAGGTATTGTCGGTCAAGAAAATTTCTATATTGAGTTCTGTGAAACTGGAATGTTGAGAACACAGTCACCTGGAGTAAACATTTGCTACCTTTCACCTTCAAGTTATTTTAAAACTATTAATTGACTTCAGAAGGTTCCAGAAACATTGGTGCTGCCATTCTCATTTAAACTAGAAAATTCATGGAACTAGAAAAGGTAATTGCTTTCTCTAAGTGATTAGCAGTGAGAGAAAGAAAACCCAGGCTCAAGATGATACCTCAGGATTTCTGGTTTCCAGTACTAGTTTTCAGTAAAAAAAGCTTAATCTCCCCTAGCCACGCACAATATACTCAATACTGCAACTTTTCTTGCTAAGTAGAAAGAAATCCTCAGTTTGGGGTATCCCAGTTGGGTCAGGTGGGGATGCAGCACAGCCCTCTCTGGAACAGTGTGTGCCTTCCAAGTCTGGTCAGACACACTTTGTACAACTGTGCCTGAAGGCAAGTGGCAGTGGTTTACATTAGGATCAGAACTGGGCTTGGGACAGTGAGTTCAGCAAGCATGAGAATAATGCTTCTTTCTTTAGCCATCTGCAGGCTCCACCCCGTTTCTCAAAATTGCTGAACTATTTACAAATGTTTAAGAGAATCTCTGTGTGATGTTTACACTGCCATGCATTTCAGATGCAGGCAGAGCTATACAACCAAGACCCACCCCAAAGACAAGAGCTCTGCTGTATTATCATAATATGTACTGGTTCTACTCTCCACTACCATACAAGGCACTTCTGCATTCCTCCTGGTAACCTTTCATTACCTCCTAAGTTTTCCAGATCACTGCCAGATTTCTTAAACTTCATGGAATGATTACAGGCTTCCTAAATATAAAGCCCAGATTCTGTTTGGCAGTTTTGTAAGGGAATTTCAAAATGAAGAAAAAAGGTATTTCAGAGAAGACTGTAAAGACCATTTATAGTACTGCACTGCAGTTCTACAGCTTACAGATTCAATAAACTTTACCAGTTAGAGTGAACCAGGCCTCAAAATCTCACCGTGAAGTTGCTGTTACACCCATCCCACATAGGATGGGAATTGAGGAACAGAATGCCCAAGGAATTTAGACAATGTCTGTTGCATTCAGCCAGTGACTGGAATTAGCTGTTGGATGTTTCTGCTTTGCAGTCATACTCTGCAGTCTGCTAAACTATGCTGATTCCTTATGCTTTTAGACAGGAAAGAAGTAAAAGGATAAAAAGGATTCCAAGCAGTGTAAATTGATAATTCCCATGCATTACAATTAAATTAGGGTGGGCTAAGAACCTGTTTGCTGTAATTAAGAAATTTGTAGAGGAGTATTCAGTTTTAGAGATAATTTCCCTAACATATTAAAAAAACCAAAACAAAATAAAACAAAGCAACGGAATAGATGCAATTCCACAAAAGTAGCCTGAAAAACTTCTGAATGCCTGTCATATTGAGAGTTTTTTAAGTGAAAAAAGTGCATTGAATTCCTGGAATGAGAAAGATGCTGTTTGCATTCTGCCCACAATGTTCTGGCTCCCTATTCTGAAAGGTCATTAAAATGTTTTCTAAGAACTGATGACCTGTTTACTGATTTTATTCTAACTGATTATTCTTGATTTGTCTCCTGAATACACCACCAAACTTACTAATTAAAAATACCTCCCAGCTTGTTTCAGCTGGAACTTTAAGCTATGTTGTTGACTTTTTTCCGTATTTTCTGTGATGACTATGTGTCCAACTGAGACAAGATAAGCCTCAATAGCTTCCATTGAGTCAAATTTCTACACAAAATAACTAAAAGGTGTCAGTACCTGAAACTTGTCTGTCAGAATGTGCCCTTTTTGGGTCCAGAACTTGAAATGCAGTAAAGATTAGAGCTAAAATGCTGAACAGAGGGTCACCCCACCAAAACACACCAGTAGGAAATTCTGCAAATGCTGAATGTGGATTTTTCTGCCTGTTCTGAAGCTTGCTAGAGTCAGATAGAAATGGGTGCAGACCACACTGAAGTGTTAGTTAAGGTACTTTTGGAAAGACTCTTCAGACTGAGTCATGTGTGGATGTGTGTTCCATGTGGGCGGTCTGTGTGTGAGACAGAGGAGCCTCTTCTCCTGTAACCTTAGCCAAACTTGGCAGAGGGATAGACATCTAATATTAAGTTCCTAAAAGTTTCAAAAAACTTGCAAAACAAGTTTTGTCTGTTAATGCTGAGCCTCTGCTGAGCCTCAGCCTCTTAATAGACAACATAAATTTCACATGGGCAAGTAAGATCTAATGAATTCCCTAATCATGGGAAATGCATTAGTCAGAGGTTATGTATTAAGCCACAGAAACCCTCAGAGTTCTTGCCTGTATGGAGTCTCTGCTACATAGTAAATGTAGATGATGATAAAAGTCATAAATACATTTATAAGTATGGTTTCCCAATTAGATTCTTTGAAGTCTCTAAAGGAGAAACTTGCTGTGAATTAATATAATACAATTAGATTGTCAATTAATCACAAAACTTCTGTTAAGAGTTAAGCTGCTTTGGTTCAGGTACTTGGAAATGCTTTGACTGTCACTAGGAAGATGCTATAGAGTGATGATCTTAGCTGGAGGGAGAAATGGCAGCTGGTAGGTACCTTTCCAGTGATGTGTGACAGTGAAAACCAGAGCAGGCCAGGAAATAAATAGAACTAAATTACAACTGTCATTGGATGAAGCAGATTGTGACTATCACTTGGCTGAACAAACAGTCCAGTAACAATGCACCCACAAATTCTATCCCACTTTCCACAGAGGATTGAATTGGGTGACTCCTAGAGAGGTCTGTTCAGTTTAAATCTTTTTGTGGTGTAATGAGCCCTTGAACACTGATTCCACAATTAAAAGATGGACACTTGATTTTGCTTTTATGTTGCTTAGATGTTACCAGTGCTCTAATTCCTCAGAATGAGACATGGAATTCCTCAGAATCAGATCTCCTTGCTAGGAAGAGTCATAAAGCTAACCTCAGGCAGCAGACTTCAGCACAGTGCATCAGACTATTAACACACAAAACCACTTTTGCTTTATTGAGATGAGGCACGCCTATTAACCACCATACAGGTGTAAGAGATAACTTTTTAGATATAAGTGTGCAGCATTAGGAGCATGGATTACTGCTGAATCACAGAATCACTGAATAGGTAAGGCTGTAAAGGACCACAGTGGATCATGTGGTCCAAATTCTCTGCTCAGGCAGGGTCATCCAGACCACATGGCACAGGATTGTGTTCAGGTGGTTCTTGAATATCTCCAGTGAAGCACACTCTACAACCTCTCTGGGCAAACTGTTCCAGTGCACAGTCACCTGCACAGTAAAGTTCTTTCTTATACACAAGTGAATATAGGATGAACTTCTGAGCATCAATTTCCGCCCGTTGCTTTTTGTGCTATTACTCGACACCACTGAGCAGAGCCTGGCTCCCATGCCCTTGACACCCTCCCTTCAGTTCTGATAAACACTGATGATGTCCCCACTCAATTGTCTCTTCTCAAGGCTGAGAAGGCCCAGCTCCCTCAGACTTTCCTCATAAGAGATGCTCCAGGCCCTCAGCCAGCTTTGTTGTCCTCTGCTGAACCCACTCCAGAAGCTCCAGGTCTGTCTTGTACTGAGGAGACCAAACCTGAACACAGCACTCCAGATATGCCTCATCAGGGCTGAAGAACCACCTCTCCTCACCACCTGTCATCTTGAAGTTCTCTTCTTCCTATCTCACAGCCTTGGCTATTGCAGCCTGTTTCTTACCTTCATGGCCTGATTTCTACCCATAGCAATTTAACAGCATCATCCATTTTCCTTTGCTAGAGCAATTGAACTTCAGCACTCCACGTTTTTTACCTTTTAGTAGTAAGTCAAAACTATTTCCTTTTACCTTTTAATAGTAAGTCAAAACTATTTCACAGTGCTTCCATGATTCAGGCTTATTACATGTTTTCCCTCTGTTCTCCCACTCTGCTAATGTTAATTCTAAAACATCTTCATTGAGCCTCTTTCTCCCATCTAAATTCCTGGTTATGCTGTTTTCCAGCTCTGCACTGCCTTCTAGACATAGAGCCCTGTCCTCAGCTTACTCTTTCTTAAAGCCTTCAGAGCATCCCTTTCAGTTCAAAGCTCATTTCCCGGCCGTTTCCCCGAGCCCTGCCCCTGGATGCGGCAGCCCGTGCGCTGAGCGCAGCACCGACGGCATCTGCTGGGGAACGCAGGAACATCAGGTGGCTGCTGCCAAGAATTCCCTTATTGCCAACATAAAAACCAAGTCTTGACTCATGTAAACAACTCAGGGCAACCAATAAATAGCTTCGATGCTTTCTTGTGACGCTAATTTTTTTTTTTTTTAGCAAATGAAAAGTTAACAAATATATGAAGCTTGACTAGTTTCTCATAAACTGGGTGCAAAAGTTTTCTATGACAATGCTAGGCACGAATCCAAATCTGAACAATGCTGGGCTTAATTTGTAGCAGAAACATCCTCTTATTTTCTTCACTTGTTTAGGGGGGAGGCAAAGGGGGAAACTGATCTGTAACACTTTGTCGTGATTGTTCATAGCAGTCACCGAATCCGACACTGCAGCCCTGGTGGTGGCACCCTGCAGCAGGCATTGCCTCGGCGCTTGCCAGAGGTGAAACCGACCTGGCTCAGTTCTTGTGCGTCAGGCAGTGAACGCAGGGTGGCAGTCTACAATCTGAGCCCAGTCCTGGCTCACATGGTTTTAGACTAGGTCCCTAAAGCTCCTTTTCCCATCATTTTATGTTAAAAAGGGCATGGAAAAAAGGAACATGTTATTTTCAGTACTTGATGATAATTAGATGATATGTTTTCAATTTAGCACTTACTTCTAGGACCTCTTTGGCAGTACACTTAACTTTATTAAGTACCATTTTTGGCCTTATGCTTAATTAACAAACTCAATTTACTTTTTGACTGAAGGATTTAGTAAAGGCAGAGGTAGAAGGCCCTGGTCCATAAACTTTTTCAGCCTCAGCACTTTGAAGCAGTAAGGTAGTAGATGCAATGGGTGCAGAGAGGCTCCAACTTTATACCATTAACAAGCAGCTCTCTGCAAGACAAAAATCACCAAATGGATTTGTGTGTGATCCTACTCACTGCTGAGTGCTGTCAACACAGCAATACAACTTCAGTGGTGTTTTTCAGTTAACATTAAAAATAATTACCTGTGTAATGTGTAGTTTAGGTTGACTATGAAATTCTTAATCGCTTTGGTCTACCTACAATGGATGATATGAAGGGTGCCTACTTGGAGCTGACACCACAGCTTGATGGCTGGGACATTCCCCCAGAAGGTGAGAGGGAGGTTGGAGCTAAAATGCTTGAGGACAGCCTTGAATCCAGATTTCCACTTCTGGAAGCAAACACTTCACTCATTCAGAGACACAAAAGAAGGTGGACAAACCTTTCCTATGTTTCACATTGAAAACTATAAAGAAAATAACGTTTGCACTCAATGGAGACTGGTGGATATGTGAGGAGCAGTTGGAGTGTGTTCCTGTCAGTTCTAGGATAAAACAGGGCACTCCACAGTCTTGACACAGAGAGAGGTGCGGAGCCTTAGCAAAAAGATTTTCTACAGGACTCTCCTACCCTTTTTCACCACACAAAAGCATTCATGTATATTGATGTGAATCAGACTGGAATATTCTCTGTCAGATTTGCTTGGGCTGAGAAAGGAGGACTACTTGGGACCTAGAGGACTGCTCTTGTGGAGATGATTTTTAAGATGGCCTTCCACTGAGATTCAACAAGGTATGGGATGCTGCTGTGGTGGGAGAGCACAGCCAGGACCTGAGGACACCCTGCCTGAATTTCTGCCCTTGAACTGCTACACACACTAGCTCCGTTCATCCTGCTCCCAGTACAGCCATTGTGTCCCTGGTCCCTTGGAGAGCTTGCTGCTAGGTGAATTGCTGACCCTTTCATGACTGCCAACCTCCTTCTTGCCACCCATTCCTAGCTCTAGCATCCCAAACCCATGCTAAATTTATCAGAGGCTGTTGAGCACTGCTCAACTCCAGAGTGGCAGAGTCAACTCTGCCACTCCTACCTCACCAGTTCTGGGAACAGAAGGTCTAGAGTGTCCAGATACTTCTAGTTCTGCAAGCCAACACTTCTGTGCAAATGGTCATTACTACTACAAAATCAGATAATTTTGCTTCACACCATTAATCTGAATCTGAACCATGTTCAGATTCAAAACCTATGATTCTGGAAGGAAATGGGAACTTGCTGTGTTGATTGCTCTTTAGCATGTCTTTTAATACATAAACTTTAGATTTCCAGAGGTAAAAAATACATATAAGACCTGATTAAAAGATATTTTTATTTTATTTATAGTAGATGTATAACCATATTAAATTTGAAATGTAATCCAAATGTCAGATTATTCCTACCATGTATAAATATGTCACTAATTCAAAGATGTGTTTCCTTAGCTTTGTTCTTTCAAAGTTTTTGCAAAGCTTTTACCAGCCTCAATTTTACTGACCCATAGGATAAATCTTCCTTAAATAAAAAGATTTAGCTGTTAAAATGACTGCTTATAACTCTTTGTTGGTAAGAAAGTTCTACTCTCCAGCAAAGAACTTCAACATTCAAGAGAGGTCAAAATTTCATCTGGAAAGTATATATTTTTATTACTGAAGTATGCAAGAGCTTCCAGCTTCTATTCTTAGCTTATTAAGATAAATAGGTCCAAAGGGACTTCTAATAAAATAGCCAAAAAATGCAAGAGAAAAAACTCCAACACTTTACTGCCAGTATTTTTATTATGACAATGACAGAACGAGATCTCCTTAACGCTTGTTTTCAAGCTCCAGTATGTTGACATATCTTTCAGCTAACACAAAAAAACATTATCTGCAGGAACACAAATTCCTTCTTAGCTCATTACAAGAACAGCTCAGTACTCCTAATCATCTCTGTCCTATTGTGAGTCACACAGCAGTATCTTTGTCTACTCTCTGTATCACCTCTACATTACACCTGACGTTCTTAAGACATGATCCTTTCCAATTACTGCATGAACAGAAATTAAACTTTGGATACCCCACAGAAGAAACACCTAGATGCATCAGGTTCCAGGGAGGAGAACCACAGGGATCAAGCAGGCAAGGGAAGATACTCAAGAATGAGTGCCAGCTAAAGCCAGCAAGCCAACATGCTTCAGAAGGGGCATGGAAAAAGTTAGTCCTAGTTGATGGACTATTGGAATTGTTTGGTTTGACATAAATTTCCTTAGCAATTGTGTCTTGATGGAATAAGTAACCCCTGAGGTTATCTCCTGCTCAGCTTTGTAAATGAAGGTTATACAATAATAAATTTTGATAGACAAAACTGTTCAAAACAAGATTTAAAGTGAAAAGTATGACTGCTATCAGTCCAAGTAACCACATTAATGAGAAAGCTGTTACAGTGTGGCAAGGGCAGGGCAGGGAAATGTGCAATAGATCTTTTCACAGTTCTTTATAAAGGTCAGCTGCATTTTTAGTGAGTGGGTGAGGACAGATGTACTCAAGACACATAAATCCCAGTCACTATTAAGCCATCCTTATGGATAATCATTAAGTAAGACCTTATCCCTCCCCCAGACAGCATTTCTCACAGCATTTCCTGTATAGGTTAAAGTACATAACCTGCTACAGGTTAAGTAGCACTTACATGGAAAAACCTTCTCTTACTGAGACATTCTGGTGTTCCTTGGTTTAAACCTGAAAATCTGGCAAGGATACAGCTTATTGGTATGAGCTGAAATATATATACTTTTTGTACTTCCTGAGGATCTCTGAGAAAAGCTGTACAGGCTTCAAGAACATGGATGTAAAGTTTACAACTTAGAAAACATATAAAAATCCCAATGTATCTCAGTGGGTCTTATTTTCACAGGACTCAAAGGATCACAATGCACTTTATTTTCTCAACACTTTATCTCACTTTTATGAATTCAAAACTTCCCATCCACTGTCCTAAAATAGTTTACGTGAACAAAAAATAACACTATGTTTCGAAGTTGTGCATTTGTTGGAACAAGACCCACTGTTTTGCACTTATAAGCACATAAAAAATGTTACACAAGACAGTAACCACTGCACAATAATACAGGTCTTCAGTTTTTAGGAAATAATGTCCAAGCTAAAGTATGGGAACATTTCTCTTCCTCCTTGCCTCCCCTGCAGGAGACTGAACAAGAACAGAATTAGTAGACAATTTAAAGTGAAAACAACTAATTTTATTTATAGGTGTTACAATACAATCACCATAAAACTTACAAGAACCGAACATAAGACTTGCATAGACTTTCCTTTAAAAATTAATTATTTTATTATTTTTTTCAGGCCAAAGACTCCCCATTCATTGTTTGGCACAAAGATATCTAAGAAGCTTCACTGAAGGTCTATAATTATTAAATAAAAGAAAGAGCCACACATTTGGTTTATCTAGTAAGCAAAGCTAATACACAGCTGTGAATTTTTTCACTCAAATACTGGAAGTTTTCTGGGAAAGACTTCTTCATTGCTTTGGTTCAGAACTTAGAAATCAAAAGCAGGATCCATTTGCAGAAATACATTCTTGGAAATGCATACAGTACTATGTGCCACATCCCTCTTGATAGAAGGCACAACTTAGGAAAGGAACATTCATGATATAAACAGAAGCCAGTTCTGAAAGGCTGGAAGTGACACCCACTACTTCTGGCGAATTTTTTTTTAATCTAAGCAAGACCTGCTCTTATTTTCTAACACCAACACTCCCCACCCCTAATCTATAACATAACTTTAGTATTTGTAAAATTAAAGCTTTTCTAGGCGTAAACAGTTGCAAGAAAGGAATGTGAGCCAACATTTTGCTACTGGTGGAGTTACTTTCAAAGCTAGGCATGAGAAGTCACTATCCCCCAAGAACCCATGTGTCAAAACCAAAGAAATCATTAAAGGCAAATTTTTTTAAAGTGTCATTCTCCCTGAATACTTGAAGTCAGGAAAACAAAGCTGTACATGGCAGTAAAACTGATCATTTTGTCTAAAGTGCTTGATGAAAGCAGAAAAACTATAAAAATGATAAATTAGTGAAACCAGAGGTGGAAGAGTTCCATTTATCATACAAAACAAGATAAATTGGAGATTTTTACATTTTCTTGTTCCATTAGACAAGATACAGCAAAAAGATTATTCACAGTGAAGAGCTCCCTTAGAATGTATAGAGTTTGCAACACATTTTTTCTTACATTCCTGTGATATGAAGTAATTTGAAGTAAGACTCAGAAACAGTATTCCAAAACAGAAAATATTATTATAGCTAAGACATGAGGATTACATAGGAAGCTTTAGACATAAAAAAAAAGGGAAATGCTATTTAATACTTTCAATAATTTTAAATGTCCTGACACATATATTTTACAGTAGAAATGCAAGAGCCTTTGGAACACAGCAATACTTGATTAGTTCTGTGCATGTCTTCTTTTAGGACATCATCTTTTCCTTACATCCCACCGAGCAGAAAAGCATCCCTTCCACAGATATGAACTTCTGGCCAATTAGACACTTGCTGCAACAGGAGCACAAGAAACATTCCCTCTTGGCATGCCAGTTGAAGTTGTTGTACGTTACTCGCTGAACCTCTGGATCTATAGCATTGTGACAGCCTTGGCAGACCTGGTGAGAAATAAAACAACACTGAAATGAAGCACACACGTGCTCTCTTCAAGTGCAATAAAACCTGCAACTCTTAAATGTTTTTGGAGGAGAGAGACAGGTGTTAAAGACAGCCTTTTCAAAAATTCTCCAGCTTTTGATTTTTTTCATTATTTTTGAAGTGTTTTGATTAGAATTCAGCTGAGGGCACAGTATAATAAAATGGACACACAAGTTATTTGCTGCTGGGACTAAGCTTAGACAGTTATGTTGGTTACGATTTCCCAATATCCAAATAATCATAAAAACCTTTTACGTCAAACAGCACAGATCTTCATGTATTAACCTAAATATATGAAGAGATTAGCTACAAATCTTCCTATGCATTGACAGCTCTGTGGTAATGACAAATAATTAAAGGTTATTAGAAAGTCTTGAATGCAGCTTATCTTAAAATCTGGTTGTTCACAAATTATAATTTAGATTGAGAAAGTTAATGTTTTAGGAGGGAAAAAAAGCCTCTCCAAAAAAACCACAATTCCTCACACCTACCTCAGAATATTATTAACTGCCAACTAGAGATAACAATTTTTTTCTCCATTCACTATATAAATCATCTAGGTGCACATTAGACTGAGCCCCCAACTAGTAGCTAGCTAACTTATAGATATGAATGCACCATAATCCCAGATTAGTTTCCAGCATAACCACCAATCAAGAACTACCATTCTTTTCCAAACTTCTAGCTTTATTCTGTCAATCACTCTCCTTTTTGACACGTGTGGTTAGAAATAAACAAAAGTACTTAGATTGCAGTATTTAACTACAGGCTTTTCACAGCAGCTGAAGTTGATTCCCACCAGGCTCAATGAACTACAATTGATGAGAACTAAACATTTAGCAGCATCACTCATCTTCACCTACCTTACTCCTTCTGTTACCAAATCCTCCTTCACCACTGATAAGCTCAAGGTGTTTTTCCAACAGGTTCCCCCCTCCACCCCAGCAGTGGCTTTTGTTCAAGTTTATGAAGTGACAAAACACTTGCCGCCTAGAGTTGAGGGTTTTGGTTTCTTTTTTCTGAAGGGGGAGAAGATGACTGACTCAAACCTAAATATTCAACTTATATTCTTCAAATATTCCCAGATTGAGAAAAAGTAAGAGTTTGAAGCTCCATAGACTTACGCTCCATTCCTTCACAACAGCAAGACATCTGTAAGGACCTTACCACAGCATGGTTCCTCATGTAGCAGGATTTGCAGATTGGCTTGTCATTCACTGTTAAATAGGTTATCCCAGCCAAGACACAATCGCAATCAAAACAGCAGAAGTGTTTCAGATGCCAGTTTTGCCCTTCGGCGAGAGTATATTCATTGCTGAATATTAGCTATGAAGAAGATACAAACAAGTATACAAGTAAACAAATACATTCATTTGAAAAGTGTACCTTTGAACAAATCTAGCCTCTGGATGTTTTGTGATTTGCAAGGAACTCCCAGTGGTTCCACCATTGTTTGTTTCCCAAGAGCCTCCATGCTGCTCCCAAGAGCTCACAGATGCCAGAGGCCCCAGGAGGGCTGTTCCCTGCTGCTGCCCAGGGTCAGTCTGGCCCCTAGTGCCCCTGGTAAGGAAACAACTGCATAAGTGTGACTTGTTGGAAGAATTTGCCCTCACATATCACATCCTATGTCCCTATAGATTGTGCAAAATTACCACCAAATCCAAAGCAAACTATCAGTTTTCCTAAATGTGCAGTGTCCATATAGGTTTCAGTTCTTTGCAACTAAAATATCAACTATACTGGTGAAGGCACATCATCTTCCTGCACTGAAATGTTTTAGTAAAACTTCTAAACACTTCTCAGGGGAACAAACTTTTCCTACCTCATCACATCCAGCACAGCGGGGTCTTTCACTATCACAATAATGTCTTCCACAATACAGGTTACCATTCTTCCAGAAATAGATCATGTCTACTAGAAGTTCACCGCAGGTGCTACAGATGAAACAACCTGGATGCCACAGTTTGTCATATCCAGCACGTTCTGCATAGACAGCTGGGTCACCTTCCTTCATGTGCAGTTTGCAGTGATAGCAGGACTGGAAAGAGGTTATTACCAAGTTAAGTCTTTGAGAGCTATATTTATAAAAATTACATACTATCGATATATTTAATAAATTCCACCTTTCCAGACTGAAATTAAAGCATTAGTTTAATCCCATGAGTAGATAGCAGTGGTTCAGGATATACCTGTACCATAGTTTAGGTTTAACTAAGCAATTCAAGATGATGCAGATTCCACTGTCATAGCATTAGTGCTCCTTAAAAGGATTGTTGTACTTCATTGTATTCACATTCTGCAATTGCAGTCCAGTGCTTAAAGAAAACAACAGGCAATTAAAATTCATGTTGTGCTCTGGAAACCTTACATGCTTAGGAACAAGGAGAGAATAATGATCCTCCATCCAAATTAACCAACTATGACTAGAATGCACGACAAGAAAATGGCTGTACTTATAGGTCATGAGAAGATCAGGCCATATCTGATCACTGGGGGTAGGGGGTGGGGGGGGGAGAAATAAAAAATTAGTGAATATTTCAAACTGATTCTGTTTAAAGCTGTGTTCTAGGGAAGCTAGTCACTCATGGCTGCTGTCCAACAGTCTGTGATTAATGATTTTAGCACAGGAGAGAGACTATGAATAAACTACAAAGCATACATACACAGCTACACTACAAGTAGTTCCAGAGACTTCACAATCAGTCTTCTGCCCTATACCTGCTTACAGAGAGGGTTTTGCCATCAAGTAAAAAACCACAGATGATTTATGTTACTGAAGCAATTTTTTTTATCTATAGTTTGATCACCAGTTTGGCATTTCCTGCACTCCAGCTGGTCTGTGGACTGGGCTGAACATCCTGGGAAGGTTTTCCTCTATGACTCACATCAGCCACAAATGGCTTTGTGTGTGCATATAAAAATAAAACACATATAAAATGCCTCAGCTACAAGGCATATTGATCAGATCCCAGATGCTAGACAATTTCAAAAGATAGACAGAAAGCCACCAAAAGAGGAAGAACAACTTGGAACAGAATGCAGAATGTAGGGAAATTAATGAAACAGAAAGTTCAAATATACATGTATATAATGGATTCTGATCTTTCTACTTTAGAGTTGATACTCCAAGAGAAGCCCACTGGAAGGTTAAGTAACCGCCTAGAACCAAGTCTAGGCAATGTGGTTCACTTGCCTCCCATTTACAACATCTCCAGCTTTGGTGGTTAAAAGGTACATAAAAATTTCCTTCTTTACAAGATGAAAATATGCTGAGTACATATTTTTCTTTATTTCATCTTTCAGTCATGGTGAAAAAGCTATGCATATGTAAACACAGAGACAATTATTATAGGTATATTTACATTAATAGTGGAGACCTGGTTGTTAGTGTTGTTGGGTTTGCATTTTTATTTTTTATCGGGCTTCAAAGAAGTGCAGTCTATTCCTATAATGAAAATAATTTTTCAAGAGATTATTTTTACCACAGCTACAGGAATGCAGCTTTCAAACTCAGTCTGAAAGACAATGTACAAGAAAATCTGATAAGCAAAAATTCAGAACTAATTAAAAAAAGTGTAGACATGGATGGCATTCTTCTGCTAAGTATTTAAGAGTTCTCTGTATCAATTTATGCTGAACTGTTAAAAAGCAGTTGAGACAATGCTAAATCATACAGCTGAAACAAAGTCTCGTTGCAGAAATAGGACCCCCGTGCCAAGTACTTAAAAATAACATATCTAAATCCTGATTATTTAACTCAGTGTAAACTCAGTACCTAAAAACAGATAAGAAACCCAAATGTTCACTTATGCTATTAAGCACCTACAAGCCTCTTTCTAAATCACAGCCCACAGTGATAATATATGCTTGGCTTAAACTGCAGGAAGAATACTCAGGCACCAGAGTAAGAAAAGTCTGTAAGTGATAAACAGGTGTAATTTAAAATATAAAGCACCTTCTGATACAATTACTTAAGAGGACAGAGTGCTTCCTGCTATTGACTTATTATAGTCCACGGCAGTTGGTCAGCAGGGTACAATGCAAGATGTGCATTTCTGTAGGTCTTCCTTGAGGAGATAAGTTAAGAATTGCTGTTGTGAAATGAAAAGTAAACCAGCAGGAAAGGCTGGTATAAGACAAAATGACAGTAACCTAATCAAGCCATGGTAAAATAACTTTTTAGTTTCTTAGATTCTCTATAACAAGACAGTGACAAAACAAAAAGTAGCAAATAGCTACAGGCAACCAAATGGCACAGCTTGAAAATTTTTAGAGTAAGTGGCCATTTCCAAAGCTAAAACCTAAGTGTTGATTTTATATTTCACACCAGTAGTCATACATACTGTCAGTTCAGAAACAAACAACAAAAAAACACACCACACCCCTTAATAACACCAAAAGCAACATTCTACAACCAATGTTAAGCAAACCTTTTTCTCCATCTCAAACTTGTATATTAATTTTCTATAAGCAACCAGCAGACAAATATTTTTAAGGATTCATACACTTAAGGATTCATACACATAATAGCAACATTTCTAGAAATCAACTTATAGTAGAGCTTTTGACACTCCTAAGTAATGTCTACCTCCACTAAATTGATTTAATGTTCCTTACAGTAGTCCTACCCCTATTTTGAATT
The DNA here is from genome assembly GCA_013400575.1 of Peucedramus taeniatus. Lineage (NCBI taxonomy): Eukaryota > Metazoa > Chordata > Aves > Passeriformes > Fringillidae > Peucedramus > Peucedramus taeniatus. The sequence goes on along the minus strand of WBNO01020566.1, from coordinate 75,206 downwards.
TGTAATTGGTAGTTGAGACATGCACAGCAGTAGTTATGTCAGAAATACTTGATTAAGGATATAATTTTTGAAATATCAATGAAAACTGGGTAGTTTTATATACTTTGGTTTTTTGTTGAGCTATTACAAGGAGAAATCAGATGCCAAATAAAAAAAATAGATAAGAAAATGGAGCTGAATATGAAAAGAAGGCCAGTCAAAAGAGCCATTGTATGGTTCAACTTGTTGGACACAGGATAGAGACATGTTACTTTATTATTCCTCAATTTAATTTCATTTTAAACACAATTTGTCAAGTGGGTAATTTCAGTGCTCTTCCAAGAGAGAGGAGAAAACAAGCTTCTAAAATTAAACTAACTCTTCAAGAGGAGAAGAATGTAACAATTAGTCCATAAGGTGACAAAAGCATTTTGATTATTATTCTGTAAAAGCCACCCTGATATACCATCTCCAAGCTAACACGTTTTTGTGCTGAGGATGAAAGTGTCACCTAGGAAGTTATTTGCTACACTACTGTCAGAAACTACAGCTCTATGCAGACATTCACAACATTTTTCAGTTCCTTCTTTCCCTCCCCAGATTTTTGCTATTCCAAATTAACAAACAATTTAATTGGGCTAAAATGACCAAATAGAGCACTTGGATGATAATATACCTTCTTGCTTTATCTTTTCCTCCTTATACTTACATATTGAGATGCTTTCCGACTTGGGGACATCTCCATTGCTCCGACAGCAGATGAGGTACCTCTGCCACCACCATTTTTCAAGTTATTCTCATCAGGAGCTCTCACTTCCACATCACCAGGGAGCTTGACATCTCCTACACCAAGCGCCTCTCTTTTGTACTTCTTCACGAATTGTTCCATATGCCTAACTTCACTGGGGGAAAGCTCGTGGCACTTTGAAGGATCCTGATCGTGAGCAGGCAGCTGCTTTGCCAACTGCTTCTTCCTGTATTGCGCGCCTTCCGAGCCAGCCACAGGCTGCTTCTCCTTTGGTAACATCTGCATGTACTGTTTAGCCTGAATCAGGGGGAATTACATATCAGATGGCACTTCAACTACAGACCCATTCTCATTAGCAAACACAATCAAAATAATCTCTACTGTTTTTAGTGACAGTCAAATTTGTCAAAAACAACGTTTTTTCCATAAACATTAAGCTCCTGAAACAGTAATGGAGATAAATACAGCAGATGCATTAACTGGCTTCTTCCCAGAGTAAGAGAAAGGCTCCTTTTTAAGCCTTTTACAACATACAGAAAAGAGTTATTACTTCTCTGAATAAATAACATTTACACAGCACCTTGTCTCTATCTATGAATACTGATCATGAGTATAGTCTTAGAAAAGTATAAACTGAAATAATCTGCTTGGGGCATACAGCCCATTGAAGAAAGAACTCTAGCTAAGTTAAGGGAAAAAAAGTGCGCCCTAGTTTAAAGAAAGCAATGACAAGGTTAAAAATCAAATTGGTAACTGAATGTTAAACAAGTCTTAGATGCTCAAGGTTTGATTAATTCACTGAAAAGGAGTAATTTGAGATAATGTCATTCTGGCATGGATTGCACAACATTTTGGTACAATAAATTAGTAATCAAAGTTTGAAAAGTGAAGCAAGATCCTCAGAATGCTATCTGCCATCCCATCTACTTCAGCTGAAAATATACTGGAAAAGAGCTGCTCTTTTAGATGTCAACATTGACCTTGTTCTTGCCATATACAGTAAAAGCTATAAGCAAGACTAAGTGTTCCCCTTAACTTTAAACAATGATATAAATTGATGTGGTGTTTGGTATGTTTTTTTTTCCTTTAAGCCCACTCTCCATGCAAATTTTTCAACTTTAATAAAGAAAAAACAGAAAAAAAAAAAAAACAAAAGGGAAAGAAAAGAAAAAAAAGAAAAAAAAAAAGAAAAAAAAGAAAAAAAAGAAAAAAGGAAAAAGAAAGTGCAAGTTACAGAAACTGGACTCCAAAGACTTAGTAGATAACACTTAAGCCTATGTATTAAAAACTACCTCATCTCTCCAGGCTTTGAAGAATTTCTACTATACAAACATCCATAAAGCAAGATGACAGATGCAAGAGTCATTAAACAGGCACCATATTTTCAGTTTTGAGGAGAAAGAAAGGAAGACTACAAGAGGCAAAGTTGTCCTTCCACTAAGCTCTACTACTTTATCTCCCACCAACTCTTGCCTTGAACATGAAAAAATGTGAATTGGACTTACAAGTGTCTGATTCTGAACAGGAGGAGCCCACTCATAAGTCACAGTATCAATGGTTATGTTCTTCTTGGCTGGCACTGGGCTGGTCAGTATCATTACATTGCGTTTATACACAGGATTGCAATCATTCTTCAGCTTTGCAATGAGGGTTGTGTATTTTGTATCTTCAAAGAGTTTCCCCACTTTCCGATCCTCCTCATTGCTTGAAGGGATATCATGTTCCTCCTGGCCACATTTGCAGTTGCGGCATATTTTCCTGAAATCCATGGAAACAGCAACAAAATTACAATCTCACACCATCTGGGTGTGTAGTAACATCACCAGGAACCCTTTTTTTTCAGTGCTTTGTTTAGGAAATACACACTTTTTTTCTGCAATATGGTCAAACACCTCCTTATGTGTCCCATTGCATTATTTACATTGTTTATTTACAGATACTGTTATTCGATAGATATCAGTCAACTCACTAATGCATTTTTAATATGAAGCTATGTCCTTTCTTCAGTTACATGTCAGTACTGATCAAACACATTATGAATCACCTACTAGATTTATTATAACTTAATGCATCAACATGATTTCCCCAGCAATCATTTACTTGGGATTTTAGTTTTTCAGTTGCTCTTCATACATTCAAAGTTACACACACTACACGATTTTCTTCATGTGTATTTCACTGTATGCATGATATTTGGTTATCACCAGGTTGCTATCACATGGAAACAAATATTTCCCATAAAGGAAAAAAATGCATACAGACATACAAAGACTGTAATTGCATCAAGTTCTGTTCAAAGCACAGAATTTAAAAGGAAGATTAAAGAAAAGTTAAAGGCTTATATGGACAAAGCCTTTCAAAACAGCTCTGAACTAAATCAGAGGTACTCTGGCACATGCTGTAGAGAGACTTCACAGAAAACAGCCTTAAAAGGTAGAAGTATATCTACTTACTTGGATATAAATTATATTCTTTCATAAACAACACATTTCAAATGCTTTGGCTAACAAATATTAGAAAGTAATTTGCTACCCTAAGCATAATTAAACAATTCACATATAATGAACAGACCCTTGGATTAGACAAGCTAGTTCATTATTTATTAACAACATCCCCAGAACTTCAGTTCAAAGCAGTCAGACAGAAATCAGTGAAACTAGATGTGAAATAAAGGTTCTTATTACAGACTAAGAAAACATATCGACCTTCTGGATCTCTAGAGTTTGAAGAGGAATGAGCAGTGTTTTACCCCATTATTTATCCTTCCTACAGCAAATAGCATCACCTATTAGCTATAAAATGCTTCTGAACCCTGCTTACCAAAACCCATCAAACTCTAACATTGCTCTCCATCTTGCTTTATACAGTCTTGAAGGCAAGTTAGGTGCTATAAGGTAAGGTATGTCACAGGAACACAACAAGAATACACCAGGACTACAGCAAGACCCTGAGGTAATGGGAAAGGAAGGAGGACCTTTAATTGGTCACCTGAAGTGATACACAGCCAGCCCCCAGCATATGTCTCTTTATGTACACCAGTTTAGGATGTGGGGTACTAACATTTCGTTGTATGATGGATGCTGCACTGGTCATTTGGTTACACAGAAAACATACATTGTGGTAATTTAAGTTATAAAGCCCACTCCAAATAAAAATACCTAACTCTAAAAATGAGCCACTCATGCAAAATAAGAATGTTAAGCAGAAGTGACTCCACTTTGCAACACAAATACCTAAAGAGATCACTAATTGAGATGTAGACTGACAGCTTCCAACTCATTTCCCCAACAGGAAAGATGTGCAGAATTTCAAAGCTGATACTCACCTGGATAGCTACTATACACTAATCACTTTGCAATCTTCCAGTTTACCAAAACATTCAAGCATGAACTAGTATCTCTCACTATGCCTAAAAGTGCATCTCAAGCACTCGAAACAAAGAATTTTGCAAGATCGTCAACATCTGTCTCCACAAGTCCTTTACACAGCTAATACTTAGAGACTATTTAATATACTAATAAAGCAATTCATATTCACTTTGCTCATCTTTAATGGCATGCATATGATTATACCTTATTACCAATTCTTAGTCATATCTTTTTTGAGATCTAATATCAGGTGACAGAATCAGACCTTACTTTTTGCAGATTTAGTGATTTACATCATGATCAACATGCAGCTTTATGCCTCACAGCACACACGCTACTGGAATTGAAGCAGTTTGTCCATCCAAACAATGACACTAAACACCTTATTTACTCTTACAACTTAATTTTTTAGCAAGAGTAACCCTTAGTTTTAGTCTTGTGTCTTCATAGGATGTGATTTATTAACATTGGTGAAGACCAGAAGTTCTTGGGTTCCCTGCACAGAGTTACACAATTGAAGTATGATCATGCTGGCCAGAACTGCTCTGCTTGCAAGACAGACCTCAGTAAGAACAGTTCATACATTCTGCTGTATTGCCTGTGGTCACAACTGCCATGTGACACAGGCTGTGCACTCTTCCCACTCTACAGCATCCAACACAGTAAAGCAGCATGGACAGCAGTCAGTGACCACACCACCCTCCACAAGCTGTGGTGGAATTCATCCTAAGATTTTCACGTGTGCTGGAAAAGCCACAAGAGCACCTTATTTTTGCACATGTTACGTCATGAAATTGCGTATCTTTCTCCTAGCAGTATTCCTTCAGAATAGCTCAGACATTCTGTTTCTGCTTTCAGTTAGATGAACACCCTGACTCAGCTGCTGTTATTTTTGGTCCCACCTTGAAGGCTTAGCATTTCACTGACTGCAGCATCTGTGAGAAATTTTTTTTTTGCTTTCCTCATAAATAGGTAGTTGCAAAGAAGTGAAAGCACACAATTTGTCCTTAGGTCCTTCCTGGGACTCACTGTGAAAACTGGCATAGAACTACTGTGCTTTATACTTGCATTGAAAATAACGAGCTACCCACTAATCTTCCCCACCAGGAACCCACTGAAATTAAAAATTTGTGTACATTTCAGTCTAATCTCCTTGCTATTTCAAAGTTAAGTGAATGATTCTTTGCCAACAGTTAGCAAGAAGCTGTTACAGGGGCTAAATACAGGAGAAGACAATACAGAAAGAATGTGGAGAATGATGAGTCACAACTGATGTCAGCATATTTCAGTAAATCAAAGGAAAATCCCTTAGGCTGTTGCCATTTCCCATGCTCCCCAATGGTCCCCCTGGATCTCAGCCACATGGAGATGTGCATACAGCTGCTAACAGCCCAAAAGACGTATCCTGTCATGATTTATAATCTTTCCTCTTGAATAATTTCCAGCACTAAAAGATATCCAGTTGATATTTACACGCATAACTGTTCCTGAGTAGTACTGTTCACAATTTAGTTTTAACTTCTTTCACTAGTTGCCACAGCACAATCCTGCTCATTAGTCACCCACTGTTTTCTGCAGAAAGACTATGGCCAATTACTTCTCTTTAGAATAGACTGGCTGGTAATTTTTTTGACTTTAATACAGCTATCTCACTGAAGTGACCCCATTCCATTACCTCAAATTGATATTTCACAAGTCTGTCTGATAATTGATGCTTTATTTTTATATTTGATGTTAAAGTAAACACCTTACATGCAAGAAAAAACAACTGCTGTTAAAAACACCCACAGACATATAAATATACAGAAACATATATGCTTAGACAATTTTATCTCCTTTGACTCTATCAAGAGGACAGGCAGTGAAAATTTCTTGTTCTCTCTATCTGCATTGTTGAAAACATTTTCTCTTCACTTGAGGACATTCAGTAAGATCCCTGCTGCAGGAGGTATTAGGGACTCTTGCTTATGTCCTCACAGCTCTCAGGACCTCATCAAAGCAGAGCAATGTTCCTCCACACACAACTCAGCAATCTGAAAAGCTTTTCCCACTCAAAACATGGAAGATAGGGAGGAAACTTTAAAATCTATGGAGTAAAAAGTTGGGTATCACTGTAAAGACAGGTCTATTAGTGCCTTGTGTTGGGGGTTGGATCTGTTTCTTTTGTGTTTGTGGAATTTTTTCCTGGTGGTTTGCTAGGTAACTGATGGCTGGGTACTTTATGGATACTTGACTTAAACAAAGGAGGCAGCAGGTTTCTCCGGGTGGAACAGCAGTGAACAGCAGTTTGGTCCCAGGACACCGCTCGGAAAGGACTGGAGTACCAGGGGACCCTGCTTGTTTTCTCTCTCTCTGCTGGATTTCTCTCCAGAGGAAGACTGAACACATTTTTCTTCACCATCGGACTTTCATACAGGACTATTTTACTTCATAGAACTGTATTCACTGCTCAAGGAGGATTTCATCTGGACTGCTTTCACCGCCCTGATACCCAGGGTGTCAGGTCACATCCCTGACTCTGTCAGGGCATTTTCTGAGGTTTTGTTGTTTCTTTGTTTTTGCTTGTCTCTTAGTGCTATTACATTTGTATTTGTCTTTGCTTTGTCTAATATTCCTAGTAAAGAACTGTTATTCCCACTCCCAAATCTTTGCCTGAGAGCCTCCAATTGCAAAATTATAATAATCTGAGGGAGGGGGTTTACATTCTCTATTCAAAGGGAGATTCCAGCTTTTGCTGGCAGGTACCTGTCTTTCAAACCAAGACACCTTGCTAGCAGGTCTTCAGTAGTCAGAAAAAACAAGGAAGAAAGGTATAGAGATTCCATCCTCTCTAGTGATGAATTCCTGTGTCCTGAATGTCTACTGACATGAAGGATCGAAAACTTCCAGTTACTTCTCCAAAAACAAATATTAACCATCCTCCTGACTGTCTATGTTTAGGTGTATGGAGAGGAAAAATAAGATGGATCATGATCCTTCCTAGTGACAGGAGGCAGAAGCTGCAAGCATAAAGAAAACCTCAATGAAGACATGGCAAGCCCTGTGGCTTGTGCCCCCCCATGCAGAACAACTAACCTTCCTACTACAGAATCACAGAAATCTAGATGGTTCTTGAATATCTCCAGTGAGGGAGACTCCACAGCCTCTCTGGGCGACCTATTCCAGTGCATGGTCACCTGCACAGTACAGAAATTCTTCCTCATATTTAGGTGGAACTTCCTGTGCATCAGGTTCAGCCCACTGCCCTTGGTCCTACTGCTCGGCATCACCAAACAGGTCCATCCTTTTGACACCCTCCCTTCAGATACTGATAGACATTTGATGAGGTCCCCTCACTTCTCAAGGCTGAACAGGCCCAGGTCCCTCAGCCTTTCCTCTGGAGAGAGATTCTCCAGCTCCTTAATCATCTTTGCTGCCCTCCACAGAACCCATTCCAGGAGCTCTCTTGTACTGAGAAGCACAGAATAGGGCACAGCACTCCACATGCAGAATGCACCCCAGCACACCATTGGCCTTCTTGGCCCCAGGGCACACTGCTGGCCCAGGGAGAGCTTGTTTTCCAGAGAATTCCCAGGACCTTCTCCACAGAGCTGCTTTCCAGCACGTCAGCCTCCAGCCCGTGCTGGTGCATGGCATTATTCTTCCCTAGGTGCAGGACCCTGCATTTGCCTTCGTTGGAGTCTAGATGGTTCTCCTCTGCCCCTCTCTCCAACCTGTCAAAATCCTTCTGAAGGGCTGCACAGGACTCTGGCACATTGGCCACTTCTCCCAGCTTTGCCTCATCAATGAAATTACTGAGAAGGCACTTTGCTTCTTCATCCAAGTCTATGATTTTGTGATTCCTTCTGTTATATTTTCTTGCTATTAATGCAGCTATAAGTAATTGCCACTGCTTTGAACTGCATCTCAATGTTTCCCTGCCAGCTGCAGTATCAGAAAATCTTAAAGCCAACTCAGGGCTTTCGCTGCCTTCCACATACTGTATTTGTGCACAGAAGTCACATGCTGAAAAAGATCATTCCCAACCTTAAGATTCTTGTTCTCCGAAGTTTTTTAAACATTTTTGGAAGTCACATCAGGGACAGTTACCACTTTCTGGTATATATGCAATGAAGATAAATCAGAACCTTCCCTCCTGTTTTTTAGCAACTTCTCACTCCTGTCCCATAGTTCCCCCTAGTGGGAAATACATTTCCAAAGAGCAATATGTAACTAACTGAGTAGCAATCTCTTACATCCAGCCTGACCCACTGGACATGTGTGGGGATTGTTTTGCAGCCTGGAATAAATCTAATGCCTAAATTAAAAAGACCTCCTCCACCTTCTGCTGCTGTTACACTTGGACAGAAGCATGATTCTGAGGACAATTTTAAAAGCAAAAGCTATTAACACATTAAGATAAATCAGGCAATTGCTAACCATTCAACTACCACTGCAGACCACATATCTCATTTTATGCACTTTGTGTTCAGCTCGCAACACCGAGGCTATGAGAACTTCAAAATTTAGGAATAAATTTTACTAAAGGCTTGGTTTACTACCATTTCTGTACTAGCCTCAATCTACAGTTCTGCACCTATGAAACCTCCCCATACACTGTGTCAAAATTACCAGCACAAATGTCTTAAAACAGTATGTGCCATCCCAGAAGAGATATATTCCAAATACTCCCAGCATAGAGAAGGGTGTAGTAACTCCTTGTAAAACCCTGCTACTGGATAGGTATGTTTGGGTTTTTTGTGCACTTTACAATCTGACTCCCCAGAGGAAGAATTGAGGGTCTTTTTATGGAAATACAAAAAGAAATGACATGTCGGCTCTTCGAGGAACGGCGTTTTCATGTATCAGACCAAGAGCTGAGCCATGTGCTGGAGCTCCTCGGCTGTCCCCAGGAGAGGGCGGTGTCAGCCTTGCACAGCCCGCAGCAGAACCACGCCCGGCACACGCTGCCGCTACTGCCCCGCTTGCGGGGCTGCATCTGCCTCCTATGGAGGTCACTCCATAATGCCCTTACGGATCTGTGCTTTGGGACTGTAGCTAAAACAGCCTTGATAGAACTTGCTAGTGCTGGGCACTTCTGGCACAAAGTCAAGGCTTCCCCGATTTTGAACTCTGCCCCCATCTCAGCTAGTAGCGAAGCTGGAAAGGGGCACAGCGGCCTCAAATCGATCAGTGGGGTTTAAATGCTATATAACATCACGATAAGCAATAAAACAGAAATAGAGGATAAAGAAGTCAGGGTTTCTGACTTCTTAAGTAGTTACTGCCTGGAGACTGGCTGGGCATCAGTGTGCTGGTGGGAGATGGCCAGTGATTCCCTTGGCATCAGTTGCTTACCCACCACCTCACCTATTAAACTGACTATTTCAACCCATGGATTGCCTCACTTTTGTTTCTCCTTTTTTGTCTCCCACCCTGATATCTGGGATAGGGAGTGAGCAGCTATGGTGTTTGGCTGCTGACCAGGGTCAATCCCTACTCACTCTCCCAATGTGTTTCTCTAATTACAATTCTTCAACACTTGTCTTTTACAGATGAGTAGCAATTAAATAAGCAGGTAAACTTGAACTGATTTTGATTATTCATGTTATAAAGTCAATATTCTGTCCATTTGTGCTACAGTTTGTTCCTACTTAAAAGAGACTTTCAGATTTAAAGGCTAGCAACTAAGTAAACAGATATTTGGGATGCAACACGTTCCATTTAAGAGGTGGACTATGAAAATATACGCATCATGCAAAGAATATTAATATATTTTTCCTTTGAAAACTATTTACACAGAACTGAATTAAGACTTCAGATTCACAACTCTTTACTGTTCCCAGCAGCAGCTCTGCTGGAGAAACAGCTATTTTCCAACCCATTCTTGAATTCTCTCAATTGCTAACTTATTGACTGTTTCAGAGGTATGTGCAACATTTGTCTGACACTTAGATGAAGCTTCTCAGACTTCTTCCAGACACCTTATTTATCTGATCTATCCTATATGAACTAAATTTCCAAATTAAATCTTAGCTAAATAGTCACTGTTTTTTACATATTTTTCATTACTTCCAATTTAATCCTCTGCTGTCTACAAACTCTTACTTTTCTAGTGGAGACAGTGTTCTGATGAGCTATGTATTCAGGATCTGGCACAACGAGCCCTAACCCCAGGAAGATAATGCAATATGGATAGAAAAAAACAGGCAAAAAACCCCAAATACCCACACAGAAGCAAACACCTTTTAACTTTACAATCATACTATGATGTAGCTAAAACACTTTAACCATTTTATTTCTTTTTATTCCAAATTATTTCATGTGAAAGAATAATCTAGCAATTACAAGGTCTAACATTGGCAACTAAGTTAAAAAAAAAAAAAAAAAAAAAGAGAAAGTTAATTGAACTTTTTCCTCCCCAATTGTAATTTTCCCCATCTGGCACAGTGACTATGAACAAAAGAGCTTTCAGTAGAAAGTAATACAATTTCTCATCTAACAATGAATAAACACTATTAAATGTTGCACTTAAAAAAATTCTTACATTGCATTACTTTAGTTAATTCTGTTTTATTTTACTAATACTTCTACACAAGACCCCTCAGTGATACAGTGCATATTGAGAAAGTCTTCCCATAAATTAATTACTTATTTTATTTTTAGATGATCATGTTTACTTACTGGTGCATTAACACTTCTTGATCCATGTCATTATTTGTAAGTTCTGTAGCTACATATTACATATAAGAATATAGCTTCTTGATTATGTATCAACTTACAACATTATTGCTGTGTTTTGTTTTTGCCTGTTTAATTTCTAAACAGTCTCATCTGCAGGCAAATATCTGGGTGAAGCTGTAAAATCTCCTAGGTCTTATCAGCACCTGATGCCTCTATGGCTGGCATACAAAGGCTACCTTATAAGACAAAACAAAATTCTACTGCCAATGCAATTTTCACTCTAGCTAGTTAGCATTGGTTTCATGCAATAATTTTCACTGATAGCATGTGCTAGTGCTATTAACAACTATTTTTCTGTTCTTTTCAGATTTTCCTCTTTGAGAGGGACCTTTTTTTTCTAAAAAAATCAGAATTACTAAGCTATATCTTGGAGCACACCCAGTATTATGAGTGAACGGGGCTAGTGATACATAAATGCATTAATATGCAGTTTTCAGTAAAACAAGAAAGGTCTTAATGAAACACAAAGTTTCTGCATAAGTAATGACAGACTATTTACTGCTATCATCAACTCACTGATTTAGGAACAGCACACCATCCAAGGCTCAGTATTATCTAACTTATTTGAATTTGTGTGACACACAAGTGACACCTCCTCCCCACCTAAATAGGTGTATACAAAGTTTCAAATATTTTCAAATAATTTTAAGTAGCATCTCAGATCAAAGTTTACATACTTGGTCAGCAGTTGAAAAAGCATTTTATTACAGAGATAAAGCACACTTCTTTCCTGTCAAGTCTCTTACTGTAAGGCTAGATATATTTTTACAAATCTACTTCAATTGTTCAGTCAGCTAAAGCAAATGCTGCAGTAGTATTTCTACTGCAGGGCAGATGAAATGTATGTTCACAAGTGATTAGATACTCTGTTGTAACGCATCTGAGAAGTTCTGGCCCTGAACCATGTCAGCTTCTTAAAAAGACTTTAACAGCTGAATTGAGAGAGAGAACAAACAATGGTTACTTAGACATTTGCATACATATGTCAAGGTCTGCAGTGCTGAGTCACAGCTTAGGATACATTTGTGTCACTTACCTCCAGTAATGAAGCTCAAATCCTGCACACTTTTCCTTGCATTTTAAGCAGGGGGCACCAAATCCTTCCTCATGGCCCAAGCCCATCTGCGTACAGAGGAAGATGACTACAGTCAGCTTCAAGAATTATGCTCCATGAATGATTTTACTGATGCCTTTATAATCTGCAATTAACAGCTAAAGCAAAAGATTAAGCATTTGATTAAGCTGACATAAGGACAGCATTTGGGGTACACTTAACTTCCTGTTGTATCTATGTAAGTAGCAGTGGTCACACAAGCCTGTACACAGGATTGAGATAAGCAGGCAGAGGTAGCCTCAGTACTTTTCTGGTGACTTTTCTCTCCAGCCCAGCTTGCTCTACAAACTTCACACAAGGGAAGAAGCAGATTCTTTGCAACATTTCCTTGGGTCTAAGGCTGTGATATCAGAGTACATGAGGCCAAGTCAAAGGACATTTAATCCAGCTATCTGGACAAAGTGATTTATAGTATATGACTTGGCAAAATACAGGAGACCAAGAAATAAACAGACCCCACATTTATATGCACTGGCCTCGAATAAAGGAAACAACTAAGTGGTTTGTCTAATATTTCCAAGTATATTTGAGGCTACTCCGATAGCGACTGAGAGTAGCATATACCTTTTACAATTACATTTCAGCTGGACTCATACCAGCTGACTTTCTGAGGGGAAACAGCACAGTTAGCAAAATCAATGACCAGAAGCAATATGTAAAGGGTTTCAAAAGGATGGATAACCAATTCACAATGCAGAGGAAATATCAGAGAATACAGAAAACAATGCAGAGTAAAGGTATTCACACAATATATCAACACATTGTCAAATTTTACCAAGTAATAGCCACTTGAAGTTTGAGGTGATAAACAAATATGAAGCATGATAACTTATGCATTCATGTAACACAGTAAAATTAAAGGGTCTCACTCCAGCACTTCAAACCTTTGAGGAACACAGCTCTCAAATCAGACAGATGAAGGACCATGGAAATGTGGCCACAGCTGGGTATGCAGGCTCATGCCTGGCATGCTGAGAGGAGCCCACACAGCAGGGGGAGCGCTCCCAACTGGCTGTAGGTAAAAACAGCTCCCCTGCAGTTTAGCTTTTAACATGAGTAGAAACTGAGTTAGAACCGACAAGTTCTGGTGCTAACTTTAGTTCTGGCAACAGCACAATGCCAAAGTTAATTAAATGTTGTGATACAGTTTTATTATTAACTTTGCCATTTACTGAGAGAAATCATACTACTATTGTTACATGTGCAAAAATATAAACCAGGTCAACTTTCAACTTGTCTCTCTCCAAAATAAAGAACAGATTATTCACAAAATACTTGTTAAATACAGAACACATGGTAAAATATAGGGAATACCATGTTTTCAGTTACTTTATAATTAAAAGCATCACTGTCTCAAGGATCCCTCAAAAAATCCCTGAGGAAAACTACCCTGAAGATTGTGATCTATTTAGAAAAAAGAGGTATGTTGGCAGCTATTAAGCTACTGCAGGGATAGACAGAAGGACATGACATTATTTCTTCCACATCTGGAAGATGAAATACAAGCTGGCTGTGATCATGGTGACATCTTCATCAACCTAAGGGCTCATGAAGTTCACATGTTCATGTTATAGGTGCTAACCTGAAGCCTACGAGTAGATATGTAAAATAAGCATAACTTTGAAGATTAGGTTCTTCATCAGCTACACTTTTGATAAGCTAACTGGTTAATAAAAGTTCATCTTCACTGAAGATGGGCATTTATAGAACTCTTCTCATCTGAAATCCAGAGTCCATACACATCATAAATCACAAAAAAATATGAGCACTCTTCTCAATTCACAATCAAAGAGAACAAGATGTTGGCCAGGATGTTTTCTAAAGGGAAAAAAAAAGCTAAAGCAACACAAAACAACTTTTTTTTTTGGGGGGGGGGGGGGGCAGGTAGAGAGGAGAGACAGGTTGTTTTTCATTTGGTGTTGTTTATCCTGTTTTTAAAGTCGTTGTCTCTAAAAGTTGTTAAGTTTAAAATATGATTGCACTGCCCTAATAAACAAACAAAACTCCTCCAAAACCCCAATCTCCCCTCTCCCCCCAAAAAAGACAACATTAACCCATTCTCTCTTGCTGCTACTTCAGTTACAAACTGGCATTACTTCTTCATGCTCAGGCTCTCCCTTCCTTCAAAAAGAATGGAATGAGAAGAAAGGGAAATAATCATAAACTAATTAGTTCTGCAATTAGAAGATTTAGAAACACAGGATCACTTGTAACAGTTATACTATTTTATACTACTGAGAAATGAGTTTAACCTTTCAAGAATTCCCAAAGCAGAATCTGAAATTCAAGTAAGAAATATTAAAAAATTGCAAAAACCATTTTAACTATCATTTCCAAGCTACCTAACATTTAAGGTTTTTTTTTTTTTAACTAAAAAACCCTTCAGAAACAAATTAAGGAGAGGAAATATGTGCTATCTAAATGCTCCACCCAGAACATACTCTCTCCAGACTACAGGGACAACAACCAGCCAGCCTACTTGCACTTTCACAGCCAGCAGTCTTAGTGCAGATTTCTTTAGAAATACAGCATTCTACATTCCCTCCCCAGAAATAAAGAGCACACCATTATGTAAATGCTTGTGCAGCTCAAGACAAATAAATCAAATTAGAAAATGAGACTTGTTTTGAAACAGGTTTTTCAGTTTGCTGTGAAACAGAAAGAAGGGAATTACCTTTCTATATACAATGTCTGGGCACCTTATGGAAAAGGTTTAGCTCAAGACTGAAAGGCACACTAAAAAGCAAATTAGATTCTAGATGCGCACACAGCCTCAGCCTTTGTTCTGAAAGAGAAACTACATGTCTGCTTGCCAAAAATTAAGACGTAAAATAGCCAAACTCAAAAGCACTGCGGGCTATTGTTATCCACAATTCAGTGCATTACATATTTCTCAAGAGTCCTGTAACAGGACATTCTTCAGCTGTAAGAAAGCATCAGCCTCAGAAATGACTTTCTTCTTCAGCAGCCAATTCACCTGTAGTTTAGGAAATTCAGAAAGCCTAAAAATTTAGTGTGGTGCTTCTTTAGTGCTACCCGTATCTACCTCCATGTCCTCTGCTCAACATGGCCAGCTCCAAGCAGAAACACCTAGAGATACAGAGCAGGCTGAGCACTGGAGAGGTAATGCATGCCTGGAACAGCAGGGAATACATTTTCCCCATAAATGGAGTTATGGGAGAAATGGGACAGATAGGTCAGCTGAATCCTGCTAGAAGAAGGTTCCTGTCTGTCTACCACCATCAATTTTCATTCTACAGCAAAAGCTAACCAAATCCATCTGGTATTACCAAAATAGCCAGTACTGATTTAAACAGCCTGAGTACAGAAAATGATATAACTATGACTGAGATCATCTGTTGCACGCTGCTTTCAAGATTACATAGTACCCAAGGACAAAAAGCTTTAAGTGGTTACAGCCAAGTGACAATAAGTGAAAGACTGCCCCATTTCAGTTCACACTGGAATCTAGTAACAAAAGCTGGCTGACTTTACAGTAAGAAGTCATGCATGGAAGCATCATCTTAAAAACCCAAATGATCATATTCAATGTCTAAGACTTTGTTCAGAAGTGTAAGAGAAACAGCAGTTGCTATGAAATAGTTTAAACCTGGCTTATCAGAAGGGTTTATTCTTAAGTTTATTGAACATTTCTTATCTCCTCAGTCCCACCACTGAGACCAGGATTAACTCAGGCTTCAGCTGCTTTTCCTTCCTCACTCCAAGAGGACTCCTGTACCACCAGACAGGTGAGCTTCACCCTGCCACAGACAGTAAGATACAATACTTGTCCTAAACTTCTGCAAGAGATCAAAAACCCTTCTGGTGTTACAGACCCCTCCAGAATTTGAAAGGATGTGGCTATATACTGAGAATGCTGTCATTAATGGATTGCAACAATTAACAGTGAGCCTCATCTTAGAACTAAATCCTCTTCACTATCCTTTTTGCAGAGCTTTCTCCTGTGCTTGAAGGTGCTCCAAGCACTTCCAAGAACTGAATTGATCCATGCTAAAGCTAGCCTTAGATTTACCATAAAATCCTAGGAATATTGTGGTTTAAAGATTAGTTAACTATTGATCTATTTGGATGTTTGAGTGGGAAAGCACCTGTAAAGCACAAGAGATTTCTAGTACATCTTAATGTGTTTTAGGTTCTTTCAAAGAAGAGAAGGTAAAGCAGGAAGGACAAACAAAACAAAACCAAACAAAAACAAACAAACAAACAAACAAAAACCAAAAAAAACCCAAAAAAACCCCAAAAAAACCCCAACAAACCAAAAAAAAACAAAAAAAACCCCAAAAAACAAAAACAATGAGAAATCTCACTGCTGTGCATGCTCTATTGCTGAGACCTGATCTTATATCACTATATTCTGAACCATCAGAAGTCTTATCTAGCAGGGAAACATCACAAATGGACAATTAAAATAGGTTACAGCATTTAAACTTTAAAAACAGAAGAGCAATGGTATTTCTTATGATTCCAGAATGAAAAAAGAACAAACCACTACAAAAAGCATACAAATATCTGGAAAAGGCTCTTAAGAAAACTTTGACAGATATTGTATGAGAAGGAAAAAAAAATCAGATCTGTAACAAAGAGCAGTATCCCACAAATCACTTTATATTTGTTTCTAATGTGTCTATTGAAATTTATGGCAACTGTGACCCTGTTTTTTTTTTTAATATGTGTTTTGATTTCGGGAAAAGTTAACTGGCATTAAGAAGCCTGGGTACAGAAGCCCATTTTGCACAGAAAGAAGGATGCCAAAAAGCGGTTGCATCCAAGAAAAATATTTGGAAGATGATCTGGGCGTGACAGGCAGAGGAATAAATCAAGGAGCTGCAGTAGCCTGATAATACAAAAGTCTCAGGGATTTATTTTATTGTGGTATCTTCTACTAAATATAAAACAGCTCAGAATTTAAATATTTAAGACACTGCTACACAGTGTACCTTCAAAAGGCTAACAGCTATTAAAGATAGCTCAGCTGGATAGAAAACAAGTGTTTATTCACAAAGTCCAGCAATACACTAGCTAAGTTTGAATGCAGCTGACACACATTATAATACAATCTGTAAACTCCCCATACAACACTATCCATCACTCAGAACTGCAGAGGCATTTTCACAATACTCCATTTATTTTGTTTTGACATCAGCACTCTTACCCAGTTGAGTTCTCTAACATAAGATTTTGAGAAGCAGACCTGGAAACCTACACATTCATTTTTTAGGAGCTTTAGTCATGCAAGAAAGTGCATGCTTTTTTTCTGCTTTTAAAAGCTGTAGCTAGACAACCTCAGCCTGAAAACAATGCACAAATAAAGAGTTAGGCAGACTTTAAAACCAACAAAAAATTCCCCAACAAAACCAGAATCACATACACAGCAGTACTGGAGTACAGTTACATCTGGTGTATTCTGGAAATGTCATGACAGAAGCCTCCTTACTCCTTTTACCTGTACATTTGACCAAGTTTGAGATGCTAGGTAAGAGGTGTGACATGCTTTCATCTTAACAGCTCTGCTCTTCCTGAAGGTCTCCAGGACCTAAAAGAACTGCACCAACTTTGGTCATCAGCAAAAACTATATATTTGGGGGGTTTGTACATATACATCCCTATAAAAAAACAGGCATATATATATATATATATATATACACACACACAACCAATATTCATAAGTATTAGTTATATATAAATGAAACCAGCATATCTATTTAGATTGTAAAATACAAATTTAAAATATAATACATTATAAATATTTACATCTACACCCTTATAACTGTAAACTTTGTATCTGCTAGGAAGAAGATAGTAATTTGCATGACATGTTCAGTATACTTTCTTGAAGTAAAAAAAGTAATTTGAAGCAGCTTTTACCAAGAAAATTTAATTGAAAATTGCTACTCACCATTACTATTACTTACTTAGAGGAAAATAGAAACATTTATTTCTTTTTTTCCAGGAACAACTGCAGAATCAGATCTTTGTTACTTTTATAACAGAATATTGTAACTCAAATTAAGTTAATTTTCCCCCTTGCTGCAAAATACTTGGCTTATAATTATACCCCGTTGAAGAAAGTTTCATCTGATCTTAAAAGTCATGTAGTCCTGCATCCAAAGAGTTTCTTGACTTGCTATTCAGGCATTTCATGGACTTTTATAGTCAGATACCTGGGGAGTACTTTTGCCACAGAAGAAAAAGAGCAAGAATCAAAAAGTTTAGTTTACCTGTGCCATATTTGTCAAGATGCCATCCAGGGATGCTGGACAAAAAATAACTAGAGATGTGGATTCAGACAGGTGTTCCAAAAAATTATTCACTTTTTTTTTTTTTTTAACTTTGATTGGGGAAAACCCTCAAATGCCACAGCATATACAGGAAACAGTTCCTTACTTTCCTTGTGAACAAAACTAAAGTAGTTCCTCTCATATCTAAATAAATGTTTTAATTCTTCCTCTTTCAGGCAAAACTCACCCCTGAGTACAAAAAAAGTGCATTTCCTTGATCTTACTATACATATGAAACAGCAAAAAAGATCTACTGTAATGGGTTCCCATAGCAGTAACACCAAAACAAACAGTGACCTCAACAGGAAGTGCAGCCCAGCAGACATTACTGAATCATGCTTTGCAAAACACAGAAAAGTTGACTTTGCTCCTATACATACTTTATTCACCATTCATTTATCAAAGACCATTACAGTTGTTGACTTAGCAATGTCTAAAACACTCAGTGTTTGGTTTCCCAACTGTAACAGAACAAACTAAGTCTCATGCCACTGAAAAATAACCACACACAAATTCCACACTAGAGAAGTTGCACCTCTTCCCCCCAAACTGCCCTGCCCCTCCTCCATTGTAAGCAAAGTTCTTTTCATAAAGCAAGTATTATACTGTGAAAGTTTATATAGAAAAGACTTATTAAGGCCAGATTCTTATTTTCTCTAGTGAAGCATGAGACTGTGCTGCCAGCAGGGCTGAAAAGCAGGACCGTGACCTACTGATTCATTTTACCAAGTTCACAGAGGTGGCAGACAGGGCAGGAATCCAGGCTGCTAGAAAAAAGTTCTGCTAGAGTATTCAACACAAAACATTAAATCTTTATTTTCCCTATAGCCTCAAAGCAAGGTTTGAGAACACAGCATATATTGTATTGGGAGACACAGTGGTCTGTTTTTTGCACAAGTACTTTTCAAGCTGGAGCTACTGTTCTTACCCTTCAGCTCTGTTGTGCAATTGTTTTATACAAACACTGTCTTCATGACCCTCAAATGCAAGAACAAATCCAATTCCTCCTGAGAAAAAGGAGAAACATGTACAGTTTCCCCTAAACTTGAAAGGAAAACTGTAACAGACTAGGAAAGTCTTAGGCTTAGTATTCACAAGGCAGCCAAAAAGACACTATTCACTGCCTAGATGTTTGCCAGTTATTTAATAGCTCTAAAAAGCATGGTGAACTGACTACAGAATTTACATTCCCACACATTTGCATATGTTCTGCATATATATTGCTCAGTGCAGAAAGTTCATGCTGAAGTTTCTGTTTCTGGCAGGCTGTGGTTGTCCCGAGCCCAGGATTCAGACCAAGCGTGACATCTGGCTACACAGTAGTACTGGCTCCTTTGGCCACTTTTTAAGACTGCAAGATGAGTTTTACAACACATGAAAGAAACCAAATAGAAGATAAATTAAAAGTCTGAGCCAAAGTAATTGTGCCCTTAGGAAGGGTACACTAAACAGGACTGCTGCTTTTTTGTCATGAGACAGCAAGCACATAAGGTATCCACTGCTAAAAGGATGGGTTAGAAATTGTGGCAGGTGGAGCAGTAGTTCTTTCTGCTGAAGAACAGGTACATTGTTGGAGTCCTGGTGGTCTTGTACTGGAGGGAAGCAATTCCAATCAGACTGTCTAGAACTGTTACATTTGGAGAAAAAAACCCCACCAAACCTAGTATCAGCAAGGAAAACAGACTTTCTCTGAGTGCTTTTTTTTCCTTCATGTAAACCTAGACATGTAGATATAAATGTACATAGCAGCTTTCCAAAGAGACAATACAGAAGCTCAAAAATGAAAAATGGACTCATGGATTATTGACACAGAGAAATCTTAGGAATGTCACCTTGGAAACTTCATCTATCAGGTTTCCCAGAAACAGAAAACATCCCACTATATTACCCTATACAGTTATAAATTAGCAGCTGTAGGTAGGGGAAGAAGCTTTTCTACAGCACCAGCTGAGTGTCTGAGCCTCCATACCTCATGCTGCTCCAACAGACATTCATTTCCTTCTGCTCTGCTGAACACCAGGGCTACAGAATAGCCAACACCTAAACTTTGAGTTCAAAAATGCAATGCAATTACTTATCTGGGGACAACATAGTGTTCCAAAAAATTATTCACTTTGTGTCAAAGGAAAATCTTGCCCAACAGGCAGATTAGCCACTCACCACTCCACAACCTTTACCAGGTTACATGCCAGGCAATAAATACGTACAAGTCACTACAAAATAAAAGGTTACATAAAGTACATTTTATAAGAGAACTCAAGCTATTTTGCTCCAGGGTGCAAGACAAAGACAGGTGAGAACTACAGCATGTGGTAAAGCAACCCATTGCTGCTGATGGACTAAAAATCTGACGCAGGCATCTCCACCACAGGACAAATTTCTTCTAAAAGCCAAGTAGTTCACTGGTTTTGATAATCTTGACTGGACACTTCTCAGAATGTTCTTCTACCTTTCAAGAAAGAAGGAAGTTGGCAGAAACAGAAGCAAAAAGATAATAAAACAAACAGTTTGAGAATTGGAATTAAAGGACAGAAAAGGAATAGATGCAGTCATTCCAGAGTTGACATGAGACTGTTACTCTACTCAGTGTAGAAAATCGAGGAAGTTTTGATTAAATAAACTTTGGTAGTCAAAAAGAATTTTGTACCAAACTTGCTGGTACCTAGTAAAGCTTTCCAGTTCTCCCTGTAGGGACTTTCACAGAGCCTCTTCTGTTCTCTTGGAAAATGAGCTTCATCCAAGTTACAAAGAGAAAGAAGATGAGGAGAAGATGTGAGCAAGGGAGGGGAGACAGCGCAATAACAGACATAGTTTTCTGAACATACTTATAGTAGAAACAGAAAAAACGTGAAGTTTTTCAAATCATAGACATCTCTGCATACTAACACTAAAGCAGAGCAGAATAGAAATACTACTTTCATAAAACAGAGGTTTGCTGGTTTCTTTTGTGGCACTAGCTCCTGTGTCTATTCGCGCAGGTTCAGAAAAGTCTTCAGGAATCTTCAAAGTTGATGAAGAAGAGAAGCAAAAGATGAGCAAGAAAAATATGGCAAAAATAGTCAAATAAATGTAAAACACACACAACAACCCAATAATTACAGTGCACACAACCAGCTCCTAAAGACAGCGACAGTACTTAGCTACACCCATCTATACGCTGATGGCCCAATGACTGGGCTCCTCCAAAGCAGTATCCTCACCAAAGTGACACTATCATTTGGTGACATCACTTGAAGAAAGCTGCAACTCAAGGCTACCCATTGCTAGAATTCAGCCTTAACAGGTAGCTTTCCGCACTACACAACTATTTCCACCCCCAAGTCAGTTTCTAGCATGCAAGCTGCAAAAGCACACAGGTATACAAAAGTGCATGTGTATTTTAAAACAAGCTGCTACCTTTAAATAAAACAATTCAGGAATAAACCCCCACACATTCATGCATACATTTCAAAAGACTACTTTTCACATATCAATGAATGTTATGTATAATTTAACCCACGTCCACATAAAAAGCTCCTTTTCCCCTTACCAAATAGCATCAAAACAGATACTAAAAATAAGTTGTTCATTTTGAAGTCAGTGCTTTAGCACTACATTTAATTTGTGGAAGAACTAGAAGCAAAGACTTACAAGAGTATCCCACGTGAAGTCAGTTTTACATAGGAAGTTTTAAATCGTGAGTTTTGGAAAGAGATTCAATACAATTGGATTACCTATTGCTTTCTTTTACTCGCCTTTTGTTTCTTGCCAGTTTGACGCAACTAACTAGTCAATGTACCTTTAGAAATAAAGAAAAATCAAGCCCAGGCTTCTCGCTCAAGGGGGTAATCCATAGGAACGCTGATAACACACTTGTAAGGAGTCAGTCATATCACAGGTCTGAAATTAATCACTAACATAACCACAAACAGCGACTTGGCTACTTGTAATTTAAGTTTCTTACATCCATACACAGCGCAGGTACATGAAAACAGCTACCAGATCTCAGGGCTTTACTGGGGGGACCGAACACGTTTCACTTGCATGACAGAACAGCGCAACCTGGGGCACCAAGCGCGGCGACCTGAGGCAGCCCGGCTGTGCGCGCCCCGGGGGCAGCCGGCAGACAGCTCTCCTGCCTCCCAGCCCTGCGGCGGGGCCCGGGCGGGAAGCGCGGGGCGCCGGGAAGGGCTGATCGCGGCACCC